>JADLZL010002707.1:600000-1018106 GCA_015844335.1 Chrysopogon serrulatus
TCAAAAAACGCAAGAAATTCAAGAAGAAAAGTAGGAGGAAAGGTCAAGCCAAACAAGACAAAATATTGAAACATCACCATCTGATTTGAAGAAGGAGCGGGGACAAGATGCCCACTTGGAATCGCATATTCAGAAAAAGTCTAATGATGAAGAAGACCGCGGGAAACAAGAAGCTCCATCTCCGCCTCTGTGGTTGTGCAAGCGGACCACTCCTTCTGCAAAGCACACATCCTCAGAAAATCGGGATTCTCAATCCGATCAAGAAAAAATTCCTCATCTACCTCAGCAAGATTGCTGCTACCGGCATTCTTCGATGCCTTCTTGCCCATTCTAAAGAAATCAAGTCAGGAACAATGAACTAAAGCACTGGAAAGGAACTCCGACGGCGGCAGGAGGAGAAAGCTCAAAGAAGCTAGGGTTTCAGAAAGACTGGGAGTCCGTCGCAAACAACCACGAGCAGGGGAAGCAACCAAAGGATAAAAGGGTGATTATATAAGGCTTAGGAAAGGCCCACTAAGGCCCACTAAGCAACGGTTACAAAAGAATTTTTTCCAATCCATCAACCCACAAAAGACGGAGACCCATTGCAGTATAGCAGTACCCAAGAAAACAACCCAGCGGAGCATGAAATGGCTCAATAGATTACAGAACAAACCTGGATATTGAGAAGCAACCCAGAAGACAGAGCAAACAACCCAGAATATATTCACACACAGAGAAAAGTATAACAACAAGTAGAAAGACAATTTTAACAATATAAGAATTTCAGATCTTCCTCTCAGATATCATTACAAGGATAAAGTCTTACAAAGAAGTCTGCAAGTTTCAGATCTTCGTTCCAAATACCATTACAGAGATAAAAAGAAGTCTGCAAGTTTTAGACCTTTATTTCAAATTCCATTAAAAATGAAAAGAAGCCTGCAAGTTTCAAATCTTTAACTCAGATGCCATTACAAGGATATAATCATACAAAGAGGTCCGCTATCCTCAGATTTCATCAGATGTTACGATGGAACAAAGGCTTACACTCAGACAACAGTCTAAATATAAGCATGCAATACATATTGGACAAAGAACCCAGTAGAATTCGAGGTTAGGCAAGAACCTCCACCAAGATTCAATGTCACCAATAGCAGGAGTAGGCATCCTAGACCAACGTATTCGCAGAAGAGCGAAAACGCCTCACATGTCAAGAACTTGCACTGGATATCCGAACCCTTGAGCTGGATAACCAAGCAAGTGCCCTCAACGCATGCTGGCCTGAATTCCACCACGCAAGAAGGGCGAGGAGGAGGACAGGACAGTGGCTCAGTTCAGGTAATCCACCGAAGAAGAGCCGACAACATGCGCTGATCCAAAGCAAAGACATCGTCGAAAGCAAGAAGGAAACGCGCTGGAAGATGAGGCAACGCGATGAACGCCACCCACGTCACAACCGCTCCAACATTTGCCTCGACGGTGTCCCACAATGGACGACAAGCCAAGATTAGCCTGCCACTAATCTTGTTCACAACAACTCCAACATTTGCTAGAAAGATTACAGATAAGCAGAAGAGGCGCCCGGGGGCTCGTCATCTTCACACATTTCAGCAAGCTCACTCCCCATCTTATCACTCAGAAAAGGTACCAATAAGATAAAGGAAATTGAAACAAGAACAAAAGAGAAGAACAAAGGCATGAATACTCCAGGCATCAAGAGAACAATATTTATAGATGAAAATCGGTGTACATGCACCAAGCTCACAGAAGAAAAAGAATCTCAAAAGGACAAAATCACATGTAAAGTGGACAGCAGCAAAAGTAAAAGCTTCCCACCCACGGGGAAACAGTACATGCACGCCATAAAAGACAACAGCAGAAGTGACTCAACCACCCAGGGTGTATTTAAACAAAGCTATAGCGAAGGCCAATCATCAGAAAGGACAAGGAACCTTTACCAGAGTTCTTTCCTCACAAAAAGAACCTAGAAAAGCTCAGGGGCTGCAAGGTACCCCAAGACAATGATGTCTTTTCAAAAAAGACCCTCAGGCTCTTTTCTATGAAAAGAAGCAAGAGGCTCGGGGGCTACAGAGTACTCCTAGCAATTTTTTCAAAACAGACCCTCAGGCTCCTTTCTACCAAAGAAGCAAGAGGCTCGGGGGCTACACTCAATGAGTGCACTTAAAGCGCACTCCAAAGAAGCAAGAAGAAGCAATGTACAGACCATCTCAAGATTTCACTTCAAGAAAGAACCCGGAGCTCAATCATGAAATGCTCGGGGGCTTGTCAATAGGGGAACATAGGAGTTCCTTACTGAAGACAATACGGAATAAATCCGTGTAATTTAGGAAATCAATACAGGAAAGAGCTTAGAACTCTATCCTGTAATCCGAATAGGATACAAAAAAGAACCTTCGGTAGCACCTGGACTATAAAGGGCTGCTGAGGGTACCCCTTGTAAACAGAACCAATACTCTACAATCAACAACACCCCAACTAGATTAGGGCTATTACTCGAGATACTCGAGGGCTTGAACCGGTATAAAGTCGCTCTCATCATGTGCATCAACCGTCAAGTTCCGTTAGATTCGACGAGACTCGAACAAACAACTGTCTTGAGTAACCCCATGATAGGCTATTGGTGATAAAACATCGACATTACCGTATCACCACTCTCTCTATTATAATCAGGAATATAGTTTTAGCACTGGTGTTGTGGAATGCTGAAAGTGCGCCATATAGCATCTCCGAGGCACTAGCCGCTAAAGCTATAGTCCTACGTTACTAGAGATATGACTCTTTTGATAGAGGTAAGAATAGTCTTGGTATGCCACAGTGCCCATGCCAAGCTATCCTGAAACTATCATTAGAGGTGTATCACTAGCAGCAGTAGAGGGAATAACTGGTGAGGTCTACCTTGGTAACATGGCCAGACCTAAATCTGGTGATATGATACTAAGGTATACCAACAAGCATTTCTAGCACTATTGCCGGGGATAGATTCTATCTCTATTCTCTGTGATGACGTTAAGAAATGCCAACAGGGACTAACCTAGTGGTAAGCACGTGAACCTTAGGAAAATCTTGTGTCCTCTTGGTATTCTTGTGTGGATTGATCATTCAAGGTCATATTGATATTCATATTGGTGATTGGCTTCAATCCACAAGGCATGGTTTGCATTCCTTAATCCTCTACTTGCGATTACATTTGTTGCTTTAGTTGTAGCCCTGGCTAGCTTGTGTATTTAGTGAGTAGCTCACTAATGGTAGCAAGTAGTCTTAGTTCTTGTTGTGCCTAGAGACTTTGGCAACTAGAATTTTAGATAGGTGACTTGCCTTTGAGTTCCTAGAGCTAGAGCAAAAAGCTTTTCACTGCTTTTGTTATTAGAGAACGTATCTAGTGCAAACCAACTTCCCGTAAAAACCCATACAAACTACGGCAAAAAAGTCTTCTAAATTTATTAAAAAATCACACATATAGATGATATGATGATACACAACCTTATAAAATATCTTGTCCAAACTCGACTTTGTTTGTGAGATATAAAAATAATAAATTTCAAGCCAGAAAGCTGTCTAGATGATTTGCTAGAAATTTGTCGTGGTTTGCATAAGTTTTCATAGAAAGTTGGTTTGCACTAGATACATTCCCTTGTTATTAACCACTTTTCTCTAGTGCATTTATAGTTTTTAAATTAGACTGTTGACCCTCCTCTAGCCATTTAGGATCTTTCAATAGTTTCATTGTATGGCTACCTCCTGTCTTATGGGGATTTGATGTGCTAATCACTCCCATCCACTTAGAGGACATTGTAAGGAAAATGGGCCTTTGGCCTATTTAGTTTGGATTTTGGTGTTTGATGAACAACAAGACCATTTGGACTAATATTGTTTGCTAGTGTTTTTGGGTATAGCTCAAAGGATGCAAGGTTGACTTGGGCTTAGACAAGTGGTGATCCAAATGATCAACACTTTGAGAAAGATATTATAAGCCATGTTGAAGACCTGCAAGACATGCTAGAAGTCCAAGACACAAGAAGTAGAGGCCTGAACACAAAGACACACACAAAATTGAAGCTACCGAAGCCAAGACAAAGAGTGGATGAATTGGAACTGTCTCATGATTTTGGATCTAATCAAATTACCATGAGACCAGCACAAAATTGTAGAGATTTTCATTAACTTTTCAAAAAGTCCAAGTTCATTAAAATCAGAGTTCGGAGCTAAAAGTTATGGCCAAAATACGAAAGCTTGACGTGCTCAAAACACAAAGACCGAGCGTGCGTCGGTGCACATAGGACACGTCCAATGCACCTAAAATCAGCCCCGAAAAGTGTCGTGGCACCAGAGCGTACGGTGCTCATAGGAAACAGGTAAAACGGCTAGTTTCGCAGTGTCTAGTCCACATGGTTTGACCACACGCGTTCGATGCAGTGTCCGGTGCTCTACAAAAAACTGCAAATTGATCTCCAACAGCTCGCTATGGGGGCTATAAATATGGGTTGCAACTGGCCATTTGAAGGGTGGAGGAGTTGGGAAACTTGTGTGAGATGTTTATACACCATTTTAGTGCTCTTCACTTGTATAGTGCTTAGTGATTCACATGGTGATTAATATAGATACTTTGAGAAGTGCTTAGGCTAGTTAGACCACTCCTTATGCGCTTACTCTATGCTTAGGCTTAGTTGCTAGTGAGGTTTGCATATCTCTTGAACAAAGGTGCTTGCGTTGACCATGTTTGTACTTGGCAGGGCTTGTAGGTTTGCGAGACCACACCAACTGCGTTTATGGTGTGATCGCCATCGGGTACCGAAGGGAATAAGGCCCGTGACAGTTCGGCTGATAGCTTGATAGTGAAGATGACGAGGAGCGGTTCAGGAGAGGCTTGCCAAAAGGCACACCAGAGACCCACTTGCACGTGGGGAAAGCCCAAAGCTATCCACAGAGTTACCCAACCGAGAGCTTGGCCATTGCGAGGGATTCCTTGCGAAGGGCTCCAACAAGGACTAGGAGGAAGCTTGAGCGCTTCTTGATATGTTGGTAAAAATATTAGAGTCATCGACGGGATTTTGCATCTCTACCTCACTTTTAGCTTCCACATTAATGTTATGTACCTTGGTTATGTGCTTTACCTTTTCTAGCTTAGTTGATAGGATTGAAACCTAGGTTGCATAGCACTTTTGCGGTAGAGATAGCAATGTACTTAGCAAAACCTTAGTTGCACATCTAGATAGATTTTTTTCTTGCATAGGTTTTGACTTACTTGTTTTAGAGACCATAGTTAGAAGTAGATTTTTAAGTCGCCTAATTCACCCCCTCTTAGGCGTCGATTACGGTCCTTACAGACATTAGAGAGAAGATCGCCATGCTCATTGTGTCACAGATCATCAACACAAAAGGATAATTTTATTGTCAATAAACAATGATGAATAAGATTAGTCAACTTGGAAGCATACAAAGGCACTTTGTATATAGGTTAATGCTGTCCTCGCTAGGTGTGATTGCTTATGTGTTTGGAGCTACATGTGATGTATGTTTGTGTGATGAATAATGTATAGCGTTGAACCTAATTATTTAGAGAAGTGATCTAATGTATACATGTCACTTGTGAGATCTATATATGTCATTTTAGTGAATCTATGGTATGTAATTTGTTGTGTGGCTGTGTCCGTAGTAGGCAGTAGAAAACAGGGTGTATCCTACAACCATGTCAGTAGTAAGAAAAATACTACATATATGTGTAACTGTACTATGAAACTTACTACATACTCATGTATGAACATCGTCTGTAGTATGATTCTTACTATAGACGTGTTTTAAGAACAAGCATATATAGTAACTTGCTATAAACGCATCTTGATCTTCCCACATAGACGCCTTAAGCCTATTACAGACACTTGTTAAGAAAACACGTCTCTGGTAATAGGTTACTATAGATACTTTTTACTCCCACCAGTCTATCTTAAACATAATCATAGACGTGTGTTGGTAACACACATCTGTAGTATAAGCTTATTACAGATGCGTTATTATATTGCATGGCGTTTGTGATATTCATTAATGCACATCTATGATGACCTTTTTTACATAGTGGATGGCTCTAGGAGAGCTGTCGGCCTCCTTCACTAGGAGTCCAAAATAGATTAGAATTAAGAATAAAATAGATAAGGATAAGAATATAATTTGTTAGGAAAAACAATCTAGATTTACAAGGACTCTATATATGGATTGTTCAGAGATTAAGTCTAGATTGTTTAGAGATCAATTCCTCTAGAAACTATAAATATAGAGTCATGCAACCATTCAAATAGTTAGCATGAATAGAGCAATTGCTCATCCATTATCCTCCTCTCTTCACTATCTTGGTTCTCTCCCTCTCTCCCTCCCACACGCTAGCAGCTGCTGCCACAACCCCTCCTTTAGCATGGCTGTGACACTAACAGACTTATCAAAATACTTGTTAGCAGCCGATTTACATTGCCCTGGTGGGGATATTACAATAGCATTTTTTTAAAAAATGATTGTTTATTTTGGTTCAGCAAGAGATTTGCACACAATTAATCCTTAATATAAAACCAGCATCTTGCTATTTTTTAAGTTCTCAAAAAGCTAAACCAAACAAAGCAAAAATTGATTAAACACTAAGCGCTAAGCTTTTTGAATAACACCCACCCATGCTTGGCAAATATTTCCATAGCCATAGTCTCCATCATGCGACATGCCTAAGTTGCCATGAAAACAACATGCAAATAAGAGTATAATTGTTTTCATATAAAAAACCCCTTCATTTCTAAATAGTCAAATAGACCACAAGATTGCACTTGCCCCCATACAAATCATAGAGCATAAGTTTTGGTTTGTTTGTATATCCCACAACCTAAATAAATTGGTTACATCTTTTGGTAGTTTGAGATTAAAAGCTAATTGGCAGACTCTCCAAACAAATCTAACCACATGACAATCAAAGAACACATACTGGATAGTTTCTTTATTGTCACAAAAATAACATCTATCGTCTCTTTTTCTGTTATTTTCAATTGTCCAAATAAATATCATGATTTTAAGTGGTAATTTTAACTTCCATAACAACATGTTTAAAGGCATCACAATTTGATTAATTAAATGTTTATACATAGATTGCACTATGAAAGATCCTTATCTTGTAAGGCTCCACTTAATAGAATCTTGTTAATCATCAAACTGTAGAAATGCAATTTTAGTCACTAATTCATTCCATCTAAGTAACTCTTCCCCCACTAGAGATCTTCTAAAGGAAATGTTAAGGGGTGTGGAAACAAAATCATTGGCTACTAATAAATGTTTATTCTTGTAATATTGTATAAAGATGGGCATTGCCCTTTCAGAGTAAAGTTTCCAAGCCACTTGTCCTCCCAAAGTTTGGTTTGAATACCATTATAAATGTTAAAAAAAAAGAGAGATCAAGGAAGTGGTCTTTTTGCCTTCATAAGGGTAGACCAAAAGTGTGATTCTCTTGGTATCCAATGAACTTCACTAATGGTTTTATTTTTCAACTATTTTTTCCTAAGAAGATCCTGTCAGTCATCGTCTTCATTAACTAGTTCATACAACCATTTGCTAAGTGTTGACGGTCGTTAATATATGAATGAATTTAACCATCAACTAGCCATGGAAAAGGATGTAATTGTGATCACCAAAGTAGATATAGGGTTTGCACTGACAGAATTCCACGAGTTTTGGTGTTTCGCTGTTTCTACAGGTGTAAACTGGAAAAGACGCAATCCTAGAAGCTTATCGGAACATAGAACGGGGAATCGGATGCCATGGCAACGCAGGAAGGATCTAGAAGGGACAGAAGACACTACGCCGAAGGAGAGGGTCGGCGGCCACTAGGTGGGACCGGCCGATCCCACTCTGGACTGGCTGGTCTGGCCTAGGGCCCGCTGGTAGCCCGCTTCGTCCATGTTGCTCCACCGCCTTTGAGGATTGAGCTCAGCCACACGTTGAAGTCGGTTTGATCCAATGGCCCACAATCATCGCCTAGGGCTATAAAAGGAGGGCAGAACCCCCCAGGAGGAGACATATTCATTCATCTCTCATTTGAAGTCTGATCATCAGTTAGAAACCCTAACCAGAGCTCCTTAACTAGGGCCTAGATAGCTAGTTAGAACTAGAGGGAGACAAGCGAAGGCTTGGATTCTGGAGCCATCAAGAGCTTAGATTTGGTATAGTTTATACCTCCTCTCATCTTTGTTCTATACCATTGTAGAAATACTATTATTGCTACAATTGAATTGATGAATACATATATGCTTTGTCTATTGTGGTTATGTGCTTAGTATAGCTAGATTAATATTATACTTATTCATAGGTTCATATAACGCTCATCTAATTGATCGTTGGTGAGTGGTCAATATTGTATAAGCATGGTGCTTATACGTTGTTTACCTACGAATGCACCCTATAGGCCGGTGTTGGGGGTAGCATTATAGGTTAGACACCCCCACTAAGTATTTTGTGGCCAAATTATATAGTTTAGGAAATTAAAATTAGTATTAGGGCCCATCTATAGCTTAAAGTGGCAGTTTTATAAATATAAGCCCCACCAAGGTGGAAAATTGTAAAATACCCTCTCCCACCTCCCCTATAAAAGGGGGAGGGGGAGGTGGAGAGGGAGGAGGGAGGTGGAGCTGACCTCTCAGCTCCTTGCCTTCTTCTCGCTCTTTTGATCTTGGACTGTTCATCACATGGTTTTTGTTGGTGAAAACCAACATTGGCGACCACCGTTTCCGGCACGATCTTTGTCACGTAGCAGGAAACATTCAGCAACCTTCAGCTCCGGTCTCAAGCTATTCGCAAGCGAAGATGACTGCAACCAGCTAAGGCAACAAAATTAACCATCAGTGAAGGAAACGGTCTGTACTACTCGCTAGCCAAGCGAAAAGACCAGAAGCTTCCTACTTCTCGAAGCTTTGGTTTTCCTACTCTTCGCTACTTGTGGAATACTACTCTCTGGCAGATAAGTTTGCTACAGCTCACACTGTGTTCTTAAATCCCTGATAGGTTCTCAACAGCCTACTGCACAATTCGAGCTCATACTATTTCGCCCCTGACAGGTTGAAGCTCATAATGTTTCGCCATTTCACAAGCACTTCGGAATCCTCTTTCATCATTTCGCTCCTGCCCATGCGAAAGGAGGTGTTCCGAAAGGAGGTGTTCCGAAATAGAAGTAGCATACAAGCGAAGCATCAGTGCCGAAGCATGACCAAAGGCCAAGCTCAGACCACACCAGTTCGTCAGCAGCCTTTCGCTCGGCATAAGCGAGCACCTCTTCGCCGGTTCATCGAGCGAGCACCACTTCGCCTTGCGGGTCGCCGTTCTGTCGAGGAGCGAAGGCGCGCCAATTCGCGAGCTCAACCGCACCCTCCATTGGTGAGCGCGTCCGCGAGCAGGAGCGAAAAGCTCGCCAACCTCGCGAAGACGAAGGTTGTAGATGGCCGCCACCCAGGCCTCTGCGTTTCGCTTAAGCCCACACGAAAGGAGTCACGCGTTCAAAGAGTTGCGAAATGGAAGCAGCAGTCCAGGCGTTCAAGTGACTGCACCAGTTCGTCGACAACCTTTTCGTCAGCAGCGACAAACTCAGGAGCCAAAGTCATGGGCACTTCGTGCGTCAGGTGGCGCCACTTCGCAGCTTCACTTGTCACCTGCATGCCATTTGAAATAAGTAAGCTCCGAATCCCATATTCACACTTCGCTGTCGAATTCATTCGGTTTTTCTGGTTCGATCTAACACTTTTCGGCAAGCAACCTCACCTCGCAAGCCTGGTTTGTATTAGACACCACAGCCCGGGGGGTTTGTAGCTGTGCCATCACTTAGTAATACCAATGCTCATACTCATTCTTTTTCAAATTATTATTGCCTATGTGTACATACATACATACATACATGAGTCATAGATTTCCTACCCGCGTGCAAGTGTCAGATCAGTTTATATCACTGCACCACTTAACCTCTTGTTACATACTCTCTCCGTTCTAAAATGTCCGTCGCTTTATAAATACTAAATATCATCAACTAGTATCATAATTAGTATTGTTGAAAAGATCTTTGAATCTAGTTTTTTACTAAATTTATTTGGAGATACAAATATTATATGTATTTTCTACAAATCGAGTCAAACTTGTGGCACGAAAACCAACGGCGACAATCAATTTGGAACAGAGGGAGTAGCGGCCAGTCTCGCCTTTTGGGAGTACTCACGTGTGTATCAACTTTTGAACATTTTATTTTCCTTTTATCTGAAATTTATAAAATGTATTGATGTCTGGGTATACACAGATACTAGACGGCCTGCCGTGGGTGCTCATGTCAGTGATACTCTAGCAGTGCACGTAGGGTTCTCGGGCCAAAGAACTTCCTGAGTAGGATGAGTGTAACCGGAATTGTAGGCCTATGACCTTTATCCGTTCATTATCTGAAATGCATGCTTGTTTCAGACTTACTAGTACGGTGCTGTGTGGAATCAAGATTTGGACAAGAATTTAGATATCCCCAAAATTTTCCCACCTTTTAGGATTTCCTAAATCTCTTGATGTTGGAGTAAAAGCACCCTAAATAATGATTATAATCAGATTATCCGCAAGCGCACAGATATATACTGATCAGCACTTCACCAAGATCAACCCAGTTTTAATATCGAACCCAAAGGAACAGTAGGTGAATTATGACCTAGCCTAATACTCTTAATCTAAGGGGGTACAAACAATCTAGAAAACTATTGAGAATGAGGAAATAGCTAATGTACTCTAGTTCTAACTACCGGTAAACTTTGTATAATATCGTCTTATCGGACCAGTGACCTGAATAGGAGAAGAAACAGAGTAATCTACCTACCAGACACCTATAGGCCTATCAGTCCTATCAACGGGAAGTGGACTATAGAGGATTCAACGTAGCTATAAAGTCACCTACGCGAGCTACCACTATCCGGCTGATCAGGGGACATCCACAAGCAATCATAACCCAGACACCACGTCTACGCTACGAAAACTACTCTGACCTAGGAGCTACCCAAATCAAAGTACTCAATATAATATGAGTTGCAAACCAAAGAACGAATATAAACAAATGCTTACTTGAATCAGAATGGTAAATACAAAAGTACCTCAGAACGCAGCTCCGGGCGAGGGAGCCGAATCCAGACGAATACAGCTCCTGAGGATGCTCCGACAGGCCGGGGCTCCTCCGAATCTCTACTCTTCTACTCTATCTCTCTAATCTCTATCTTGATTGCTAGCCTAGATCTAGTGGATTTCTATCTAAAGCTCTGATTCTTCATCTCTTGATCTGGCCCTCTCCAGGGGGGTATGGCCCTCCTTTTATAGCCCGGTGGGATTGATACGTGCCGTTGGATCAAACCGACGTAGCAAGCGGCCGGGATGACTCCTCGGAGAGGCGGTGGAGGAAGGTTCAGAAGGGGGCAGCCAACCCTAACCCTAGGGGGCCGGGGCGGCGCCCGGGTGGGGGGGCCGGCCCCCCCACAGTGGTGGTGGCTGCAGTCCCCGCCGCCGGGCGTCTTCGGAGTATTCCCGAACCCCTCGGTGATGTGCTTGCGTCGCGATCAAGTTTCGTGGTAAATTAGCACTTAAATCCCTCTTTTTAGGCTTTTACGGAAAATTCCCGAAAAATGCACAAATCACCAAAACTCGTGGAAATTGTCGGTGATAACCCTATTCTTATCATATATTCATGTCTCGGGGAGTGGTAATTACTAATAAATTTTGGGTAATAACATGTGTCAACAATTACCCCCACACTTAGGCTTTTGCTCGTCCCGAGAAAAAGGTTGGTTTTAGTAGAATGGGTACTCATTCAATGCATAACTTTGAGCTTAAATTGTATAGCACTAATCTAGTAATCATGTATTATGAAATTTTAGAGTGTCTATCATGAGTTCTCAAGTGATTGCAGAGTAAGAAAGCTTAAGATTGATCACCCTTCCTTTAATTATGTCTTTTGGAGTGGAGATGTATTTTGTAAAAACATAGCTTCAACTCTCTTATTTGTAGTGGCACTAGTGGTAGTGACATAAATTGAATATTTTTATAGCGAGGGGAGAGAGATATCATATTTCTATGTCAAAAAAATTCTCACTTCTTGGCATATTATGTTGGAGGAACCATGAGCTCTTCTTTTTCTTTGAGCACATGCTCATATTCCTTTCTTTCTTAATTCGAGGTTTCGGACACTTGTCCCTTTTTATTTCCTCGTGATCTATCTTTTTGAGGTTCCGGACACTTGTCCTTTTTATTTCCTCGGAGTCTTTTTGAATAGCTCATGCCTCCTTCACAATATTGCTCAAGATAGTGAATTTTACTTTTATTTTTATTTTATGATACTAGGAATATGATAAATCTCTCAACCAAAGCTATTAAAGTAGATTGACATAATTATTATTTAGTTCCATTACAAAGAGGAGTGAAGCTAAATGTTTTTAATTTTTTTTAAATAAAATCTCCAAAGACAAATTATCAGAAATTGAATAATCATTATCTTTGCTATCTCGCTTCCTACAATAACTTAGACAATCATGAAGCACTTGTAAATTCCATAATAATCATGACTCTAGAAAGGTGTCATATAATTTATTTTCCTCAAGTCATGGATTGAATGGGTTTATTATTTCGTGAAGCGTTTAATATGAAGAATTAAAATTTGAATCGAAATTCAGAGTATAAAATATGCATTTGACTTGTAATTAACTCGAACCTGACTGTGACCGAAACGAAGAAGCGAAAGGTGGCAGGGGGGCGCCGCCCGGCCCCACTAGGGCGCCGCCCCGCCCCCGCCTTAGGGGTCCTGCGGGTCCCGTCGCGCGTGTGCGGTGTTGGTTCGATGTCGCTTCGAATTCTGTTGTTTCTCCGATCGTATTTTTTTGCTTCGGGATTAATTGTGCTTCCCCCACACTTGTTTTCCTTCATACTTTTCTGCAAGCAATATGTGGAGACAAAATATTCCAAAAATAGAGAGTAGAATAGATAACACACATTAATATAAAATAAGGCACTTTATTCATTTATGGTGGTGGTATAAAATAATTCAATAGACGCTTTAATGATTGAGCTAACGACGCCCTAGCTCATTAGGCTTTGTCCTAACAAAATGACTCGACTCGACCGACTCCTTTAACTAATCGGACTAGCGGAAGTGTGCCTTATTGGATAACTAGGCGTTAATGCTGCCCTTCATTGTTGAGGCCCCGAATTATTTCCTTGAGGGCCGCAACCTCTTCTTCAAGCTTGTCTTTGTCGCACTTGAGGCTGCGGATTAACTTGAGATTAACCCCAACCTTCTTTTCTACATCTTCTATGAGCTTGTCTCTCAGCTTGTTAGATGTTTCCATCTCCTTGACAAGATTGGAGAGGCCTTCAAGCTTCTCATTGAGAGTGCGTAGAGTAGGTGCCGGGCGCTTGGGAACTTTCTCCAGTGCTAAATTTGTTCTTTGCTCTCTTCCTCTTAGGCTTGGGCTTAGGTGCAATGGGCTCGGTGTAGCATACTTCATCAGGGTTTGCATGAATTCCTTGGACAGAAGGACGAGCAGCGTTGGTGTACTTAGCACATATAAGCTTGCCCTTCTTGTCGGTCTCGACTGCCACGAGTCGCTCATTAGCTCTAGGTGCAAGGAGCTGGGTACCCTTTGGGGATAGCAATCGCTTTCCTTTAGCACCTCCTTCAAGCATCAGCCCTTGCGGTGGTGGAGGAAGAGCAGATGAATCTTGCACGTAGTAGACTTGCTCATATTTGGGGGATCGTTGCAACTTGCTTCGGTGGCACAATGGCGAGAGGCTTCGGCTGCGCGAGGACGAGGGCCTTCGAATCATCGCGGGGGATGCTGTCGAAGTCCGCACCGTAGGAGACGATCGCCTTGTTCGCCATTGCTAGTAGATCTAGATTGGAGAGCTTTCTTTGAAAGGGAGAGGTGGCTGGTTATGGAATAAAGTTGAGGAGGTCTAGGTACGTATTTATATGGGTTTTCAGGAGACAGGATGAGGATAAAACCTAGGTTCTACGGGATCCGTACGAAAGAATATCCGACTGCGCGTGGATAATACGCGAATATACGTAGGAAGAGTGTAGAAGGACATGGGACGAGAGTCGGGACGAGGGAGCGCAGGGGGGGGGCCCCATAGGGGGCGGGCCCCACCTAGGGCCCACTTCGGGTGCCCTTCCGCGGGGTACTTTGGACTCCTCCTATGTTTCTATTAGATGTATTTTCGGATAAAAATTCATACCGAAATAAAATAGAACTTAATAAGTTGGTAATTGGATGAATTCGATTTCATCCACTACTCCTGAATCAAATGGCTCTAAATAAAGTTTAAGTCGGTGTCCATTTACCTTGAATAGCGTACCTTCGTTTGATTGTAGAGTTATTGCTCCATGTGGTGATGAATTTACAACGGTGAAGGGTCCTTCCCATTTGCTCCTTAATTTTCCAAGCCCGAATAATTTGAACCTGGAATTAAAAAGTAATACCTTATCTCCTGGTGTAAACACCTTCTTCTTGATCCTCTTATCATGCCATCTCTTCGTCCGTTCTTTGTAGATCTTCGAATTGTGATAGGCCTTTTCTCTCCATTCTTCTAATTCTGATAATTGCATTTTCCTTTTCTCTCCAAAGCAACTTCTAGGTCCATGTTCCATCTTTTGATAGCCCAAGTGAGCTTTATGTTCTAATTTCGGGTAAGTGGCAGGTCTTGCCATATACCAATTGATATGGTGACATACCCAAAGGTGTTTTATAAGCTGTCCGGTATGCCCATAGTGCATCGTAATCGATCCTTCCATAAAGTTCCCATTTCATTCATTTGTTTTTCGGAGAATATTCTTGATTTGTTTATTGGATGTTTTCTGCCGGCCACTTGTTCGAGGATGATATGGAGTAGCGACGTTATGTCGTATTCCATGAGCTTGTAGGTATAAGTGAAACTTCTTATCAGTGAAATGTGTTCCTCCATCACTTATAACCATTCTAGGTGTTCCAAACCTTGGAAATATAACCTCTTCAAACATCTTCTTTGAGTGTTTTGAGTTAGCATTCTTGCATGGCATAGCTTCTACCCACTTGGATACATAGTCAATCGCCACCAAAATGTACTCATAATTCTTTGACTTCACAAATGGTCCCATGTAATCAATTCCCGGACATCAAAGAGCTCTATCTCGAAGGTTGTTGGTGAGTGGCATAGCATCTCTTGCATTGATATTTCCGTGCCTCTGACACGCTCCATATCTTCGGATGAAATCTTTGGTGTCTTCATACATGGTTGGCCAAAAGAATCCACTCTGCCAGATTTTTGCATGAGTGCGGAATGCCCCGTAATGACCTCCATATGGTGATGAGTGACATTTCTGAATGATCGCATGCCTTCCTCCATTGGTACACATCTTCCGAGTAATCCATCGGCGCATACCCGAAAGAGGTATGGTGGATCCCACATGTGGAGACGACTTTCATAAATGAGTCTTTTTTCTTATTTTCTCCCGGTGGTACGTAACCCGCAACCATAAAGTTGACAATATTCGCGTACCAAGGATCTATCTTGGTCACTTTAAACAAAGCATGTCATCTCTTAATGAGTCATTAATAGGTAGTTCCCGAGGTTCTTTAAAATACATCCTAGACAAATGATCGAAAGAACAGGGGTTTTCTATTCCTTTTCTATCTTTAATTTCCAAATCAAATTCTTGTAGCAATAGAATCCATCTTATTAATCGTGGTTTAGCATCCTTCTTAGTGAGCAAATATTTAAGAGCAGCATGATCAGAATAAACAATTATTTTAGCTCCAACTAAGTAAGACCTAAATTTATCAATAGCAAAGACAACAGCCAAAAGTTCCTTTTTAGTGGTTGCATAATTTAATTGTGCTTCTGTCATTGTCTTGCTAGCATAAGCAATTGCATGATGCGTTTTATCTTTTGTTTGTCCTAAGACTGCTCCTACAGCATAATCACTAGCATCACACATAATCTCAAAAGGTAAAGACCAATCAGGGGGTTGAATGATTGGTGCTGATGTAAGTGCTTTCTTAAGAATATTAAATGATTCTAAGCATTCTTCATCAAACTCAAAAGGTACATCCTTAGCTAACAATCTGGTCATTGGTCTAGCAATTTGTGAGAAATTTCTTATAAATCTACGATAAAAACCACAATGACCAAGAAAACTTTGGACTCCTTTCACATTAACAGGGGGAGGTAGTTGTTCAATTACTTCAATTTTGGCTTTATCTACCTCTATACCTCTTTCTGACACTAGGTGTCCTAACACTATTCCTTCTCTAACCATAAAATGACATTTTTCCCAATTGAGGACTAAGTGTTTTTCTTCACATCTTTGCAAAACCTTATCTAAATTCTCTAGGCAATCATCAAAAGTTTTTCCATAAACTGAAAAATCATCCATAAAAACTTCCATGATTTCTTCTATCATATCAGAAAATATAGACATCATGCATCTTTGAAAAGAAGCGGGTGCATTACATAATCCAAAAGACATTCTCCTATAAGCATAAGTTCCATAAGGACATGTAAAGGTGGTTTTGCTTTGATCATCAGGGTGGATAGGGATTTGGTGATATCCTGAATAACCATCAAGGAAACAGAAGAAAGAATGATTTGCTAAACGCTCTAACATCTCATCAATGAAAGGTAAAGGGAAATGGTCTTTCTTTGTTGCTTTGTTGAGTTTTCTATAATCTATACACATTCGCCATCCAAAGGACAGTTCTCTTAGGTATTAATTCATTTTTATCATTTTGGACAACCGTCATTCCTCCCTTTTTAGGTACAACTTGCACAGGACTTACCCCACTCGCTATGCGGTACAGGGTATATGATCCCTGCATGTAAAAGCTTTAGAACTTCTTTCTTTACTACATCCCGCATCGCATTTTGGAGTCTACGCTGAGGCTCTCTTGAAGGTGTAATTTCTGGATTGGTAGGTATGCGATGGGTGCAAAGAACAGGGCTAATCCCTTTTAGGTCTTGGAGTGAATATCCAAAAGCAGCTCTATGTTTTTCTAAAACAGTTATTAATTTATAAGTCTCTTCATCAGAAAGTTTATCACTTATAATCACAGGATATTCTTGATCATTATTTAGAAAAACATATTTAAGACCAGATGGTAATGGTTTAAGCTCAATAGGAGGTTTAGGTGGCTCTAGTAATTCATCGAGAGGTTCAGGATCAATAAGGTCCTCCTCCTCTTCATCGATGAAGAACTGGGTATCATCTTCTAAATCGGGTTGAATAAAATCATTGAATTCAATAGCCTTGACCTCTTCTATTGGGTCTAATTCGGGAAGGGTTCTCGCTTTAAACTTTACCGCATGAGTTATAGGTATCGAAAAAATTAAATCCTTTCCCGAGTTGGATATTTAATTTACCATCACGACCTTCTTGAAGAAGTTTTATTATGGGTACTCCAATCATTACATCAAAATCCCACACATCAAAGATATAGAAATTTAGCAATATACGGAAATCATTAATAACAATAGGAAGTGCACTCAAAACTCCTAAACTAGGAATAATATGTCCTGAACAATTTTTAAATAATTTATTTGTAGGAATTAATGGTATATCTTTCAAGAATTTTCTAGCAAAGGTATATGACATAACGTTGACTCCTACAACTGGATTATATAAAGCTTCAAAGGGATATGAATCTACTTGTAACTTTATACTAACAGAGGGTGAATTAAGACGAATTACTTCAAGGGATTGCTCAGATTCTGTCAACCAATCATCACCCAAAATAAAAATCAATTCCCTTGTTATTTCTCTAAGAAATTTTAAATCATCAGATGTGAAAGACTAGAACTAAAATCTCCAGATTATTTGGGGGGTTGAATAATTTTACGATAAAGTGTAGTATTCCCAAAATCGTTAAAGAAATCATCCTCTATTTCAAACATCCACTTAGAATTTGGAATTATCTCATTAGCTAGCTCAGGTTTTAATTCAACTATAGATTGAGATGAATCAGGTAAAAGTTCATTTCTAGCTAAATGAGAATTTTCTTCTAACAACTCTTTTTTTTTTCTTCGGGAGATCATTTAAAATATTAGTAAGAATAGTTTTAGCATGTTCAACAAGTAATATGCATAAATGCTCCACCCGAGGCCAAATTAAGATATTCCTTATTTCTATCATCAAGGCCTAAAAAGAAATGTTGTAAAAGCATGGGTTCGTAAAGCAAGATTAGGTCAGAATTTACAAAACCATCGAAACGATCCCAAGCCTTGCCTAGCGATTCATTGTCTAATTGTTTGAATCCTATGATTTCAAATCGAAGTTTAGCGACCTTTTCTCTTTGGGAAAAATTTAAGACAAAAAGTATTTTCGTAATATTTCCCAATCTCCTTGACTACTCCCAACATGGCGATTATACCATTTCTTGGCTCTGCCCGTTAATGAAAAACGGAAAGAGTTTCCATCTTAAAGTTTCATCGGCCATGCCTTTAATGCTCTTAGACATGAACATGTCCGCTCAAAATCGTTAAGTGGGAATAGGGGTTTTCGCTAGTATTACCGAGAAAAGATATGTTCCTGAACTAATTTAATTAATCCCTAGGCGTAGCTCATAGCCGATGATGTGATAGGTTTAGAAGATTCCATTGGTGAAGGTACGATCCCGATGGTGCTCCATATTGATATAAAAGTTGAGATTCGTTTTCCATAATATATTTTTATTTTTGTTTTTAATATAAAAGGATAACTATAGACTAAGATAGGCTAAATCAAAATCAGCAAACCGTTCCGCAACAACGGCGCAGAAATGCTTGTTGGTATAAATTAAGCGCACCCTAAAAATAATGATTATAATCGATTATCCATAAAAGTTTACAGATATATCTTGATCAAGACTTCACCAAGATCAACCCGGTTTTTAATATCGAACCCAAAGGAACAGTAGGTGAATTATGACCTAGCCTAATACTCTTAATCTAAGGGGGGTACAAACAATCTAGAAAACTATTGAGAATGAGAAAATAGCTAATGTACTCTAGTTCTAACTACCAGTAAACTTTGTATAATATCGTCTTATCGGACCAGTGACCTGAATAGGAGAAGAAACAGAGTAATCTACCTACCAGACACCTATAGGCCTATCAGTCCTATCAACGGGAAGTGGACTACAGAGGATTCAACGTAGCTATAAAGTCACCTACGCGAGCTACCACTATCCGGCTGATCAGGGGACATCCACAAGCAATCATAACCCAGACACCACGTCTACGCTACGAAAACTACTCTGACCTAGGAGCTACCCAAATCAAAGTACTCAATATAATATGAGTTGCAAACCAAAGAACGAATATAAACAAATGCTTACTTGAATCAGAATGGTAAATACAAAAGTACCTCAGAACGCAGCTCCGGGCGAGGGAGCCGAATCCAGACGAATACAGCTCCTGAGGATGCTCCGACAGGCCGGGGCTCCTCCGAATCTCTACTCTTCTACTCTATCTCTCTAATCTCTATCTTGATTGCTAGCCTAGATCTAGTGGATTTCTATCTAAAGCTCTGATTCTTCATCTCTTGATCTGGCCCTCTCCAGGGGGGTATGGCCCTCCTTTTATAGCCCGGTGGGATTGATACGTGCCGTTGGATCAAACCGACGTAGCAAGCGGCCAGGATGACTCCTCAGAGGCGGTGGAGGAAGGTTCCAGAAGGGGGCAGCCAACCCTAACCCTAGGGGGCCGGGCGGCGCCAGGGTGGGGCCGGCCGGCCCCACCTGGTGGTGGCTGCAGTCCCCCCGCCCGCCGGGCGTCTTCGAGTATTCCTGAACCCTCCGGTGATGTAATGCGTCGCGATCAATATATTTTTCGGGGAGTGGTAATGGTAAATTAGCACTTAAATCCCTCTTTTAGGCTTAAACACCAGTAACAACAGGTAAGAAAATTCAGAATCTTGAACTAGGTAAAAATGCACAAATCACCAAAACTCGTGGAAATTGTCGGTGATAACCCTATTCTTATCATATATTCATGTCTCGGGGAGTGGTAATTACTAATAAATTTTGGAAATGAAAGCCTATGGGCTCAAGACTTCTACCACCCTCCCGAACAGACGCGATGGTGAAACTAAGTGAAAGACTAAGAACCAAAGACTTCAACTCTCCGAGAATATGCGAGAGGACGAAGCTTAATAAAAAATGCTTTCCCACCCTCATCAATCTGTGAAAGCATCCATCACATGTGTCGCGACATTCGTCCAAAATATTCATTTCACTGCATAAGCATTCTGCACGAGCCGAAAGAGGCGCCTTAACACCGTAAGGCCCCCGGTATCGGCAAAAACATATTCAATGAGATCAACCAGTCAGCAGCTATAGATTGCCACATGCATCCTTTTTAATCTCTAAGTACACAACAATATCAAAAGAACTCTGTAACTCTAGGTTGCCAAAAATCACGAACAAAAGCACAATGCTAAAGGGTTCCCAAATAGAACCATCATGAGCTAGAGCACTATTTGCTTTTTGTTTGCTCGAGCTACGGCTGCACAGGAGCAGGTATATGCACAACAAATGCAAAATTATCAGCACCGCATGAATGTTATGAAATCGAATAGGAAAAGATTAACTTATTGTCAACAGTAAGGTGTAATGTTCCATCAAATCAGCGCTCGCTTATATGCAGCTCTAGATGTTCACCTGGCTTGCACAAACTTAGATGTACACAGAAACCTGCCACCGCGCTTTCGTCTGCCGATGCATGCTTGTTTTCGCAGGGCGAAATAGATTATCTTTTCACCAATGAAATATTTGGCTTAAGAATGGGTGAGCTCTCGAAAGGTCGTAGTCCCTGAGGGATACAAGCTGAAAGTTCACATGTAAACTCTTAAAGTTTTCATTGCTGTTAGACTGTTCCTACAGCTACAAGCACGCCAAAGTGCCATCTTAACAAATATATATTTTTTATCTTTTGGCAAAATTCGGCACAAATTGCGAATACATTTGCCCTGCATCTTGAGTCATGGACTGCGGCAACGTTCAATGCCGGGCGTCCGTGCTTTGGCGAAACAAGGCTCGCTGTGTGCTCGACGAACAGCAGCGAAAGCCATGGCCAACGAAGCATTTGAATTTTTCTTCTGAAATTCAGCTTGTAAAGAATCGAAGCACCTGAGGAGAAGTCTGAATACTCGTCTTGGTTTCCTAAAATATTGGCGAAATGGTAGGCATGATGTGAGACTCGAAACTTGGGCGACACCTCCGCTGAAAAAACATTGCGCACAAATACTCTTTCACTTTGACGAGTTGTCGGCTCTGGACCTACTGCAGACTGAAGATTTCACAAATAGCGTGTCTAGTACGAAACGGTTCCAGCAGGGCCTCTAAATGTCGGATGCCTGGGCTGCTGAGCGAAGGGATGACCAAAAACCATTTTTTCGCATCATCAATTGGTGAAGACGGTTTGGCCTTCTAAATCGTCATCAGTTCAGATCCCCTTGCCCTCAGCAAAATGTGCAAAGGCAAGGTGTCAAGCAGAAAGTAAACAATGTGTTTCACTGTCGGTTTTCTTTCTTTTTGGCTTTTGAAAAGATAAAGTGATTAGTTAGGCTGCGAAATGGCAGAGTTCACTGAAAGGATCAAAAAGATTGTGAGGAGGAAGATCGCTGGAGTTGCGCCCGGCTGATCGAAATGATGGGCTCCCGGAAGTTGTGCTCCGATGTTCGGCTGCTGCGAATTGTCCGCAATGAACCTGAAACAAAAAAAAACAAAAACAAAAGGGGGTCGACGAACTACTAGAGCTTCTGCTGCATTCAATGGATAAACAAGAGTAGCAAAATGATTCTTCTGCCAATTATTAAAAACAAGATTATGATCAAGACATAACTAATCCAACGAGAGCTACTTCGAGGTAGTAGCGAAGAGACGATAAAGGCGAAGTCCCTTTCGCGTAGGCGAAGAGACAATGGGCTAATGTAGCCTCCGGTGATTAGTCTTCGCCAGCCGAAAAGGCGATATTGTTTTTGATGCTTCCAAGGTAGCTGACGAACCCAACGACCGAATTCTTGTTGAGCAGCGAAGGTGTGGACCAAAATTTGTGTATAAATTCATTGATTGTGAGAATATTTGCTGACGGAACTTATATGAAACGGAAATAGCGAAGTGATTAAATTAAGATAGGTGACAATTTTGCTTAAAATAATATGGTTAGCATGCAAAAAAAGTATATAGAATTTCAAGTAGAGCAAACTCTTTATGTCGACGAAATCATAAGGCTTAAAATGGTATCTATTCGGGAGCAGTCAGTTGCCTTCCCGTCATTGTGCAACTCCAAGGCCTGCCAATCGATGCCATTGCCCAGGCTACTCGCCAATCCGAGGAGATTGCTCACCCATCGCGAGGTGTGGTCGTCTAGGCCGAGGGGCTCGCCCATCGCAAAGGCTTGCCGCGGCGCCATGCGAAATGCTTTTGTGTCTTTACTCATTCGAGTTGATCGATCTAAACGACCAAGGCACCTTAAAATATGCTTTTGGGAACTTAGCTTTATTAGATAGTGTCAATCATCAAACCATGCTTATTTAATTAAAGGGAAGAGATGGAATCCTGAGAGCGACTTCTTTCCAAACTATCGAGAAGCTGGCCATATTTATGATCATTTTAAGTAAAGCGAAAAGCAAAAAAAAATCAAAAAAAATTCCATGCAGCGAAGTATCCTACGCCATAGCCAAAAAGAGACGAATATTTTTGCCAATGAGCACAGAAGAAAAAGGTAGAATGGTGAAATGACATGCTTCCGAGTTGAAGTACGGCGACATAGACTTCCAAATTTCCGAAATGGCAGGCCTGACGGTGCCTTGCGAAAGGCGAAGTCCGGCGTTGGTGGCTTGGCATACGAATTTCTGAACCTACAAGCCAAAGAGCTCATTCCCACTCCCTCTATTTCCTCTCAGTCATTCTCTCAAAAAAAATCGACCTGAGGGTCATAACGAGCACTGCCGGAGTGTTCACGAAGGGTGCCGGTCTGCCTGAGAGCATTGTGCTCGCCTCTAGAGTGGTTGCACTGAGGTGCTAACATTGGGGCCACGAGCAGGCTCTTGGGCCCCATGAGGCGGTCTGCCACCATCCCACAGCCTTTTAGAAGGGGAGGCCCAAGGAAAGAGCCCAGTAAGGTGGCGAGCATCATTTCGCTAAGTCAAAAAGAACCTCGCGGGGGTATGACACCCAGCAGGGACACAGCCTGTGAGGCGTTAGGACTAGACCACCGTCCTTTCACCCGTGCGAGGAGGTTTTCGCAGAAGCGAAAGAACTCGCCCGTGGCACAATTCTCGTTTGTCACCGTTGTGTTGTCGTACAATCTACTCGCCCAGGGACCGGCCGAGCCACGCAAACACTACTTCGACAGCTCTGAATAGCAAGTAGCCTTTCGCCACGTTTGATCACGTACCAGACTCATAGGAGGCTTCTTCCATTTGTCGCCTGAGATTTGCTATGCAAGGCCGCTTCGGCATTCTAAAGTCAACCAGCAACAACGTCATCATCAAAAGTTCTTGCCAACAACTTGGCAAGGGGCTTCACATCGGTGACACTAATCCAAAAGCCTGCTTTGAGGGGCTTATTTCGCCTGTATTCGCCCCCTAGGCTTAAAGGTAGGGGGCTGGCGCCGAAATAATATAAAACTGCCGAGGGGCTCATTTCGCCTCTATTCGCCCCAGGCTTAAAGGAAGGGGGTTGGCGCCGAAATAATGTAAACCGCCGAGCGATGGTGTCGAAATAGTATAAAAGCAATGCCTCTATTTGCCGAAGCAAAAACATAGCCTATCACTTCAAAAAAAAATCAAATGAATGAAATAAAACCCAACGATACATCAATGCGAACAACAATCTCGTTGTCACCAACATTTCAGGAAGTCCCCATCAGCACTTTCGACAAACTCGCTAGCACTTCGGGACCAAGGAGCAGTCAAATTTGTATCTTCGTTTTCGATCACAGTAATATTTTGGAGCGTAGCGATCGCCATCACCACTTCAAAAGAATCTCACAAGCACCAGCCAAGAGGGGTTGGCGCCGTGTGCATATTGGACAAGCAAACCGCTCGAAGACCGAAGCTTTGCCTGGCGCTCGTGAACGAAGATTTGAAGATATGTCATCGTCGTCCTCTAGGACTATTTCATCCGCGTTAACCGGTTCGCCTGCTTCGACTGAGTTGCACAAGGAGCTAGTCACCGAAAAACCGGCCCATGGAGGCACGAGCAAAGGGCTCCACCGAAGACAGGCTGAAGGCTAGACAGAGGGAAAGTAGTCCCTAGAATGTCAATAACTGAGTTATAATTTGTCCACACTTAGTTTGTATTCAGCTATTAGGTCATGTACTATCGATCAAAACCAAATAGCTGAGGGGCTATTGTTGGGGGTAGCATTATAGGTTAGACACCCCCACTAAGTATTTTGTGGCCAAATTATATAGTTTAGGAAATTAAAATTAGTATTAGGGCCCATCTATAGCTTAAAGTGGCAGTTTTATAAATATAAGGCCCACCAAGGTGAAAAATTGTAAAATGCCCTCTCCCACCTCCCCTATAAAAGGGGGAGGGGGAGGTGGAGAGGGAGGAGGGAGGTGGAGCTGACCCCTCAGCTCCTTGCCTTCTTCTCGCTCTTTTGATCTTGGACTGTTCATCACATGTTTTTTGTTAGTGAAAACCAACAGCCGGGTTTGGTAGATCATGGGTGTGACAACCCCATTGAGTCCTATGTATTCCAACCCCCATTTATAGGCATAGTAGGATTTGTATACGAAGGAAGGGCGTGCTATGTTCTCAAACTTTCCTAGTATGTCCTCTATGAGTAGATATAATGCCAACCTTAGCGATGACTACTAGGTGTAATTAACACTAACCATAATATGTATTGGCATGTAGCTGGGAATAACTTAGGAATATCTCTTGATGTTCTACTAGTAACCCTAATGATATAACTAGGAGTCTCTATCTGTTTATCATTTATCTTGTGACTTACCGCTGTATTGAGTAGCGAGGATATGGTTATGCCTATCCATTACACTATAGGTTATTCAGCTATCCTACATGTATACAGCAGTAGACCTTTCCATGGGAAAAATATAAATGACAACCTGGTAATACTCTAGGTAAAATGCTACAATGGTATTTGATCTGTGCACTTGCGGATACTATTTCTATATTCTAAATGGTGGCATGATTTAATACCACGCTCCCTGATGTCATAGTTGGGGATGACAACTCAACGCTTTAGTGGTGATGCTAAGATATGCTCACCAAAGCATTTCGGCATCGTTGCCGAGGATATGTTTTATATCTATTTTCGTAGTGACGTTAATGAGTGTCAACACTAAGTAAGCAAATATTCTGAATTTCAAGATTCACAAAGCCAAGACATCCTTGATAGTTTGGTAAACAAAGAATTTCCCATTTTAATAATCTATACTTTTTCTTGTGGTTGTCACCTTGCCAGAAAAAGCTGACCTATAGAAATCTAATTTCTAAAGAATACCTTTGGGGTACTTCAAAGAAAGATACCATAAATATGGCTAGGATACTCAGCACCAAATTTATCAAAACTAACCGACCACCATAAGATAAAAGTTTCCCCTCCAACTACACAACTTTTTTTGAAAATAATCTTCTACCACTTTTTAGTCCTTATTATTGAGCCTTTTATGATTCATTGGTATGAACCTTTTATGATTCATTGGTATACCTAAGTACCTAAAAGGAAGATTACCCATACCACATCCAACGATTTGTAAATAATGTTCCCTGTGCTCCTTTGCCTCCCCATAAAAAAGTTCACTCTTGTGGAAGTTAATTTTTAAACTAGACAATTCCTAAAAGACACATAATATAGTTTTCATGTTCTTTGCTTGTTCTAAATCATGCTCCATGAAGAGTATTGTGACATTGGCATACTACAAAATCAATAGGCCACCATCTACCAAATGTGGAATGAGACCTTGAATCTGACCACTCTTTTACCCTAGGGATGAATATGGCTAACACATATATCTGCAACTAGATTAAAGAGAATAAGAGAATAGGTTGGTTAAGCTTGCCATAGGCCTTTTTGGTTGAAAATAATGCCCGAGCTACACCGCCACAAGAGACAAATTCTTGGACCCATTGACACCACAAAGGCTCGAATCCTTTCATCCTTAGTGTTCTTTGGAGGAATGTCCATTACACGTTGTCATATGCTTTCTTGAAATCAATTTTGAAAATTACCCCGTTTATTTTTTTCCTATGCAATTCATATATTGTTTCATGTAAGATCGTCTCTCCCGCTAAAATATATCAACCCAAAAGGAAAGCTGTTTGTGAGGGTTGTATTACGTTCAGAGCCACAATATTTATTCTGTTTTGCTACCTTTGTGAATATCTAGAAGCTCAAAATTAAAATAAAGACAAGTACGGTTAAAAACCAAAGTTAATGACAAAAGCCGGCCAACCAAATTATATCAAAACATAGTCCTCCAAGTAGCTACGGAGTACTGCCTTGGTCTTTTTTATTTGTCGTTCTTGGTTTAAAAAAAAAACTGGCTGATTATATATAAAAAATATAATAATTATGGTACACAATTAATATCATCACATATCATTTATTATATTTGAAGATATAAATATTGCTAATATTTTCTATAAATCTAGTTAAACTAACGATATTTACATCAATCAGACTCGGCTGCTATATTTTGCTAGCTGTGGCTGCTGCAGCTGCCAGGCTTAAATTACTGTAGCATAAGCATAAAAAAGCCACAGCCGTAGGCTATAGCCATGGAATCTGACAGCCAAACAAGCTGAATAATGACAAATATTGACAAATATTCTGGGACAGATTGAGTAGGCATTAATTAACTTATAAATTAAGCTGCCGATTTCCACGTACTAGCAGATGATTGCCGACATCCATTTGTACCTGTCGCTGTATATATATATACAACCCTCGTCGAGAAGATCCTGGAGCGTACGTGGCACCACGGACACGTCTCCCTCCAATCTTAATTTGTGCCTCCAGGCCCCAGCCAGTTACTTCTAATTTACTAGCTGTGGCTACGAAGCGACTCGTGGCTGCACACGTACCCAGTCATGGTTGCTGTCCCAAAACCATTCTCTAATTCTCGCTGCTGTATAAAATGCTGCCTAGGGCTGCCCCTCATCGCATCGCAGTTCGATCGCACTCCAAGAACAAAGCTCGTGGCACTAGACTTTAAAATAAGTGTTCTAGTAGGCCAGAGAGAAATCAACGAGTGATAGCATGGAGCACCAGGGGCAGCACGGCCACGCCACTGGCGGCGAGGGGTACGGCAACCCGGCGGCGAGGCACGAGCACAAAGGGGACAACACTGTCATGGCAGGCCATGGTGAGGCCGGTGCAGGCGGACAGTTCCAGCCCGCCGCAGCTGAGGAGCACAGGAGTCGCGGTATCCTTCACCGCTCCGGAAGCTCAAGCTCCAGTTCCAGCTCGGTATGTTTCTTTTAATTTGTTTCCCACATACATAGAATACATGTTCGGTCTTGTATAATCCATCGCGTACATGTGCACTAACTGACTGTTTTCTGTAACTTAATTTTTACTGATCATACCGTGCAGTCATCTGAGGACGATGGCATGGGCGGTCGGAGGAAGAAGGGGCTAAAGGAGAAGATCAAGGAGAAGCTCCCTGGCGGCCACAAGGACAACCAGCAGAACCAGGCGGCAGCGACGGGTGGAGCCTACGGACAGCAGGAGCACGCTGGCAAGACCGGCGAAGCAGGGGCTCGTGGAACCGATGGCACCGGCGGCCATGGAGAAAAGAAGGGTCTCATGGACAAGATCAAGGAGAAGCTTCCTGGCCACCACTGAGCTACTACTCCCTTGATATCCTGTCCAAGTTTCGTTGTGCCATATGGACCTTTGTCGAATAATGGGAGCTGAACGCACATCAAAACTTTCCAGCGCGATTTTATTGTCTAGCCGTATGTCTGTTATGACTGTGTACATGTTGGTTATATCACTCTGTATTCACATTATATATTAATTATACCACATATGTACATGTTCGTTATATTACTCAGTATTCACATTATATATATTAACTAGGAAAAATATCCGTGCATTGCAATGGGAGAAAAAATATTAAACATTAATAATAAATAAGAATGATAATACATACTTGTTTATGTTTTACATTTTGATAACATTTATAGGGATTTGCAATTTATCTATCAACGGATTTCTTGTGAAAAATAATAATAGATTTTTAATAGTTGGATGTGAAATGGGTTGTCACTTGTGTAACACATCAACTCATCACCTTCTTCATGAAGTAAAGTTCCACAGTCATTCCAGTAATGCAATGGAACAGACAGCAACACAACAACAATCTTCCAGCCATTCTTTATAGTTTCCTTGTACACAACTATCTCCTGAGATGTTCCAATTATGTTACTAAGAGTGTTCACAAGCCTAACAGCCTGTCGGCTTATCTTTTTCATATTTACCAGGTTATCATCTGCACAAGTCCAATTTTGTCAGTAACTCGCAACAAAAACAGGTGACCGATTGATATTACTGTGTTCTCCTTCCAACTTACAGCTCTTGTCCATGGAGAACACTTGGTCCTAGACCCAGAGATTTAGCTCTGCACCTACAATCGAAGCAATGAAACTTCTGCAGTGACTTCCAGAATGAGAAGCCAAAGTGCCTCTGGCAGGCCTGCAATTATGCAGTGCACTTGCTCACTATTCAGATAAGCAAATTACAGTCAGGGTAGATGATCACATGTATATGCACATCTTCCAAGTGCTTAGGATGTGAAAATAATAAAGGAATTAAAACTATAAGGGCAGAGCTATAAAGGAGTACCAGTGAGTGCTCATAATCATTGCATGGAGCACACTTTACAATGAGATGAGAGTTGCTACCAGTCTAGCACATGCTCCACACACCTCAATGGCGGTGATTGGGAACCACAATGTTCCTTCTGCTGGAGAACTTTTCACTGCTCCTAAACAGATCAGTAAAACACAGTTCAATACATAGGTCATCAAAATAGCTTTACAAAGGCACTAAACAATTATATATCCACAAAGAATAGCTTCCTATACCTCTCCTATAAGGCCGAATCTTTAGGTTGCTAGTTCATGTTGATTCAAAGGTTGCCAACAGGATCCTCTGTATCATCTGGGTAGGGCATTTCAATATCATCAGCAAAGATAGATTCAAAAGGGTCAGACCAATGTTTGTCATCTGGACTGGTTGGCTGAGTTAAAATTAGTAGAATATAAAACTAAGAGATGGTGCAATATAGCTCTAGACTTCAAACAAATACTAACTCCAATCTGAATTGAGTAAACATATATCAATTAGCCTATAATATCCAATTTGATTTGTAGATTAACAATTCATTGCAGTAGTTCATCTAATGTAAATAAAACAAAGTTAACAATAGATCTATGTTCTCATAATACAACAGTTTTGAATTTATTTGAATGGAATACACAGTGATTTTTGGTAACAGTAGGTTTGAAGGGAGGGGGATCCAAAGTTCGATTACAGCACCGTTAAAAAAAACATAAATCTAAATTCTGATTATAGTAGTTCCAAGCAAAAAATATAAATCCCATATTACAACATAAATTGGTCGAGCCTCAACTTATACTTGTAAGACTAACTCCAACAAGCGACCCATACAGCTACCCAAACCTAATTTTGCGTCGGTACAGTACTTTTGCCTACCAAAAACGCCTTCCAACAGATGACCCATATGCCGCACCCATTTTGCCTGTCTGCCGAAACAAGACGCAAAAAAGCGTCCTCTCTGAACGACGACGCAAATGGTGGAGAGGGAGGAGAGGCAGGCAGCAGCCAGCAGGGGAGGGGACGGCGGACGGCGAGGCGGGCAGAGTAGGCGTGGGGCGGGGGCGTGCTGCCCTGGAGCCGAGCGGTGGATGTGGGGAAGGGAGGCGGCCCGAGCCGCAGACCTGCGCCCGGATCCCGAGGCGGCCATGGCGGAGCTCCGGTGCGCACCAGCGTTGTTGGCTGCCGGGCCCGCGCCCAGGCGGCGCCGGCCGCGGCGGAACTCCCAGTCGCCCGCCGCTGGCCGGGCTCCTGCGCCAGCGCGGTGGCGGACGCTGGCGGTGCTCCCCCGCAGCCCGCATCGCGCCGGCTGGGAGCTCAGCGGCGCCCCCCATGGTGGCCGCTGCGGAGCCAGCGGCGCCCGAGCCGGCCCCACGCACGGGGCTCGCAGCGCCTGAGGCGGAGCAGCGGAAACTCCCAGCCCCTCGAGGTGGCAGCGGGCGGACTGCCCCCTGAGCCGGCGCCCAGGAGCTCCGCCGGGCTCTCCGCCTCCCAGGGAGGCACCTTTGGCCCAGGGGGGCTCCGATGCGCAGCTATTGCGACACCGCCAGGGGGCTGCTGGCCTGCTGCGCACGACGGGGTGGGGAGGAAGGAATGGAGCTACTGCTTGGGTTAAGCTGTTGGAGAACGACCGATTGTGGGTGCGGAGGAGCCCTATTTCCTGTCACTGCCCCAAACCTTGAAATGGGTATGGTGTTTGGGTAACGTTTGTTGGAGTTAGTCTAATGAAGATCCTTTCACAACAGTCCAATCAAGCAAAATATATATATGTACTAATCTTTAAAAATCCCACCTAATATTATCAAAAGAAAGCTAACCTTGGTGATCGTGTCTACAGCGAGATCAGAAGATTAGGTTCTTATTTAGCCTGGCGAGATCAGAATTTCAAAGGTGAGGTGTTACTTCTGCTCAGCGAGAACAGAATTGTACTTTTTTGCTTTCTGAGATTAGGATCTTCTTCATCACAAGCTCGACGAACTTCTTACGTCAAGGATATCCCAATGAAACCTTTTAAGTTTAATTCAACCAAAATCATCTCAGTCATATAAGTAGGAAAAAAGTGGAAGAAATTCAATTTGAACTCCACATACCCTGGAAGATAGGAGCAGGAGTCTATAGGAAAGGCAATGCATATTAGGGAGGAAAAAAACCAATGCCAAATCAACTTTGACAAGCATCACTGTACGGAAGCATACTAACAGCATAATTACCAGTTAAAAAGGTATGGTGGAAGAAATAGCAACATCAAGAAGCAAACCTTTATTCTTGTCCAGTTCAGCGAGTTCAGGATTGGAAGCCTGCAAAAACAAGATAACCCGATGACACCCTTTTCAACCAAGATCTCTAATGTTGGAGTTTGTGTCCAACTTGGAGTTCATGTAGAACTTACCATGGACTCTTTTTTGAGTTGGTGTCCCAATCCGGAGCTGGTGTCTTCGTGGATTCTGATTCTGACTCGCTACACCAGGCTGGCTGGCTCCTCATAGCACCACTGCCGCCGTAGGAGCTACACTACCCCGTCCCACAGGCCCGGCCGCCGCTGCCACTAGCTTCCTGGCTGGCTGCCGCCGCGTGACCGAGATAGGCGCCTCTCCCGTGCAAATCATCCGCTAGCCCAGCACGCCCGCCGCCGTAGGGTTCGTGGACAGGGACCTCCTCCTACCGTCGGCCACCAGGAGGAGGTTGGTGCGGCGGAGGAAGGCGTGGCCGTGGGCGACGGCGGCAGCCCGCCGGCTGCCGGCCACCGGGAGGCTGAGCGCGAAGCGTTGGCCCCTGCTGCATGCGGGACTGGAGCCGGGAGATGGGCGCGACGGGGAGGGCGTGGCCGCCGGGAGGCCTGCCTTGCCGCAAATGGATGGGAGCCAGGACGCTGCGAGAGAGACGCCCGGCCAAGCTTCCAGCCGGCCTCAGGCGTGGCGTAGACATCGTCGTGTTCTTTTTTCGGGAGGATGGGAGCTACGATACCAGGAGTGGAATTGGGGCCGTCAGCGTCCATCTATTGGGAAGGATTGGCCAGGCCGTGAATGGGCCGAAAGCTAGTGAGTGGCAAGACAGTTAGATTATTTTAGAATGGGCCGGACGAAAATCAAGGGAGAGAAACTCTTCCCTTTTAAATATTAGGTATAGATATAGATTATACCACGTATATAATTATCATGCACATTGGTTCTACACTATTATAGAAATATTAATCACTGCCAGAACCTTCACCAATGGTTATAAGACAATCGGTGGTGATCATCTCCGGCCCATGGACTTGGGGGCCCAGCCAATGCTGATAAGTGCTTTTATTGCCGGCTCGACGTATGATCTGGCAGTGAATAGGTTACCGGCCTTTGGTTCACCGTACCGTCGCATCACACGCTAAACTGGCAGTAGAACGTTCACTACCGCAGGCTGCTCATCCGATGTGTGACGAGTGGAAAAACCGGTAGAGGTTGAAAGATTTATACCATCATTACCAGCATGGATGGGCACGTCAACATCACACATTGTACTAATAGGCTAGAGTACTACTAATAACTACACCTAAAATTTCACCAGATGCCCTTGCGGTGTCATCGACTGACTAGTGGTCCTTCTTGTACCCAGCGCCCGGACGTCCGGCCACAATAGTGTGTCCGGACGCACTCACAGAAAACAGCCCTTTCCTCCTGCTGTCGCATCGCATCCTGTGCCTCGGGGTCACTAGTCTGGAACCCCGCCCGTCTCGCCCCCGCACGAGAAAACCACGTGGGTGTCAAGTCAGTTGCCGTCGCCGGCGGTGTGAGCCGCAGAGGCGTCCGCCGGCCTCAGGTGCACGCACGTGAACCACGGCAGCACCAGCGCAGATGCAACATGATGCTGGGGGATGGGCGCGGCGGATGCCTAGACGATGCCAGGAGAAGAATAGTGAGACATTGAGGCGAAGATGAGGCAGCAGAAAAAAACAAGTTCAAAAGATACAACGCTCGATCTACTTTTGAAACATCCGATTGTAACACCTACAACATACTTCTTAATGCAGATGAAACACGTAAAACATGCATCTGAAACACTTCTTGTAACACTAGATCTACTTTTGAAACATCTAGATGAAATACTTGATACATATGTACGAAAACAGCTAAAACACTTCAAACATGCTGTTGACACTGGATTTCGGTAAGATTGAGAAAATGACAGGTGGGCCAGTACACGGTGGACTCGCGAAGGGCAGGAATTCACGGCATTCGGCAAACGTCCATGCGGTCTGCTGATTTCTGGCGATTCGGCAAGTATTTGTGCGGTCAGTTATCCTGAGGAGCATCATTTCCATTCGGGAAGCGAAAGGTGGCAAGTAAGAAGCCGATTAGGAAGAAGGAATTACGACTACAAGAGCGATAAGGACTCCGAGAAGACTTAGAGCTAAAGTTGTCGTGTTTTTGGGGTTTTTCTTTGGTATTTTGTAGTCTTAGTCTTTTAGGACTCGTATCATATCCAGGTTATAAATATAAACCCTCGACCATTGTAACATTGTTTACAACCAAATTAATACAATCGGCCCCGTGCCAAGTTTCGAGTCCTTTGTCGTGTCGTCGAGTTCTTCGAGAGGAGCCATCGATCCGTCGACCTCCGTAAGTTTCGGCAACCTTGCTATCATGGCTAGTATCTCGCGGTAGATTTAGATCTTGATGCAAGTAGTCTTGTTTGTCTCATTTGGATGGCCGTGCGGCAAAGCGCCCGCTTGACAATCAGGAAGTCTTTGCTTATGCTTTGCTTATCTCGACTAGATGGCCGTGCGGCAGCGTTTTTTTTGATAGCTTAGTGAAGCAAGATAATTATCGGCTCTATTAGGTTTGGCAAGATCTAGTAGATTCATCAAGTTACCATGTGTTGCATGCTTTTAATATTTTTTTATATATCTGTAACACTCTCTTGCCCAATCTAGATTGATAAGGTTCGGCTCCTTACTTTTATAGATCTATTTGTTCTTTAACGTTTTCACTCTCATATTGTCATGATAAATAGATCATATGCTTACAACAGCCGAACTAGATCAATCTAGGTTGTCACATGTTGTGGGTTCTTACATGTTGAGCGCAATTAAACCTTGACAAAGCTAGGTATTGTGCGGCAGATACAGGTTTTTGGGTTGCTCTAGAGCTAGTCATCCGGTGGACTAGACTTTAGTTTAATCTGATTGGTTTGTTCGTGCTTGCTTGTTTGTTCCTTCTTCATGGACCCCAATTCGGCTAATTTGCCGAATATGGTTACGCTTCAGTTTACGATCAGTTTCACTTGTTCAAACACGTCTTCTTATATATATATTCGGCAATCAATGCTTTACATGTTTTACCTTCATATTAGCCGAATGTTCTATAAACATGTTGGCAGACAGCTTCTATAGTTGTATGTCGTTGTAAGTGGCTTCAGGGCCGTATATACGGAACTGTCTGGTCTCATCCAGCATGTTCCAATTTTGTATTTAATAGTTTTATCCCTTGTCAGTTTTAGGTCAAACTGATTGGCACGCTTCCGGATCTTAAACTGTCCGGGCACCCGATTGAAGCCACGCTTTCCGGCTTGCTGTGGTGCGTCATATTTTATGTCAACACACTTTTTGGCATGCTCGGTGGGACACCGTTGATCAAGATGGCTGAAATCAACAACGACCATGTTCTAGATGTGACCTTGGATGAGCTGCCAGAACACCTGAAGGAATTAGTTCAGCAGGCGTGTGAGCAGTACCAACAGAAGTGTCTGATGTCCTTTTCCAAGAACAAAAGCAACAAGGTCTTCCAAAAACAGTCACTGCCAAGGATTCTCCTTCCACACCAAACTGACTACATTGAGGAAGAAGATGCTCAAAAGATGTCAGCATTAATCTACAAGGCTTTGGGAGAAACTATGACAAATCATCATTCATCTTTTTTGAATACCTGTCGTTCAATCATGGTCAGCACTTTCGGCCCAACGGCTGATAAGTACTTTGAGGAGACTGTTGGCCCAATCCATGGACCAACACTTTTCAATGTGCCAAAGTATCAGGAGAAGTATGCTGGGGATGGTGGAGCATCTGGATCAAATAATATACCAAGAAGTGGACCAACTCCTAGTGAAAAACAACAGCCTCCTATGACTTATGGCCAACTTGCATTTGGTACAACAGGGAGTGTACCACAGTCAGCTTTCAGAGTGTCTCCAGCATCAAATAGGTTACATAAAAATATGTATGGAGATGGATATCAGGAGTTTGTTGATTACAATTCTATTAATGCTTTACCAAATCTAGGGTACAAAAACTCGTCAGATCGCCTTCCGAAGGGCGGGCACGTGGAACCCCAATTCAAGTGTTGATCTTATCATGCATAGGATAGGCGATATGATGCAAAACCGATTTGGTTTAAAGCCAAAGAATCAATCCTATACGTATAAATCTCCTTATCCGTAATGGTACAAAGAGTGGCACTTCCTCCGAGGGTGAAGCCTCCCACAGATTTGACCAAGTTTTTTCTCGGTCGGGATGATACTAGCACCATAGAGCATATCGGTCGGTACTTGATGCAGCTTGGAGAGGCTTCCACGATGAGGCTTGGAGGATTCGGTATTTTCCGTTGTCTCTTCTGAGGCCAGCCTTCACATGGTTCACATCTTTGCCGGCGCATTCCATTGGCACATGGGCGAGTTAGAGCAGAAGTTCCATTCATACTTCTTCACGGGTACTAATGAGAAGAAGCTGGTTGACCTCATGAGTCTAAGACAGAAGGCTAATGAGACACCGCAAGACTATCTTCGCAGGTTCAGAGAAATCAAGAACCTTTGCTACTCCTTGAATCTGCCAGATGATCAGTTGCCGGGGATGGCAATAGCGGGCATGCAGCCGAATGTCAGAGAGAAGCTATTCGGGATGGTGTTTGATGACCTTGGTCAACTATCGCAGCGATTGGCAGTGATGAGTAATCAAGCTCAAGGGTTCAGGAGAGACAACCGCTTTCAAAAGGGCAATGTGGCTAATGAAATGTATCAAAGTTTCCTAGAAGAAGCGGTAGAGTATGATGATGAAGATGAAGTGGCTGCAGCTGAGTTAGTCTAGGCAAAGGAGCCTACTCAAGTGAGTCAACGCTGGTTGAGGCAACACAAAGGGACTTATGATTTTGATGTCTCTAAATCAGACAGGCTCTTTGAACTATTGGTAAGGGAAGGACGCATCAAACTGCCAGAAGGACATCCTATCTTTCGCGCCGGAAGAAGGAGTGAAAGACAAGAAGTATTGTGGCTACCACAAGCACTAATTCTCATTCCATCAATGATTGCCGAGTGTGTTGAGTGCGAATTCGAGAAAGCTATTCAAGAGGGGCATTTGAAGTTCGATGGTAAAATGAAGATTGATGGTGATCCTTTTCCACAGAATATGGTGTCTTTCTCCATGAACATGGTTTCTATAAATGACCCAAAAGATAAGGGCAAGATGAAAGTGTTAACCTCCGATAGAGCAAGAAAGAGTGGTACTATTGACCCCGATCGGCAAATCACGAACGAAGAACTGCAGCAACAGGTTCGGTTCCAGAATAGCCGAACTGAAAGAGGTTAAACTTCTAAACCCAGGGTTACATCACGCATTCTGCTTAACAAATGGCAGAGGCAGTGAGAGAAGGAGTATTACGAGGAGCAAAGGTTTATGGAGGAACGCCGGAGATATGAGGAAGAAGTGTATCGAAGGGAACAAGAAGAGTACATGAGGGAACAGGAGCAGTCTCATTGGGGATGTTCATTCTTTAAGCATTGTTGGAATGAAGGTTTGAAAATGCCTGCTAGAAATAATTGCCCTGAATGCAGTAATCAATACTTTGGGTATAGGCAGTCTCGAGTCAACCGCCGTCCGGTCCATGAAAGACTTGGAACACAGTTTCCTGAGGACGATCGGCGTTTAAAAATAGACGGTTTTGAGAATCAACAAAGGAAGAGATTTGCAGATCAAAGTTGGATTCATTGTAAGGGATACAATAAGAAAGAGAGTCCCCACGGATATATATGGCAGAAAGGGCAGTGGTGCCCTCCGGGACTGAGGAAAAGCCAAAAGAGAAGAGTTCAGCGTTTGAGGAACAAGGAGCTGAAACAAGCAGCTGCTAAAAAGGACAGATATGGCGTCCTAAGAAGAAGCCCGATGAGCGCGGTCCTTCGGCTGATGCATGTATGGCTTTCTTCCTTCCCTCAGAGTTCATAGCTCCCGAAGGCCAAGATATCCAAGAAGAAGTGCACTCCGATTTTGATGAAAGTGAGTTTCAAGATTTGATGGCCCAACTTGTCTTGACACAGCAGGCAGTTCTTGATAAGCCAATCAAATATCGTCACTTGAAGCCGCTCTACTTGAAGGGATATGTCAATGGCAAGCCTCTAACCAAAATGTTTGTTGATGGAGGAGCTGCTATCAATATTATGCCTTATACTACTTTCAGGAAGCTTGGGATGACCGGTGAAGATTTGGTAAAAACCGACATGGTTCTCGAGAGACTTTCCGGGCAATCCTTCCGATACCCGGGAGCCGTGCATGTTGAATTGATGATCGGGTCAAAAAACTTTGATCACTACATTCTTTATTATTGATGGCAAGGGGGCATACTGATGCGCTTTTAGGGAGAGATTGGATCCATGCTAATTGCTGCATTCCTTCAACTATGCACCGATTCTCATTCGGTGGGTTGGAGATGATGTTGAGATTGTTCACGCCGATGATTCCGTAAGTGTTCTTTGTTACGGAACCCGCTTATTGGGAGTATGATGGTGTTGATTGTTTCTCCGGGCAGTAGTATGGGAGGAAGGTCCCGTGGAATGTCTTCGACGGGGGATCAACGGCCGATCCAAGCAGTCGGCTCTCACAGTAATTTTTGATGGGTAATCCAATCGATGGCAACAAAGGAAAATTGGGGCGTGGTTTCATGTCGGCCGACAAGTTGGAAGAGATAGATGTTAGTGATAGTGCTAAGCCAAGGCCGATGTATATTAGTGCGGGTTTAGATCAAGAATATAGATCAAAATTGATAGATCTTCTAAAAGAGTTTAAAGACTGCTTTTGCTTGGGATTATATAGAGATGCCCGGAATGGATCGTTCTATTGTTGAGCATCGATTACCCATTAAACCCGGATATCACCCCTACAAACAACCTCCACGGAAGATTTATAAAGAGGAGGTACTGGCCGACGTAGAGAAAGAAATTGAAAGATTATTAGAAGCAAATTTTATTTGGCCATGTAGGTATGCAGAGTGGATTTCAAGCATAGTTCCAGTATACAAAAAAAATGGAAAGATGAGAGTTTGTATAGATTTCAGAGATCTCAATAAGGCCACACCGATGGACGGATACCCAATGCCGGTTGCCGATTTACTAGTAGATGCAACAGCTGGTTATGAGATCATCAGTTTCATGGATGGGAATGCTTTGGTTATAACCAAATTTTTATGGCAATAGAGGATATTTCAAAGACAAACTTTTCGGATGCCCCTGGTCATATTGGTTTGTTTGAGTGGATTGTTATGACATTTGGATTAAAAAATGCCGGTGCAACTTATCAGAGAGCCATGAATTATATTTTTCATGAGTTGATCGGCAAGATTGTGGAAATCTATATTGATGACGTGGTGGTCAAATCTAGAAACCATGAAGGACATTTAGCCGATTTAAGAACTCTGGAGTACACTAGAAAACATGGTTTGAAAATAAATCCAAACAAGTGTGCTTTCGGGGTCTCGGCTGGTGAGTTTTTGGGATTTTTAGTTCATAAAGGAGGAATCGAAGTTGGAAAGAAGAGCATGGAAGCAATAGACAAAGTTGTCCCTCCAACCAATCTCACAGAGTTACAATCATTACTTGGCAAGATTAATTTTATAAGAAGATTTATATCCAATTTATCAGAGAGGATCTTGCCTTTTTCTCCACTATTGAAGCTCAAGAAAGATCAAGTGTTTGTATGGGGTGACATACAATGTAAGGCTTTTGATGAAATCAAGGAGTACATGAAGGCGCCACCTGTACTGGTACCTCCATAACTTGACAAGCCTTTTAAGTTGTATGTGGCGGCCGATAGCCTAACAATAGGATCGGCCCTCATGCAAGAATTTGAAGGAAAAGAGAGAGTAATAGCTTATCTTAGCCGAAAAACCGCTAGATCCGTAAACAAGGTATTCGGCTATAGAGAAACTTTGCTTGTGTATTTATTATTCATGTACCAAATTTCGGCACTACTTGTTGATCTGCCGAATGTGTGGTGTTTTCTAAGTTTGATGTAATAAAAACACATGTTATCAATGCCGATTTTAAATGGAAGAATCGGCAAATGGATTTTAGCTTTATCGTAATTTGATTTAAGGTATGAATCGGCAAAAGCAAATAAAAGGTCAAATTATTTCTGATTTTATTACCCAACATCGTGATCTTTTCGTTGAGATGATAAGCATTGCACCTTGGGTGTTGTTCTTTGATGGTTCATCCTGTAACAAAGGCGGTGGTGCGGGTATCCTTCTAATTTCTCCACGAGGGGTAATTTTGAATACGCCATTCCCATTGAATCCTATGTTACTAATAATCAAGCAGAGAGACGAGGAGGCGGCGATGAAAGTGTTTGACTAGAGGTATCAGTGAAGGCTGAAGGAGGGTTTTATTTATAAGTCGAGCGAGAGATCATGGCGTATATCTCGGAGTAGAAATTGGGAACGCCAAGCGACGTGAAGGGGTTTTTCCTCTTGGGCCGTCACCGGACTGGGCCGGATTCGGCTAAATTAAAGATTACTGCTTCGGAGGAAATTCAGCTATATTCTTAATCGAGAAGTTGGTGACATTCGGCTATATCATAAACCAAGTATAAAGGTAAAAAGAAGCAAAGTTTGGCCAGAGAAATAGTGGAAAATCTGATCATTCAAGAACACAGTATGCCACACTTAAATGAATTATAAATCAACATTCTACGTGCTCAGAAAATGTTTGATTGCATCTATAGCCTCAGCCCCGATTCGATCGATATCACTCAAAGACCTTCTTGTCATCATCTTGAGCCTTGAATATTGGTGAGCTTTGTTTTGAGTTGTTGGTCCTCTTTGATGACAGATGCTATCTCTTTTTGGTCGCTTCTATAGATTGTGGCAAACCAGCAATTTTGTCCTTGTGAGACTGGATTCTAGCATTCAACTGTGCCAGTTGAGCTTCGACCCTAACCTTCTCATCCTCCATAGCTTCCAACTCAGGTCCCAAGCGTTGCCAAAGAATTTTTAGTAGTTTGAATCTGGGAATACAGTTCTTTGGCTTTTTTTTTGTTTCTTCACGCACTGTTGTTCTGCAAAGTAGCTCTAGAAGCTATGTTTTTACTTGCTCTCCTAACCATAGCAAAGTGATCATCAAGATGAGCAGATTCTAAGGGGGCTATGAGAGTGGGTGGAATCTCTTGATCAATGAGATCAACAAGATCCCTTATCCGACCGCATCTTGGACCGGGATGTTTATGTCCTTATTCAGCAAGAGAGCTATGTCCTTCAGCCGAGCTTGATTTTCTGCTGATAGTCTCTACTGTGAGGTAGCTTCTTCACCTTTTTCACTGATATATTCATCGACGGTGAAGGAATAGCTGGCGGTCGGCTTGATGTCATCCTTAAAAGGGAGAGAATTGTTAGCCGACTGAATAAACTTGCTAGAGAATGGATAAGACAAGATATTACCTTTTGTGTGGGATCTTCATCAAGTTGAGCCTTGTCCTGGCTTGATTGGGGGCTCGACTGAATACCAGGAGATGATGAACCCGAAGCATGGTGAGGAGAAGATTCTTCTGCCATCTTGTCCAAAAGTTGATCTATTTCTAAGAATGCAGATGGTAGAATGTAAGTGTTGTGGGTAAATCTGGTAGAAGAAAGGAAATGATTAGCTGAAGATTGTTACCAATGTGATCAGTAGTTTCATGAGTTTCTACACCTTCAGTAGAAGTCCGAGGAGAATTTTCCACTTGTTGTTGAAACATTGGCCGATCTTAAAAAAAGACCGACTGTGGCTGCAATGAGAGAAAATGAGTACAAAGGAAAACCAAGATTGTTACCAAATGAAAATTAGGGGGGAACTTATACCTTAGGGGGCAATTTGGCTTTCTTGGACCTTGGCTTCCTAGTTACAATGATATCCTTGCTTGATCCAAACAGGAGCTTTTTCTTTGCCCTCTCTTGAAGGTCTTTGTACCACAAGCTGCGGGGATTTTCATGAAAGCTGCCAGGGTTGGAGCATTATATCCCAGGGCAGGATTAGGCCCAGCTCGGTAGTATTGAGCCACTTTGGAAGGAGGTGTAGGCTCAATATCCTGTGAATAACAAAGTACTGGAATGAGAGATAAACCCGAAAGCAGGAGAATTATGAGTACAAGGAGATTACCTCGCTATCAGAAGCAAATTAGGGTTGCAAGTCTTGGCATAAGGGATGCACTGGTATGCTGAAGATATGGGCACGCCATTCTCGCCACCAAGAGGCAAACAGAGAATGAGCAGCTTCTATTAACCCGAATGGGGAAAGTTCATACATCGGCAGATCCCATCCAAGCTCAAAGATTTTTCTAGCTTCCATGTCATCTTTTATTTCTTCCCTGGGCCTTATGATTTTAGAAAAGAACAACCTTGGGGGCAACTGGCCACATCCTAATTGTCTGGCTGCCATGTTTGGGTTATAAAATTCATAAGTGGGATGCAGTAACCTCCCATGATGGAATTCTGCCGGCAAAGTGCAGGGCTTGATGAAGGAGTTGAAGACTTCTGTAGATATTTTGTCTGTGCAGCCAGACTCATAACTAAACTTGCAGGGGAGGGACAAATCTTCATTTTCCCTGTAGGGAAGCCAGATCACATTATCAAACCCTTTGAAGAATTGCTTGAAGAGATGACCAATGTCCATGTCAATGACAATGGAAGATGCTGCTTCTCCATATGTCTGACAAGCTTTGTCTTTTGTTGTACCACCTTCAGCATAATTGATTGAAGGGAAGCCCAAGTTGTGGAGATCTACAGAGACTATTTGGTGCATGTATAGCTGTAGCCACATCTGAACCAACCACCAGGGGCCATTCACACAGTGTATTTCCCCTTGTTGGCGCATTTGAATGGTGATCTGATACATCATGTGATAGACAGCCCCTAGAAGGTACTTGCCCAATGGAATTAAGGTGCCAAGAGCTAAATCCTCAGCCATCACTATGTGATTCAAAGTTGGTTCATTGGATTTTCCACAGAAGATGAATCTACATAGCCACATATTCAGAAAGCCTTGTATTCTTTGTCGACACAAAGACCGGATGACATGTAAGTTTGAATGTATTTGGTCCATCCACCTCGACTTAACAGCTTTTTTGGCTACCGCTTTGCTCTTGTATTTGGAAGGATATCTTGGTTTTGTCACATTCAAACCGGTCATCATGAATATATCGCCCAAAGTGATGGACATTGGACCATGGCCGAAGATAAAAGCATTAGCGCGTCGGACCGAAGTGAGTACCGCTATCAAGAGAGGGTCATTCCCGGGTGTCTCTAATAAAGATAGCTCCAAGCAAGTGATGAATATTCTGGGGTTTCCCAATTGTCGCTTGTTTTATCCGATATCCTCCGGTACCAGTTTCGCCATCCGGCAATTGGGGGGAATGGCCAAGTTTTGAAGGTATTCCTACCATCGATTCGGCGGGGGTGACCCCGGACTTGAAAGGGATCCTCAGAGTTTCTTTCTCGATGAATTCAGCCGGGTCAGGATTTCCCATCGGCCCAAGAAAATAAGAATCAGGATTCGCAGCACAAGGGATCATAATCCCGTCTTTGTATTCCTTCAAGGAAGGTAAAAGCAGGGAGAAGAATAAGTCAAAGAAAAACAGGGGTTCGATTGCGGAATTACCAAATGCATAAGGATAGATGAAAATTACCTCTGGAATTCCGTCCTGAGTCACCATTAGAGAATCGAAGTAGGTCTGAGTCGCGTTAAGAGGATTCGGATTTTTTAGCGGCGGCTGTGATGTTGAACAGTGTTGACCTAGGCGAGATGAAGAACTTGTGGTCAATTTTGGAATAAAATCACTTTTATCCCGAAATTGAGGGGGCATGTGTTGACACTGGATTTCGGTAAGATTGAGAAAATGACAGGTGGGCCAGTACACGGTGGACTCGCGAAGGGCAAGAATTCACGGCATTCGGCAAACGTCCATGCGGTCGGCTGATTTCTGGCGATTCGGCAAGTATTTGTGCAGTTAGTTATCCTGAGGAGCATCGTTTCCATTCGGGAAGCGAAAGGTGGCAAGTAAGAAGCCGATTAGGAAGAAGGAATTACGACGACAAGAGCGATAAGGACTCCGAGAAGACTTAGAGCTAAAGTTGTCGTGTTTTTGGGGTTTTTCTTTGGTATTTTGTAGTCGTAGTCTTTTAGGACTCGTATCATATCCGGGGTATAAATTTAAACCCTCGACCATTGTAACATTGTTCACAACCAAATCAATACAATCGGCCCCGTGCCAAGTTTCGAGTCCTTTGTCGTGTCGTCGAGTTCTTCGAGAGGAGCCATCGATCCGTCGACCTCCGTAAGTTCCGGCAACCTTGCTATCATGGCTAGTATCTCGCGGTAGATTTAGATCTTGATGCAAGTAGTCTTGTTTGTCTCGACCGATGGTGGGCTGTGCGGCAGCGCCCCGCTTGACAATCAGGAAGTCTTTGCTTATGCTTTACTTATCTCGACTAGATGGCCGTGCGGCAGGCGTTTGCTTGATAGCTTAGTGAAGCAAGATAATTATCGGCTCTATTAGGTTTGGCAAGATCTAGTAGATTCATCAAGTTACCATGTGTTGCATGCTTTTAATATTTTTTTATATATCTGTAACACTCTCTTGCCCAATCTAGATTGATAAGGTTCGGCTCCTTACTTTTATAGATCTGTTTGTTCTTTAACGTTTTCACTCTCATATTGTCATGATAAATAGATCATATGCTTACAACGGCCGAACTAGATCAATCTAGGTTGTCACATGTTGTGGGTTCTTACATGTTGAGCGCAATTAAACCTTGACAGAGCTAGGTATCATGCGGCAGATACAGGTTTTTGGGTTGCTCTAGAGCTAGTCATCCGGTGGACTAGACTTTAGTTTAATCTGATTGGTTTGTTCGTGCTTGCTTGTTTGTTCCTTCTTCATGAACCCCAATTCGGCTAATTTGCCGAATATGGTTACGCTTCAGTTTACGATCAGTTTCACTTGTTCAAACACGTCTTCTTATATATATATTCGGCAATTAATGCTTTACATGTTTTACCTTCATATTAGCCGAATGTTCTATAAACATGTTGGCGCATGCCTTCTATAGTTGTATGTCGTTGTAAGTGGCTTCAGGGTCAGATATACGAACTGTCGGGTCTCATCCAGCATGTTCCAATTTTGTATTTAATAGTTTTATCCCTTGTCAGTTTTAGGTCAAACTGATTAGCACGCTTCCGGATCTTAAACTGTCCGGGCACCCGATTGAAGCCACGCTTTTTGGCTTGCTATGTGTAAGGCACAGTGCGTCATATTTTGTGTCAACACATGCGCCTGAAATATTTCGCAAAACACCTAAAACACTTGAAGTTCGATCTATTTTTATAACATCCATATGCAACGATTGCAACAAACTAAAGAAGGCAGGTGAAACTTTTGAAACATGCATCTCGAACGTTGAGGACAATTGCAACACACATCAAAAAAATGAGCATTTAAACATTGAGGATAACCGCATGCAACATACATGTACAACAATTGCAACATATGCAACATCTCGATCCACTTTGCGACATCCGTGTGAAGCACTTAAAACATGTAACTAAAACTACTGAAACACCTGAAACATAGGCTTGCAACATGTCTAAAAAATCTTGAAACACAACATCGTCGCCGGACACAATCCTACCTGGCGAGGGACTACAATGTTGTAGGCATTCCCTTCCTCTGGACACCAAATCGATGTAGGAGGAGGTAGTCTGATGCCAGGAAGGGCCAGAGATGAGTGTCACACCGGGACTAGGACAGTTCAAAAAGACACCAAATCCGCTGACTGAAGATTGGTTCCGGTTCCGTCGGCCATGGAGGAGGTTGGGGAGGACGGGAGAGAGGAGAGGAAGCGGGAGAAGCAGCAGCAGAGCGCCTTGTTAAAGGAGCCACCGCGGCAGGGGCTTATAAAGTGTGCAGCGCCCTTTGGCGGAGCTCTGGCGGCAGCGACGCACAACGGGCAGGGAGCAGCAGTGGCCGCGGGCCGCGACTCATCGGTGGCCACGTGCCGCACTGTTCGGCAGCCAAGCGCCGCATGTGGCAGCGTGCGAGCAAGGCGTGGGGAGCGGAGAGTACGAGGCTGTGAGAGAGACGAGCAAGAGGTGTGGGAGACAGAGCGGAGTGGATGAGACGGAGCAGAGCGGATGAGCCTGACATATAATATTGAGTGGCCAGCGGTGCGTACGCGTGTCCGATCTTAATTTGGCTTCCGGACCCCCTAAGCGTAGCATTACCGCATCACTAGACATGACGGACAATTCTTATGGCACGACATCGGATCGAAGCCCAGTGAAACACTGGTGGGAAGTTATCAACTTGCTGGCTTACTGTCGATGCCCTCCGACTCCCCCTTGAAGCTCGACGGAATGACGGGAAAGTTATCTACGCTCCCATCGTCATCGATGTCGCTGTTGTCCTCCTCAGTGGCGGCCATTGGCGCCTCTGGCCATTGGCTCCGCCTCCGCTATCAGCAGCAGCACCACCACCTCCTCACTGGCGTTGTGGCGATTCAGCAAGTTGATAGACTTATTGCTGGATGAATTGCTAGCGTTGTAACTTGCCATTGCTCATCGCTGGTGGTGAGTTAATGAGATAGATTTTTTTTTATCGCTAAGATGGATATTGATATGAGGCATTGTATTTGTTTCCTGGTTAATTAAAGAGTATCGTCCGACTATGGATTGCATTGTGCCACTTGATCAAGGACATTGGACGCGATCTCAACAAATTTTAGCCCAAACCATCGTTGTTCGGTTCTCGAGGCTACCAATGGCAACACCGCGCTTGTTGTGGTTCTCAACGCATCGCCACAACACTCACGGTGGCAGCAGCAGCGACGGCAGCAGCACGCCCAAGGGCAGCGGCATAGGAGAGGGTGATGGCGAGGGGCAGCGGCGGTGGAGAGATGGCGACAAGCTAGAGTGATGATAAGGGTTTAACTCTAATGTTTCTTAAAATGCAATTGACACTAGTACACAGATGATTTCTCTTGACGGCATGAAAATATTTTTACTGGCGGTTTTGGACAATGGACGCCACTGGAAATCAACAGGTGGGTCCCACAACTAGAACCGCCTTTGCAAATAGATTAGCACTGACGGTTCAGTTAAGAGAATCACCAGTGTAAATAGCCTCATTTACACTGGCGGTTTTTGTAAGAAACCGCCTGTGTTGATCGAGGCCAACACAGGCAGTTACTTAAGTCAACCGCCTGTATAAATGAGGCTATTTACACTGGCGGTTCTCTTAAGAAACCGCCTGTGTTGATTCTTTTACACAGGCGGTTCCTTAAGTGAACCGCCTCTGCTGATCCTCGCTATATATACCCCTCCCTTCTTCCCCACCAGAACTGTAGCTCACAGCCACCTTCTATTAGAGGCGATTTTGGAGGTCCAGATTTGAGAAGAAACAAGGGGGAGAGGTTTTGATCTTCATTTCTTCGAAGGAGGTTGCTAAGAAAGGTTAGTTTATATATCTCTTACCTCTTTTTAACCATTCATGCTCAATTCTAGCCAAATTTTGGATTTAGGGTTTCACTTTAGATAGATAGAAGAGTAGCTAGATTTTTGCCATTTTTTCATCATTTATAGTCACTTTTTAAACTAGGTTTTTACTTTTGTATCTAGAATTTAGTCTTTAAAGTTACATTAATTAGTCTTGTTTGGAATTGATGATTTAATTAATTACTATAGTTTTTTATTTAGTTATTATTTGGGTTAATTTAAGTATTGGTGATGCTTTAATTAGGGTTTCATTAGTTATTCTTGATTAGGGTTTCATCTACAAATTGATGCTTTAATTAATTAGTTTTATATAATTATTTAGTTGAGTACTAGTGATTAGGGTTTTATTAATTAGTCTTGCTTAAGTTATTAGAGTTTCATCTATAAATTGATGATTTAATTGATATAGATGGGTTTAACTAAGTATTAGTGAGAGGCATATGTGTTTAGCTAGTTCTTTTAACTAATTTTACGGAGTAAACTGTTTAATTTATCATTAAGATTAAATGTAGTAGTCTAGGTTTGTTTTTTAATTAGTTTAGTTATTTCTTGAATGAGGTTACTGATTGGGTGTTTCATACATTCCTATCTCTAACAATTCTATATGTAATTTAGCCTCGAGGTGTACTAATTGAGAAATATAGAAGCAAGGGATCATTTTCATCTATAATTCTTTGAAGGAGTTTACTGATCATCTAAAGGTTAGTTAATAAATATCACAAAATATTCATGTCTTCTTTTTAGTGATTACAATATTTAAATCTATTAAACTCTATAACAGGTAACGATGGATAGAGCATTCTGGATGTATAACTTACAAAGAGTAGATCCATCATATATACCTGAGGTCCATAGGTTTATCGATGCTGCCAAAAATCATACTTTAAGAACACAGAAGAAGCACATTTGTTGTCCTTGCATAGACTGTAGAAATCTTGTTGTTTTTGAAGACACAAAACCAATCATAGCTCATTTGGTATGCTGAGGATTTATGAAAGATTACTTGATTTGGACAAAGAATGGAGAGGGTAGCTCTGCCACATATACAGCTGGAGGCCCTGCGAACCTCGGTGCCAATGGCCCAGATATGCTTGTTGACGATGTATGCCAGTTCGTACATGAGACATAACACCATTGTCCCCAGCAGAGTGAACATGTTGTGCCCGATGTTCATGATGCAAATGTCGGAGGAACCGACGACAACAGAACTCAAGTAGAGGATGAAGACGCAGAATTCATTGCTGCACTATTGCGTCGTCATATGGATCCATCAATGTTTTTCATAAAAGGGATGGAGGCCTTAGAGCAGGCAGCAGCAGAGCCATTGTACGATGAGAGTAAGGGTTGTACCAAAGAGTTCACAACATTACGGTCTGTTCTTAAGTTGTTGATGTTGAAAGCTAGGTATGGATGGTCCGATGCCAGCTTCGATGCATTATTGAGTACTCTCAGAGATATGCTTCCAAATGAGAATAAAGTGTCTGCTAACACTTACTATGCAAATAAGTTAACCAGTCCGCTTACTATAGGTGTCCAGAAGATCCACGCGTGCAGAAATCACTGTATCATATATCGAGGTGAATACAAAGACTTGGGTCCAAATTATGCTGCAAGTCGGTACAAGACGAAAAAAAGACTACCTACAAGAGGAGAATGCAGCTTCTGTTTCTAAAGGGAAGAAGAGAAAGAAGACCCAACAGAGTTCAAAACCCTACAGCAAAGAAAACGAAGAAGAAGACTATTACGCACAGAGAAGGGTTCCTACTATGGTGATGTGGTATCTTCCAGTAGTAGATCGTTTGATGTGTTTGTTCGCAAACCTGAGGATGCAGAGCTTATGACTTGGCATGCTTCTGACAAGCACAAAGTAGATGGAAAGCTTTGACATCCTGCCGATGAGAAGCAATGGCAAAAATTTAATACTGACCACCCATAATTTGCTAAGGAGACAAGAAATGTTAGGTTCACACTGTGTACCGACGGAATGAATCCCGTTGCCGAAAGGAGCAGCAACCATCTACAACCTCCCTCCACACTTGTTACAGAAGCGCAAATACCTTTTGCTAACCATTCTTATTTCTGGACCCACACAACCTGGTGTTGACATGGATATATTCTTGGAGCCATTAATGGAGGAAATGAGAATATTTTGGGATACAGGTGTTGATATGTTGGACGAATACCGGAAAGAGTCATTCACACCGAGAAGTCAAAAAACTTCAACGAGAAAACTCTGTATGGAATAGTTGAGGACCTGTGCTCATTTATCTTGAGAGAGATCATTCCTACGGAGGGAAAATATCACCATGCAGATAGCCCCTTAGGGAGGCCGGAGTTCAGAGCACTAAGGGGCACTAGCGCCCGAAATTGAGTCGAAATGATTATTAGAATCATGTTGTATGTAAACTTTATTATCATATCGTGGTCAGAAAAAAACTTTGATGTATATAATGTATGATATAATTAAATTGTTAATGTGTATATATGTATATAATTATATGATATAATTACTTTTATGTTGATATTCCCATAATTAAATAGTCTTTTTATTGATCATAGTAAGAGAAAGAAAGAGAGGGAGAGAGGAGGGAGGGAGGAAGCGGAGGGGGGACAGAGAGGAGGGAGGGAAGGAGAGAGGAGAGGGCGCCAAAACAAAAAATAAAAATTCAAATGAATTTAAGCGGGAAAAATTAATACAAGGCGGTTCACTTAACAAACCGCTTTGTGGAAATGGCATTTCCACAGGCGGTTACGTAAGTGAACCGCCGATGGAATGACATTTCCACAAGCGGTTGTGTTAAGTGAACCTTTGTGGAAATTCATTTCCACCGGGCGGTTTTCAGCAAACCGCCTGTGGAAATGCCATATTTTTCAGCGGCCTCCAAAGACAGTGGCTCCCCAAAACGCCTGTGAAAAGGCGTTGGGAACCGCCCGTGTGGAGGTTCTGTGTACTAGTGTGATACAAACTTTCTTGTATTTATAGTCCTGCAAGACTTAGCCTACAAGCAATCTAACTAATCTAATCCAATCTATGGCGGGGACAGCTGCATGCCACATGGGCCTTGCTCATGTGACATAGCCGCTTCTAGAGACGGAAGCATTTTCAGAGGCAGCCATAAATCTCAGTCATCTCTAAAAATTGATTTCTACAGGCAAGCTATTTGGGACCATTTTTCAGGCATAAAAAATATTATTTTTTGCTAAAAATCATTTCCATATTAGTGTGAACAGTTGATTTGATATTTTTGACAAACTAGTATAAAAAGGGACTTTTAGACGCGATTAAAATCAATTTTAATTGGCGGTTTAAAATACAGGTACAATGTAAACAATTGTAAAAATAAGTGCAGCCGTAAATCCTAGATGTCTCTAAAAATCGATCAATCATAGTTCCAAATATACCCAAATCAGATACTCCTGGTGATAACTATTGTATTAGTCAGTCTGGTATGAGCCCTATGTTGACATTATTTACTTGAGCAATCCTATGACTAGCATTGTCAACGAATATCACCATAGCTGTAGGCACTGAGCAACCCAGTTTCCATGTTTTTCCCATGTTTTTCCCATAAGGATGTGTGATGGCATATGAGAGGGTCCTACCACCCCTATACTGTGAATTCCGAGTGCCAATAGTTCAATTTGCAGTAGTCCTCCCTTACCCAGTTCTTGACTTAGCTCTTGTAGGAGTGTCAATGTCGCTGGTAAGTATAGATGACTATCATAGAAAATCAAACCATCTTCCACTGTCCAAACTGCTGATTCCTGCCCTGCCTGAATGGTGGTATACATTTTTCTGAGGTCATGCTGCTGGTCGACTGCATGCCGAATATTGGTGAAGATTGGAGCCCCACTATTAATAATGAAATCTAGGGCATTTGGTGGTTGTGCTCTACTAGGTTTGTTCATAGTGCTATCAGCCATCTCAAGTGGGATAGTTGCACGTATCATGGGTGAAGGAGCCGGCAATCCTCGAACAGTTGACTGAATCCGATGTTGTTGTTGCGCTATCAGAGTGTGAGAACGTCCATTCTTTATATAACATAGTTCCAGATCTGAGAAATCCCATGTGATTCTGCCAAGTCCCGCTAACCATGGGGCTCCTAGAATAATATTGATATCATTACCAATATCCAATAAAAAGGCATTGATGTCGAAGATATCACTTGCAATTTTTAATAGCACATTAAAGGATGTGCAACGGCATGTTATCTTGTTTCTACTGCCCACTAGGATAGTTGTGTTAATACGCTGCCCGTTGAGTCCTATGGCGCGTGCCACATTGATATCAATGATGTTGTGTGTTGATCTTGAATCCACTAGTGCTATCACGCGCGTCTCATTAATCATTACTTCTAGGTACATTGGTGAGGCTTCATGTCCCCCCGAGTGTGGTTTCTGATCATCATAATCGTACTCTCCTGAGTTTCATCTTCAGCATAGTCATTGTCCACTGTAATTTCAAATAACATCTTACATTTATGTCCGTGGGAGAATGGTTCATCGTGGTTGAAGTAGAGGCCCACCTATTGCCGAGTTGCCATCTCTTCCGTTGTTAGTCATTTAAAGGGCCGCTGTGCCGGCGATGTTTCCATTGTCTGGGGCGCCACAAGCAGTGTGGTCACCGTCGTTGCAGCTGCAGTTGTTGTCGATGATCGTGGCGGGGGAAACACCCTTGTTTCGATGTAGTCGTCTTATTAGCATCGGCCATCACCGCCAAGCGATGTTCATAGGAACATGCTAGTGCCATGGGTGTTTCTATGTCTTGTGGGTTCAGTAGGTCAACGTCTGTTAGTTGTTCGAGCAGCCCTACTATGAATATGTTGACTTGTTGGAATTCGTCTAGATGGCCCACACGAGCTACCAACTCCAAGAAGAGTTCTGTGTAGTCGTTGACAGAGCCTATGTTTCTGAGTGCTGCAAGTTTGCCCAATGGGTTATGATGAGTTGGTGGCCCGAATAGTTCATTGACACATTTGGCAAAAGTATCCCCAACTCATGTCGTCATGCTCCTACAAACGTCTCATATACCATTGGCGTGTAGTTCCAGTCAAATGATAAGATGCATACCATGTTTTCTGATCCTCTAGGGTGCGTTGTCCCTCGAAGAATTGCTCGAATCAATTGAGCCATGGTAGTGGGTCTTCCTTCCCATCATAAGTCACAAAAGGCGTTTGTGTGGGCGAATCTCCGGCCGGAATGTGTCCAAGATCTGGCAGCGCCGTTGGCTCCTCCTTGGGCTTAATGTTGATGTAGAGCAACAATTTGTTCCCCATCTCAACAGCTAGTCCAGTCATAGTAGATGAATTAGATTTTGTTACCCTTTCCTTGATGTTCTCGTGAGTAGCCTCCACCATCTTGTTCTTGGTCGATACTTCCAAAGTTATCGCCATGTTCTTACTTGTCTGTTTGAGGTTCTCTCTCATTGAGCTGGGGTGTTTTTTCTTAGGAACATTTACCTATATAACCTCTAAAAAAGTGGCTCTTTCTTCGATGGTCTTATTTTTTTTTGAACTTACCTGAATGATTTTCAAATGAAAATTCATTCCTTCTATGGCCTTCCGTCCATTTCAGGGCTACTAACGGTGTTAAGTGTAGGGTAAAATTCATTACCCCCTGTCACAAAAATAAAGTGCATAATTTAGTTTATCTATTTTAAATTTTGAGTAATATGCACAAATATTATCACATATAATAGATTTGGCGAAAATAAATATTTGTGAACAATTTATGTACTATTATATATGATAATATTTACGCACATTGCTCTAAATCTAATGGATAAAAATAAACTCTACATTTATTTTTGTATAACAAAGGGTAAAATGGTCATTTTACTTCACACTTAACACCGTTAGTGGGCTGAATTGGACGGAAGGTCATAAAAGGAATGAATTTTTCGTTTGAAAGCTATTCAGGTAAGTTCAAAAAAAAATAAAGTCATAGAAAAAAAAGAGACACTTTTTGGAGGCCATATAAGTAAATATCTCTTTTTTTTTTTAATAGAACCACCTCTAAAAATTTATTCAGCGATAGTTGTATAGCTACAGTATCTCCCGTGAAGGTTAGAGACAGTGTATAAAAAAAACCACCTCTATTAGAAAAGGGAGGTCCTTCTAAAAATTATTTCTATACTGCTTGTAATTTATGGAAAAGATAAAATTTTTGTTTTGTTATTACGTGTGTTTTCAGTTGACTTCTGGTGAACTTTACTGATGACAGCCTCGGTGTCAGATCAGCTCCACATAGATTGGACACCTGTAATATGCTTTGCTTTGCTGAAAAGGGCCGGATATATACTACCCGGCCCGTCGCAACACTTGGACCATATATTATATATAATGCTTAACATCCCGAAGTAGCAATGGATCATTAAGCAGTCGGAAAGTCTAACGCGTGTGGTGTCGCGCTCATGTCGAAGGGAGCAACCCCACCACGCAGCCTGCCTTCCCGCCATGGGCCTTCCCGACTGCCGACGCGACGCATGCGGCCCTCCATCGGCCTTTTCTTCCTTCTTTTTAATTTTATTTGTTCTATGCGAGATTTTAGTTTCCTTTTTATTTTTTATCCTACTTATTTTTATTTCTTTTGATTTTCATTGTTTTTTCTCTTTAATTTCCATTTCATTTTTAAATGAGTTTTCAATGTTTTATTAGTTTTCAGTTTCTTTTTAATTTTTTCTAATTATTTTCATTGTGTCTTTTATCTTTCATTTCAGTGAGTTTTGCTTTTTTCAATGTTCAGTTGATTTTTTTTAGTTTCAGTTTTCAGTCTAGTTTTTTTTTTTAATATCTATTATTTTAGTTTTCAGTTTCCCTATAGGTTTAAATCTATTCTTAAATTACACATATTAGTTGTATAATAACTTACTTTCTAATTTGGCATCTTATGCCATGTTTTTTCTAATAATTTCTCTCTCAAGATATAGCTTCTTTTATTTTAGGCATTTGTTCTTGTTTTTTAATAAATGTCTCTCTAATTTTCAGCTAGCCATGTTTTTCAACTTATATAATGGGTTTTATAATAACCTACTTCTCAAGTTGATAGCTTAGGCAATGCTTGTTCTAATAACTTGCCCCTAGGTTGTAGTTTATCTTGTTTTGTGTTGCCACCCTCATTTTTTTAATAAATGCCCTTAGTTGGCAACAAGTTATGTTTCTTAGTTTTTTTTGCAATGTGTTGTATAATAACTTGTCCCCTAATTAGCAGCTCATGCAATGTTTATTTTAATAATTTACCCCTTCAGGTTGCCGGTTGTTTTGTTTGATCTGTTGATCTCTTTTAGCGGTTAGTACCTTTATGTAAATAATACTTTCTTCGTTTTAAATTATAGTTCGTTTGACTTTTTTGACTCAAAGTTTAACTGTTTGCCTTATTCTAAAAATTTATGCAAACATAGTCAAATTTAAGTCATTCTTAAGGAACTTATATTAATAAAGTAAGCCACAACAAAAAATATAATATTTTACATAATTTTTTAAATAAGACGAATGGTCAAACTTGAGCTCAAAAAAGTCAAAAGAACTATAATTTGGGGACGAAGTTAGTACATAACAAATTTACTATATTCACATGGTAAAATCAATGTGCATCATGTAAAAATTTAGTATATTTTTGAAGCAGCAAGTTTGTACTACGTGGTAGCAACTCCTCTCATAAATCTTATAACACATTTTTATGCATGACTTGCTATTAAAATAAAATTCTTTTAAAATATATCTAAATAAGATATAGTTTTATTCATCTCGTCACAAAGAATATATCGATGCAAACGAAATTGAAAATGGATATACTTTTCAAAAGTTATAGCATTTTAAGCAAAATGTTTTGTTTTTTCTTCATTTGGTGCCAGGTTGCATGCAGTCCGACATGCAGCAGGAGCGTGGGAACAGGAGTGGGCACTGGGCAGTACTCGTAGCGCTGGGCTTTTGCGCCTGGGACCACAGGCTGAAAAGAGAGGAGGGATAGCTGAACATAGCTCGCGTGGTCGGCTGGTCGCGCGCTACCGCATTAGCGCGATGGGTCGCGCGTTAACTCCATCCTTAAGCAATCCATCTGGAAGATTATAAACAACTGAATACTGATCCTGTGTCCTGCCCAGTCGTCCTTCCGGAAAAACCTATAGCGCCCGTACGTCGGCCGGTACGTGGCGCCAACAGAGCTGCGTCATGTGGACACGTACGTCTCTCCCGCGACTTCACAGCCACGATAACTACCCGTACCTGCCGAGAGATGCAAAGCAGTACAGGTACCCCCTACCGTGGCCTCTCTTAAACTTCTTTTTCTAAACCAAATTAGTACTGAAGGCCAATCTCCCGCCCATATAAATACCCGTCAAACCTTCCACTGCATGGAACACCTCTCATCGAAAAGCAGTCTAGCTATAAGCGAGAAAGGGACGCGAAGTGCCGAGAGCGGCGAAGTAGATAGCTAGAATGGAGTACCAGGGGCAGCACGGTCATGCCACTAACCAAGGCAACGAGTACGGCAACCCGGTCGTCGGCCATGGTGCTGCCGGCGAGCAGATCCAGCCCATGAAGGACGACCACAAGACCGACGGCCTCCTGCGCCGCTCTGGCAGCTCCAGCTCAAGCTCGGTATGTTCCCCCGCCTCTCTCTGGGCTCTGGCTACCGCAACCTCGCTCGTTGTGTCGTTGGTTCGTGTGTATCGGATATTAATGGTTCTGATGACTGTCATTCATGCAAAATAAAACACCGACGACACAGTCTGAGGATGACGGCATGGGTGGGAGAAGGAAGAAAGGAATCAAGGAGAAGATCAAGGAGAAGCTCCCCGGAGGCCACAAGGACAACAACTGGCAGGACACGGCGTCCGGGAAGCAGGGGCACGTCGGGATGACGGCCACTGGTGCGCACGGCGCAGAGGGAACCGGAGAGAAGAAGGGCCTCAAGGAGAAGATCAAGGAGAAGCTTCCGGGGCAGCACTGAGCAATCTGCAGGTTCATGTTCTACGTTACGCGGACGTGAATGCTGGCTGCTGAACTTGATCCAACACGGTCCTTTTAGCAGATCGATGGTTAAAATATCATAACAATAAATGGTCGTCTAGTATGCATGACGGCATTTGCGTTTTGGTTGTTTTGTATTTTCCGATATATGTGCTGTACCTTTTCTCGCTTCTCATATATGATATGGCGTGTGCATTTTTCTCTTTATATTATTACATGTATGGACATATGTGATCGTATGATGACACGTTCTTGCTTCTAATTTTATGGGTGTTTACGTGCACCCTGTGTCCGTTCGACACGGACGATGAGCTCCTAAGCTCGATCGCCGAAGAGTGGCAGAGGATTAAATCGAGCACTACACAGCGTTGGCTCCTCGGCAAGCACATCTCTGCTTCCTCGCGTAGCGGCACTAGCTCAGGCTCGACCGACGGCTCGGCCCAAGAGGAGCGCCACGTCGAGTCTACTTACGTGGATGAGTTCATGAACGGCAACACTGCCACTGCTCCACCTTTTACCCACTATGCCACAAAAGCTAATCAGTGACGCGTACAGAGTTCAGAGATTGTCGATAATATGAGGTCAGCAGTCTACCGAAGGGTAGCCCAAGATAAGAATCAGTGAACACTACTAGAGAATATGTCTTTGGTCGATGAACAAATTCGGCTTTAGTCTCGGTATTTTTTGCGTTCGGGAGTAAAAGTCCTTTAGTCTCGGTTGGTAATACCAACCGGGACTAAAGGACAATCTTTAGTCCCGGTTGGTGTTACCAACCCGGACTAAAGGTCCTCAACTTTTAGTCCCGGTTGATAATACCAACCGGGACTAAAGTTCGATTTTTTTAGTCCCGGTTGATAATACCAACCGGGACTAAAGTTCGATTTTTTTAGTCCCGGTTGGTAACACCAACGGGGACTAAAGGTTCTTTTAGTCTCAACCAGGACTAAAGGTTCTTTTAGTCCTGGTTGGTGTTACCAACCGGGACTAAAGGTCTCCCAACCGGGACTAAAGGTCCCTCACGGATCAATTTAAAAGGAGACTACATAGGACTGTGTCACATGTGATGTATAGGTGAGTTGGTAAGGTCTTTATGCGCGAGCTGAGAAGTATTGGGTTCGAATCTCACACACTGCAATTTATTTTTTCTCCGGAAGAACCTTTAGTCCTGGATTCTTAGTCCCGGTTGGAAAAACCAGGACTAAAGCCTGTTCCCAACCGGGACTAAAGCCCGTTTGTGCAGTAGTGGAAGATGCGCTGGATGACGAAACAGATGTAACGCAAGACAAGGCACACGGCATTATTCAGGTTCCGACCGCTAAAAGAGTGTAATACCGTACGTGTCGGTGTTAAGAATGAACACCAACGAGTAATCGAAATGAGAGCGCACTTATCCTCTAGATGGCTTCCCAAGTGGACACGGCGATATATACTGGTTCAGGCAAATCACCCTACGTCCAGTGCGAGCGGGGACGTGTTACTTAGGAGCTTGTATGGGGCAGTACAAGAGGGGTCGAGAGAGGGAGAGTTTCCCAAGTCTCTGTGAGAATCTAGGTTCGAGGTGAGTTCGCTTCGTATGTGGAGTGAGAATGGGGCGATAGTCGCACGCGTGCTCAGTTGCCTGGGTCCTCCCATTTATAGTCCGAAGGGAGGCTCACAAGGGAGGGCAAGCTCGTGTGGAGATCGAGGAAGCTTGAAGAGTAAGGGTTGGATAATTCGGACAAGCGTCGTGGGCACTGTAGTCAACGTCATCTGTTTCCTCCGTGGGTCCTGTTTTTGGCATCGTAGTCCTCCAGGTATACAGGGCTATACCTGAAGATGTCGGGATAGCGCTGTTGACCACGGACGCCATGGGTCAAAGCCTAGGTCGTAGGTGCATAGGCTACGGTGAGGCCAGGTGGGCAGAGTTGATTCCTGATACACCCGGTCCCTCATGCAGAAAGTAGCTGGCACGGCCGCCGCTCGGGTACGTCGGCCACGGTGTCGGTACGAGCAGCGTTTCCTTCCCCGTGATCCCTGTTCCGTCAAGGCGGCCGCCTGCGGGGAGGTACGAAGCTCGGCGTCCCTGGCGGAGATGTGTACATGGGGATGCAACCCGTACCAGCATGGTGCAGGGAAACCAGTGCCGTATATACCAGGGTAGAAGCGTGGGGGCAACGCAAGACCCATGGGTTACTTGGGGGTCCCGTTTCCCACTGTTCAGGTGCGGGGGTGACGGTGCATCTCTGTGCCTACTACGGAATCATACAGATTCCATCATACGCTTCGCACGTACGACGGCTCTGCACGGTGCGCCCTGACCTTTGTTCACAGGACGGGGTCGACCTCCGACCCTCCTCGGCGGGCGGGGGTCGGGCGAATCGGAGATTCTCCGGAGGGTTGAGAGCTCCGCATGGCGACCTCGTCCCGCGGGCCCTGGGGGGCCTTGGTCGTGTTGCTAGTTAGTCATTGCTGGGCCAGGAGTGCTGCCGCGTCTCTGGTCCTCGTGGGCCGGGCCGCAGGTAAGCTGATCCTGGCTTAGTAATTTTGTTTTTAAGAGCCGCTTTAACCGGGTCTTTAGGGGACCGTGGTTTTGATCCTCGACAGTAGCCCCCGAGCACGGAGGGAGGCCTGTGGGTTCCCTTCGTGCTGAGCCGTTTGTCATAGGAATAATGGAGCGTCGATTCCAGGGTCGATCCAGGGGGTGCGCGCGAGCGCACCCGCCGGGTGTAGCCCCCGAGCCTTCTGTAGGAGTGGTACACTCCTGCACTTCTGTAGGAGTGGTACACTCCTGCAGAGGCTCAAAGTGAATCACGGGAACCCTTCAAAGAATGTAGATGGGTCGATCTGGGGTTGCCACAGCGGTTGTACCTGGGCACACACATCAGCCGTAGCCCCCGAGCCCTTCTACGAAGAGTGACACGTACTCTTAGGCTGTGGTAGCACTTCGGAACAAAATCATGTTCCGTGAACAATTTTTAGCTTACGCCCATTGATTTTCCGCTTTGTCACAGGGGTGTTTTAGTCTTTGCACATCCCGTTTTGGCGCCCGAGGCGGCAGAACCCAGAGGCTTCGTGGCCAATGGTGAGAACTGCCTCAGGGCGCGTGGCGCGGCGGTTTTTCCTCCGCCGCAACGCCACTAATGCCACGAACAGGGCAGTGGGCGACGTGGAACGCCAAGGGGCGTTCTTTCAGATCCACTCAAGGCGTCGGCCGCCTATAAAAGGGTGAGCCGTGGGGCGAGTGGAGTCACTCATCCCGTTCCTCACCGTTGTTTCGAGTTTCAGCCGCTAGCCACCTCCCCCACTCCTCCTTCCCCTTCCATCGTCTAGTAGGGATAGAGAGAGAGATGGATCGTGGGAAGCGTTCGACGGAGGGCTCGTCGGACGAGCCACCCCGGGGCCGCCGCCGTATCCCGGGGTAATCTCAGCAAGACTGGCGAGGGTTTTTTTGATCAAAGAGGGCTTTCTTGGCTAATCTCGAGTCTTCATTTTTGCGGGGTGCTCTCCAGCGTGCCCATTCCCCACCACCTCCTTTCGATTGAGGCGCCGGCCGCGAGAGTGCCGTGGGGGCCGGTGAGGGCGCCCAGAGAGGTGGCCGGAGCTGGGTCCGCGGCCGAGCTCCGAGGCCCGCCTCAACGCGGTTCTCGTCGCGCGCTTCGCGTGGAGGAGGAGGCGGGCGACGCCCGGGCCAACCTGGAAGAGGCCGATGGGTGCGTGGCGGAGGCGGGGCCGAGCTCCGGGCCATGCGCCCGGCGGTCGAGGCCATCGTGGCCTACGTTAGGGGCTCCCGGGGGCTCCACGACGGAGCGGCCGAGCCACGTGCTTGGTCGCATCCGCGACCTGGTGTCCCACGGCGTTCGTCGTGGGGCGGCGTCATGACGGTGGCGCACCGCCACTCCCCGGGTCGATCTCCGGGACTACATCGAGCTCCCCAAGGGTGAGCGCGTCGGGGACCTGGAGCACCTGGTGCGCCAGTACCTCGACACCACTGACGCCATTGCGGACAAGGTGATCGCGGACGAGGTGATCCACGATGCTCCCTGAGGCATCGCGGGGTCCTACCCGTCGGCGCGGCTTCGTCCCTGCACCGGGCTTTCACACATGGGTTGATCTCCATGGTCTTCTTGTTCCTGGGACGTCGCTGCCTCGGGAACGAAGTCCATCCGGCGCTCGCGATCCGTCAGCCACCGGGGGAAGTCTTAGGGTAGGAGAGCCACGCCGAGGGCTTTTGTATAGTGCCACTAGGGCGGTTATTTTGTGCTCTAGGACGCCGGTTTGGCGTTCCTTATTTTTAGTTTGTAATCAGGAAAATGAACATGCTTACTCCAGATTATCTGTCATGAACATCTAAATCTGTTGCTTGCATTTCCATTGTCATTGATCTTGGCGGCGTTCGTGCCTCTCGGGCAAGTGGGTCACGTTCATGCTTCCCTTAGGGTTTTCTTGCTCATCGGAGGGCCGGAGAGTCGAATCTGGTTGGGGTTGTTGCAGAGGGTCCGTAAACGGACAAGACGCCTCTAGATTCCCTTCCAACCCGAGCGGTCATCATTACGGCTATTCACCGCAATCTGCCTCATAGGCGCGCCACCCCTCCTCCCGCGTGGTCAACGTGGAGCCCAAGACTGTGCAGACGGCCAGTTGATGACGAGCCGAACAGTGCTCTGACGCGACGAGACGGAACTGTCAGCACACGTGGGCTGACCGTCGTACGTTTCGGGGGCCAAGAAGTGGAGTTAAGGCGGATTGGGAGCGTGCGCACGCCTCCCACGATCCGGAGTGTAGCCGAACGGGTGGCTTCCTCCTTTAAAGACACCAGGGGGAGGAAAGAGAGGTTTCCCAGCCGCAGTTGCGCCTTTAATCCTAAGCCAAAAGAAAAGCCCCAAGCCTTCTTTTGTTTCTCTGTGCTTCCGCTGCCACCGCCGCCGTCAGCCAGCACCCTCATCTTCTCCGGCGACCTTCTGTGACTCGTGACGGCCAGTGGAGACACGTTTCTGTGGCCGCGCAGCACCATGACGGCGCCGGAGATGGAGCGCCTCGTGGCGGAGGGCGTTTTGCCTCTGCTGACGGAGGCGAAGGAGTGGATCATGCCACTCGAGGACGACACCCGATGCCACCGATGGGGTACACCGTCTCGTTGATGGCCTTCCATGAGCGGGGACTGGGTTTCCCTGTTCACGACTTCGTGCGCGGGGTGCTTCTTCACTATCACGTCGAGCTCCACCATCTGAATCCGAACGGGATTCTGCACATGGCGGTGTTCGTTGCTCTGTGCGAGGGGTATTTGGGGATCCCCCCCACTACGGCCTCTGGAAGTGCTTCACCGCGCAACTTCAAAAGCGGTGGGCGAAGGATGGGCTGTCGGAGCGTGCTCTTCCCGTGGGATGCACCGGCATTCCTCTCCGCGGGGAGCACGTGAAGGGATACGTGGACCTGAAGATGTCCACGTCGAACCGTGGGTGGCACTCGGGGTGGTTCTACCTCAAGAACTCTGAGGTGGCGCCGCTTCCTGACTTCTCCGGCGTGACGTTCACTGTCCGTCCGCGAGAGTGGGGTCACGGGGTGAACGACAAGGAGATTGAGATGCTCGAGCACCACCTAAAGGCTACCAGGCTTCTGCAGGGCCATGGTGCGGTGGGAGATGATGTCGCGCCGTCTCCAGCTGTGGGAGATGACGCCCGGTGCGGACCTCGTTGGCACCGTGCTCCGGGGCGGCCCGCTTTCGGCTGCCGCCACTACAAGGCATCTCCGGATCCTACTGGCAGCCCTGAAGGATGCCACCGACGCGCTGATTCCCTTAGAATCGCCGATGCCAAGCCAGCCCCCGATGAAACCGGACGCCGGCTCTGTGAGCTTTGTAAGCGTACAGTTGCTTGAATTCCCTATTACATTCCTATTCCTTCCCAATTTTTCCTGATTTGTCTTCACCATTCTAGCCCCCGGATCTTCCCCTGAAGGAGGATCCGGTGCCTCTTCCCCGCACAGCGGCGCAGCGGGCGGCAAACGTGGCAAGCTCTGAGGCTCGCCACGCCCAGAAGGTGAGGCGCAAGGCGAGGAGGGCGGAGAACCATCTGAGGGAGGAACGGGACCTGACCCTCTTACCGATTGAAACGAGGGGGAGTTCAGTGTCTGGTCCGATGGGTCCGCGGAGGGCTTCATCGACCCCTCCCTGGAGGGCGAGAGCAGCGCGGCCAGCTGCTCGAGGGCCTCTGTCCCTGGCGACGGCGAAGGAGATAAGGAGAAGGAGGAGGAGCAGAAGGGGTCCGTGGATGACCCTGCGGTTCTCGACGAGATGGCCCGCACTGTGGGGGCTGTGCTCGTGGTGGGGTCCCAGGGTCCCACCTTGGAACCGCTGAGCCAAGCCGTGGCTCCCGAGGGGGAGGGGTCGGATCGCCCCGACCCTGTCATTGTTGCGCCTACGACCGCTGAGGGTGCGGGCAGCGAAGGCGCGCGTCCTGCCATGAGCGGGACGGGCTCGGCCGAGATGGCTGAGCAGGAAACCAGGGGAAGGGGGAAACGCCCCTGTCCTGATTCTGTGGGATCGGCAACGATGGGGCCGGTCCCTAAAATGCCACGTTCTGCACCCAGGAGGTAAGTTTCAAGCCAGGCTTCCTGTCTTTCATTGTGCCTACGTGGCCCTGTTTGATCGTAACTTCCTTTGTTGACGTAGCCGTGTCCGGACTCCTGGGCGGCTCTCATTTGTGCCCAAGAAGGCGCTGAAGAAACGACAGGAGGCTAGCGAGCTCGTCCCTCAGCCGTCGGCCGCCGTGGAGGAGTCTGCGATAGTGCCTTTCGTGGCTCCGTCGCCGGCGGAGCCCGCGAAGGCAGAGCCACTGTCGGAGAGAACAGCAGAGCCTTGAGGGTCCGAGCCCCCGAGTGCCTTGACACAGGAGGCACCCACTGCGGCAGATGTTTCCTTTGCCAAGGGAGCCGAGGTGGGCGACAGGGGTGGCGCTCCCCTGCAAACACCTTCAAAGCCAACGGGAGGTGCACCATCGACTTCGGCTGCTAGCGATGCTGTTGAGACGGCGGCTGGTGATGCAGGGGTTCCTCCTGTCTTCTGGGGAGAGTCGCGTCTGCTGTTCTCCGACCCCTTCAATCCAGGGGCGGAGCCCACAGTGGTCGACAATCGCGCCGAGAGGGAAGTCGTCGGCACCTTTGAGTCCACGATGGCGGCGGTGGGCTGTGACGTCGCCTCCTTGAGGGCGAAGCTGGGGCAGGCACAGACGCTTTACCAGGTATTCTGGTTTAAACTTTCCCCTTGTGTGCGTCGTGATTACTAATCTGCCTGCGAACCACTTATATGTTCAGGCGTCAATGCGGATCAACCAGGAGAAGTCCCGGCTCCTGTATCGGTAGTATCCTCAATGGGAAGATGCCGCGGTGCTGATCCAGGACCTCCGTATTCGGTTGAAGGATGCCATACGGGACGCCGACTCAACGGAGGAGAGGTACATGGCCCTTCTGCATAGGCAGGAGCTGGATGACGCTGAGGCGAAGCGCGTCCAGGAGGAGCTAGAGCAGCGCGGTAGCTACGTCTAGGAGCTGCTCCAGGAGACAGAGCAGCTGCGCAACCGGCTGCTCCGGGCAGAGCAGAACCTTGAACATGAGCGCGATGAAGCGTAGCGGCTTCGTCATGAGCGCGACGACAGTCGCAGAGCCGAGACCCGCTTGCGACAAAAGTGGAACGAGCTCCGGGATGAGGTCGCAGCTCTTCGCGGCGGCGAGGGGAGCAGGAGCCGCTGAAGATGGATCTTTGAGAACACAGCTCAGCTGATGTCTGGGGAGGTGGCGACCCTCCAGGGGTCTGTCTCACAACTGCAGCAACAAAACACCAATTTGCGTGCTGCGGTTGAGGGCGCCCTAGACGGCCTCGGTGTTCCCCTTGCTCCGGACGGCTCCCTCGGCGCGCGAGTGTCGCTGCTGCCCGGGCGTGTTGTGCGCCTGGACCATGACGCCTTCAAGATTGGGATCCAGGAGTCGTTCGCCATCACGCGCTCGCACTACGGGGGGAGCTTCGATCTCGACGGCCTCAGCGAAGGGTACTTGGGGAAACCTCCGAGGCAGAGATCATTGCTCTTCGTCTTGCTGGTGGCGGACAGCGCCGACGTCCCCTGGCCGGCTGGCCGACACACTGGTGGTCCCCGGCGGGAGTAAAAAATATTTACTTGTTTTTTTTACAACGGACTTGTTGTGCCCCAAAGACTGTTATCAAAATTTGTAATAATAACTGCTTTATTTGTTTTGACTCGAACTAATTCCTTTGCACAAAAAGTTTTGAAATTGGATTTCTTTAGTCTTGAACACCCGCCGGGTGGTACCTCAGAATTCGGTGTGTAGGTACTCCGTCCCGGTAACGATGTCTAGTGTCAAAACTAGAAGATCCTGGCTTTCCAGGCTCTTTCTTAGCTTAGGAAAGTAATAATTTGGCTGTTTTCCTTCATAACCATCGTAGCTCTTTGGGACTACACTGGTGCTCGAGACGGCTAGCCGGACACTCACCCAGTTGTGTTATTAGCCGCTGAGGCGTTGACAGGACAACCAGGACGGTTTTTGGGTGCTAAGGTCATTTCTTACCTCAACATAATCCCTAGAATAAAAAAGTTATGATAGAATCTAAGCCAGACATGTTGCTTTTTCTTTACTTAATAAAGGAACATAAGTCGACCCGTGGGGTCGAGATTTCTTTTAGAGAAAACCTCGTAACTAAGCATCTAGTTACTGAAAGCGGAAAAAGCATTAGTACAGAACAAAACACATGATATGAAATGAAAAAGGAAAATCTTCAGGGGTAAAAACGACGTAACTGCTCGATGTTCCAGGCGTTTTTGTTGAGCTGCCCCCTGTCGTCCTTTAGCTCATAAGCCCCCTGGTCGGAGGATTTCAGCGATGGTGAAGGGACCCTCCCACGGTGGGGTAAGCTTGTGGCACCCCTTGTTATCCTGTTGGAGCCGTAGGACAAGGTCACCAATGTTGAACGTGCGCCCCCGAACTCGTCGACCATGATGCCGACGCAGGGATTGTAGATATTTGGCAGAGTGTAGCAACGCAACGTCACGAGCTTCGTCGAGTTGGTCCATGGCGTCCTCCAAATAAGTCTGGTTTGTAGGCTCAGCGTAGGCCCTGACACGCGGGGATCCGTACTCGAGGTCTGTGGGTAGAACGACTTCCGCCCCATAGACCATATAGAATAGAGTATGTCCCATTTCTCTGCTCGAGGTCGTTCTCAAGCTCCACAGTACTGCTGGGAGTTCAGCGAGCCATCGTCGGCCGAACTGATTGAGACGATGAAAAATCTGAGGCTTGAGACATTGGAGGATCATGCCATTGGCTCGTTCCACTTTCCCATTAGTGCGGGGATGCGCAACGGATGCCCAATCGACATGGATGTTGAATTCGTCGCAAAACTCCAGGAACTTCTTCCTAGTAAACTGCGTCCCATTGTCCGTGATGATCGAATTGGGCGCCCCAAAGCGGTATATGATATCTGTGAAAAAGAGCACACTTTGGTCGGACTTGATAGTGGCGAGGGGTCAAGCCTCGATCCACTTAGTGAACTTGTCAATAGCGACCAAGACGTGGGTGAAGCCCCCGGGCGCCTTCTAGAGGGGCCCGACTAGATCCAAACCCCAGACCGCGAATGGCCACGTGAGGGGGATCGTCTGCAAGGCTTGCGCAGGCAGGTGCGTCTGCTTGGCATAGTAGATTTTTGATGCATCCGCTACCGCCGTAGGCCAGTAGAAGCCCTGGCGTTAGGCCTTGTCCACGATAGTGCGTGGTGCGGCGTGGTGCCCGCAGACGCCTGCGTGTATGTCCTCCAAGAGGGCATACCCATGAGCAGCAGGGATGCATCGATGTAGGACACCCGAGTGTCCCTTCTTGTATAGCTCACCGTTAATAATGGCGAATGACTTGGCGCGATGAGCCAATCGTCGTGCCTCAGTCTTATCAGTAGGTAAGACTTCACGAATGAGGCAGTCAAGATACAGCTTTCTCCAATCATTCTTGGGCCCTGGATCAGGTACTGCCTCCTCATCCACCTGTGTCACCACGAAGACAGCTGATTCAGAGGAGGGGTCATCTCCAGGGGTCGGACGATTCGCTCCTAAAAGGGGTCGTCCCCAGGGGTCGGACGAATCGCTCCTGAGAGAGGGTCATCCCCGGGGGTCGGACGAATCGCTCCTAGGCCAGAGGAGAGAGAGAGGTCGATTCCTCCCTACCATAATTCACCGACGGCTGGGTGAGGTCCCTGGCGAATATCCCACTAGGGATGGGGTCTCGATTTGTGGCCATTTTGGCCAAGGCATCCGCTGCCTCATTGTCCCGATGGAGGACGTGACAGAGCTCGAGGCCATCGAAGCATTCCTCCAGCTTGCATACCTCCCGGCAAGTATGCCGCCATCTTTGGGTCGTGACAGCTCGACTCCTTCATGACCTGGTCAACGACAAGCTGCGAATCGCCTCGGACCTCAAGGCGCTTTATGCCAAGCTCCTTGGCTATGCGCAAGCCATTTACCAGGGCCTCATACTCCACGACATTGTTGGAGACTCTAAAATGGATTCGGAGGGCGTACTTCATTCTGACCCCGAGAGGGGAGATGAAGACCAGCCCGGCCCCAGCCCCGCTTTTCATTAGCGAGCCGTCGAAGAAAAGCTTCCAACATTCGTGTTGGATGGAAACTGGAGGTAGTTGGACTTCGGTCCATTCCGCAATGAAATCAGCCAGGACCTGCGACTTGATCACCGTGCGAGCCACGTATGTTATGTCGTAGCCCATCAGCTCGAGCGCCCATTTAGCTATTCGACCCGTGGCTTCAGGATTCTGAATTACTTCCCCCAAAGGGAAAGATGAGACCACGGTGACGGGGTGTGCCTCGAAATAGTGCTTAAGCTTTCTCTTCGTAATGAGGAGGGCGTATGCTAACTTCTGAATTTGCGGATAGTGGGTCTTAGTATCGGACAAGACTTCACAGATAAAATAGACAGGGCGTTGCACTTTCAGAGTGCGTCCTTCCTCGCTCCTTTCTACGACGAATGCCGTACTAAACACCTGAGTGGTTGCGGCAATGTAGAGGAGCAAGGGTTCCTCCTTCGCGGGCGGAGTAAGAATCGGGGGACTGGTTACAGTTCCTTGAGCTTATCTAACGCCTCTTGAGCCTCATCGGTCCACGTGAACTGATTAGCTTTCTTGAGGAGCTGGTACAGGGGCAGACCCCATTCACCTAGGCGTGATATAAATCGACTGAGCGCGACGAGGCATCCCGTGATATGCTGCAACCCCTTGAGGTCCCAAATAGGCTTCATCTCAGTGATAGCCTTGATTTTGTCGGGGTTGGCTTCGATGCCGCGTTGTGAAACGATGAATCCCAGCAACATCCCTCTAGGAACTCCGAAAACGCATTTTTTAGGGTTGAGTTTGATGTGCGAAGACCAGCTCCAGATCGACTACGAGGTCGCCGGTCTGTTTGGATTTGACAACGATGTCATCCACATATACTTCGACAATCTCTCCGATGAGCTCAACGAAGACCTTTACCATGCAGCACTGGAAGGTTGCACCCGCGTTCTTAAGCCCGAAGGGCATGGTTACGTAGCAGTACGAAATGAACGGGGTGATAAATGAGGTTGCGTGTTGATCGGATTCACGCATTTTGATCTGGTGATAACCAGAATAGGCATCGAGGAAGCATAGGGTTTCGCACCCTGAAGTGGAATCCACAACTTGATCTATGCGTGGTAAAGGAAATGGATCCTTGGGACACGCTTTATTGAGACCAGTGTAGTCAACACACATTCTCCATTTCCCGCCTTTCTTTTGTACAAAGACAGGATTGGCTAACCACTCAGGGTGATACACCTCCTTGATGAACCCGGCCGCTAAGAGCTTTCTTACCTCCTCACCGATGACCCTGCGTTTTACCTCGTCGAATCTTCGAAGACGTTGCTTCACCGGCTTGGAGTCGGACCTGATCCACAAGGCATGCTCGGCGACATACCTCGGTATCCCAGGCATATCCGAAGGCCTCGACGCGAAAATGTCATGATTCGTGTGGAGGAAGTCTATGAGCGCATCTTCCTATTTGGGGTCGAGGGCGGTGCCTATGCGCACCGTCATGCTGTCGGAGCAACCGGGGTCGAGGGACACCAGCTTGGTGTCCCTGTCGGGCATGAAGGACGTGTTGGTCTTCGGGACGTCAGGCATGTCCTGGTCGATGTTGGTGAGGGTGTTGACGACGTACAACTCGTGGGAGTTCAGCACCGACTCGGCGACATCGCCTTTGCTTTCGATGTCACATAAGTACGCAGCGTCTTTGAACGGATGAATGCATGGTGATGGCTCCGTGAGGGCCCAGCATCTTGAGCTTGAGGTAGGTATAGTTCGGGACGGCCATGAACTTGGCGTAACACGGCCGGCCCAACACTACATGGTAAGAGCCAGGGAAGTTCACCACCTGAAAGGTCAACGTTTCCTTTCGGAAATTAGTGTGAGTCCTGAAGGTGACTGGTAGATCAATTTGTCCAACGGGTACAGTGCGTTGGCTGGGGACGACGCCGTGGAATGGCACCCCTCCAGGTCGAATCCTCGCCCTGCTGACCCCCATGGCATCGAGGGTGTTTTGGTAGATGATGTTGAGGCCGCTTCCCCCGTCCATCAACACCTTGGTGAGCCACTTGGTGCCGATGATGGGGTCAACGATGAGGGGGTATCATCCCGGGTTCGGCACGTACTCCGGGTGATCGGACTGGTCGAAGGTGATGGGATGCTTGGCCCACTTGGAGGGAGCCGGGACGATCGGCTCGACCTGGCAGACCATGCACTGCTTGAGCTTGCGCTGTCGTCGTGTGGCGTAGTAGTCTGGGCCTCCAAAGATCATGAGGCAATCGGTGATGTGGGGGAATCCCGTCCCATCCTCCGGATGATCACCTTGGGGAGGTGAGTTGGTCTTTCGCTTAGCCTCCACCTTGCCTTTCTCCATCCCAAAGAACTTGGGAATGAGACAACAATCTCGGAGGGTGTGGTTGACCGAACCCTCGTGATGTGGGCATGCTTCGTCAAGCTTCTTCTCGAAGTAGTCGGTAGGCGGCTTAACGGGAGCCTTCTTCTTGCCCTTTGCGTCGACAGCGGCGACCAACTCGCTATCACCCTGCCGGCGCCCCTTGCGGTCTGTCTTCTTTTTCTGGCCTTTGCGGTCAGAGGGGTCGCCGTCGACGTCCTCCTCTCACTTGGCCTTACCACGGGAGTTGAAGATGGCGCCCACCGCGTCTTCTCCCGACGCAAAGCTCGTGGCTACATCAAGGAGTTCCTTGGTGGTACGAGGGGGTCATCGTCCCAGCTCGTGCACCAAGGTCTTACAAGATGTGCCAGAGATGAAGGCTTTGATCACGTCTGCGTCGGTGATGTGAGAGAGGCTTGTGCACTGCTTAGAGAAGCCCTTGATATAGTCGCGCAGGGACTCGTTCGGCTTCTGCTGACAGTCTGAAGGTCCCATGGGTTTCCAGGGCACGAGTACGTGCCTTGAAAATTACCGACAAAGATGTCGACAAGGTCTCCCCAACTGTTAATACACCCCTCGGGGAGGTGTTCCAGCCAAGTCCGTGCGGAGTCGGCTAGGTACAGTGGGAGGTTGCGAATGATGAAGTATTCATGGTCAGCCCCGCCCGCTTCACATGCGAGGCGGTAATCTTCCAACCAGGTGTCGGGGTTTGTCTCTCCGGAGTATTTGACGATGGTGGTTGGCGCATGGAAGAGCCGTGGGAAGGGTGAGTGGAGAATGTGTTGTCCGAACGCCGGTGGGCCCGGAGGGGGAGGGCTTCGCCCTCTATCCTCCTCCGGGTCGAAGCGTCCTCCTCAACGGGGGCTGTACTCCCTTGCCCGGGCGTTGAGGATAATGCGAGCGTCCCGAATGGGCCCGACACGTTCCTGCATGGGCGGCAGGCTCTCCGTGGGCGCATGGATGGGTTGGTGGACCGACGGCTCCTAGTCTCGACGACCGTCGAACGTGTGGCGGCTCGGAGACGCGCCGCGGCGTCTTGACCGCGAGCTTTCGGCTTGTAGGGCGGCTGCTCGATCCAACAGCTGCCGTATCTCTTGCTAAGTCCGCCATTCAGTAGGGTTCGTTGGTGGAGGGAGCTGCTGAAGCAGAGCCACCGCAGCCGCGATGTTCTGGCTTGCACGCGCGAAGAGTGGGGGTCCGTTGTCGCCCTCCAGGATCCATCGATGAACATCACGGGCCATGCCGCGTGCCCGCCCAGTGTGGTGGTAAGGTGGAGGGTCTTCCCTTCTGAGATGTTCTCGGTCCCATTCAGCCTTGCGTCGCTCGTCGTCGAGCTGAGCGCGGTGAACCCGCTCTCGCTGCTCCTCTGAGCTGTCGGAGCGCGAGGTTGGAGGTGTTAACGATCGTCGCGGCGAAGGTGTTCGCTTGAGCGCGGGGTTGAGCATGCCTTCGTCCTCCGCCGAGACGTCGTCAACCCTACCCTCAGGAGTTTCCGCCATGAAACATTCCCAAAATGGGTCGAAGTCACCGTCGTCGTCGTCGTCGGTGACGGGTCAGAGTCTGGCATGAAGATGGGCTCAACGAGAGGCCCAGCCGCAGCCATGAGCTCGACGTCTTTGGGGGTGGGCGTGATCCCCCTCATGATGAGGTGTGCCATGGTTGCCACGGTGTTGTGGTACCTAAACGGGGCCGGCTTAGACGCCTCCTGGATGAGGATCGTCCGGGGAATGGGATCACCCCCGGTGAGGCTAACCATGATGATCTCATACCAATACGAGAGCGCGAAGATCTCGTCAGTGGAGGGATACGGCCCTAGGTGAGGTAAGAGCTGTCGGTCTAGCTCTGTCAGCTCACGTATGTCTAGGGTCTGATGGCCCCACTCTGATGCTAACGACGCACGGTTAGCGGTCCGTGGCGACGCGGGAGTCGGTGCCCGCGGTCGGGCGGGCCTTGCGTCATGTGGAGATGCAGGAGACCAAAGGCTCACGTCGTCCATGGCCACGACCAGGTCATCGATAGAACCGTGGGCGAGACCATGGTTTGTGCCGTTCGCCCATGGCTCCCCCGCGGGAGCAGGGGCAACGTCGTCGGGGTCAGGGAGGTCGACTGGCGGCTCAGGAGCGAGCCAGATCACGCCGTCCTCCCTAAGGATGAAGTCTAGGTCCCCAAAGCGGATTTGGGTGCCTGGAGCGATGTTGAAACGATGCATGGCCATCCAGAAGTTTGTTGGAGTCGTAGAAGTGCGCTTGCCCCCTACCTAGCGTGCCAACTGTTGGTGTCAAGAATGAACACGAACGAGTAATCGAAATGAGAGATCACTTATCCTCTGGATGGTTTTCCAAGTGGACATAATGGTTCGGGCAAATCACCCTACGTCCAGTGCGAGCGGGGTCGTGTTACTCAGGAGCTTGTATGGGGCAGTACAAGAGGGGTCGAGAGAGGGAGAGTTTCCCAAGTCTTTGTGAGAATCTAGGTTCGAGGTGAGTTCACTTCGTATGTGGAGTGAGAATGGGGCGATAGTTGCACGCGTGCTCAGTTGCCTGGGTCCTCCCTTTTATAGTCCGAAGGGAGGCTCACAAGGGAGGGCAAGCTCGTGTGGAGATCGAGGAAGCTTGAAGAGTAAGGGTTGGATAATTCATACAAGCGTCGCGGGCACTGTAGTCAACGTCAGCTGTTTCCTCCGTGGGTCCTCTTTTTGGCATCGTAGTCCTTCAGGTATACAGGGCTATACCTGAAGATGCCGGGATAGCACTATTGACGACGGACGCCATGGGTCAAAGCCTAGGTCGTAGGAGCATAGGCTGCGGTGAGGCCAGGTGGGCAGAGTTGATTCCTGATACGCCCGGTCCCTCATGCAGAAAGTGGCTAGCACGGCCGCCGCTCGGGTATGTCGGCCACGGTGTCGGTACGAGCAGCGTTTCCTTCCCCGTGCTCCCCGTTCCATCAAGGCGGCTGCCTGCGGGGAGGTATGAAGCTCGGTGTCCCTGGCGGAGATACGTACACGGGGATGCCACCTGTACCAGCATGGTATAGGGAAACCAGCGCCGTATATACCAGGGTAGAAGCGTGGGGGCAACGCAAGACCCATGGGTTACTTGGGGGTCCGTTTCCCACTGTTTAGGTGCGGGGGTGACGGTGCATCTCCGTGCCTGCTACGGAATCATACTGATTCCATCATACGCTTCACGCGTACGACGGCTTTGCACGGTGCGCCCTGACCTTTGTTCACAGGACGGGGTCGACCTCCGACCCTCCTCGGCGGGTGGGGGTCGGGCGAATCGGAGATTCCCCGGAGGGTTGAGAGCTCCGCGTGGCGACCTCATCCTGCGGTCCCTGGGGGGCCTTGGTCGTGTCGCTAGTTAGCATTGCTGGGCCGGGAGTGCTGCCGCATCTCTGGTCCTCGTGGGCCGGGCCGCAGGTATGCTGATCCTAGCTTAGTAATTTTGTTTTTAAGAGCCGCTTTGACCGGGCCTTTAGGGGACCGTGGTTTTGATCCTCGACAGTACGTCCTGCATCTATGTGGTTGGTATTGATGAATATGGAATTAGATGAAGAGGGGTCCACTAGTACACAAAAGTTCATCACCGGCGGTGCTCAAGCCCTCACCAGTAGCGGTTCTCACAGCCGCCAGTGGGAAAGGCCAGTAGAAATGGTACATTTCCACTGACGGTTGCTTGAGAACCGCCAGTGGATTTCCACCGGCGGTTGACTTACCCAACCTCCAAGAGAAATCACATTTCCACCGGGCGGTTCTCAAGCAACCGCCAGCGGAAATGTACCATTTCTCTTGGCAGTTTACTTCCCCAACCGCCAGTAAAAATCACATTTCCACTGGCAGTTCTCAAGCATACAACCGCCAGTAGAAAGTTTTCCGCTATTTTATGTAATTCAAATTGAAACCTATTTATTTATATTGAAACTTATGATAACATGCAATTAAATTCTATCATACATTTATATACATCAATAAAGATCCATTTACATCAAAATTACATTATATCATACCTATATACTTCAATAGAAATCCTTGTACATCACATATGTATCATACATATATATACATCCAAAGTTTTCACATTATCTCTAATTAGGAAAGCCTTAATAATCATCTCGACTAAGATTGAGATGCCTAATATCAGTTAGCGCTCTATATTCTGGCTTTTCTAATTCACTGCTAGGATCATGATATTTTCCTTCGGGTGGGATGGCTTCTTTCATTATGAATGAGCAGAGATCCTCAACTATGTTGTATAATGCTTTTTCATCGAAATTGGTTGTCGGATTTTCTACATAGGCCTAGAAAGAAAGTTATAATTCAACATTATTTATTTTCACTTGATAACAAATATTTACAGCATTAATGACAAAACTTATAAATGATGGCTACTTATACCTTATCAGAGTTTCTGATGTATCGTCTGTTGTCTCTCATAAACTCGCACACGTAGAATCCACAGTGCAACATTCCCAAAGTGGTTGCTTGTGGCACTATAATGGACAAATGGTTATTTAGTTTCTAAATCGCCCTATGTATTAATTGTACATGTATGATATGCACTTATAAATTTATGTACCGGCCAGTTATAAAGTGTATCCATTGGCTATCCTATTTTAGAAAGGTCATACGGTCCTTTCTCTATCTTATAATACCTATATGCCCTGTGATCTCAAATAGAATCACCAAGTTATTATGCAACTCTCATAGATAAAACAAAGCATGCATATATATAGGCTTAACGTTCTAAGATTATCAAGAATGTTGCATAAGATTTAGTTGCGTAATGCGTGGAGTCTAGTACCAGCGTCCTTCCTTCCCTAGAAAACAGATCCAGTGGTCCCTGTAGGATCAAATTTGTGATGAGGCATGTGTCATGGAATTCTTAACTTGATGTATGTAAACTCACACTTACCTAAAATTGTACGGGGCCACTATGCAAAGCCTGTTTTTAAATTTTAGCATTGGTTGTCCTAGGTAGAGGGTGTATTTGGCTTCTAATTTCTTTTTTAGATCCATTTTTTCACCTTAGGCTGTTCAGGTGTTAAGCCCTTCAAATCATTATGGCCATCACCGATTGTGAACATGTGCTGCTCCTCGCATATTTTCGTTGGGCTAAGATACCCGATCCTTTTTTCTTCTTTATATGTCGGTTCTGGACCGTAACGCATCTCTTCCCCATCATATTGCATTCTGCAAGGTGCACGTGCATGTTAGAGTAAGAAATAAAAGCATGTCTGTTGACTTGGTACACCTCAATGATAGTACACGTGTATTTGTTAGTCACACTTACAATGCAAACACCGTTATGAGCTGTACATCAAGCCTTCGGAGGTTCATCATTAGCCAAAAGTCCTTGAAGATGACCATAGCCTTTTGTCGGCCAGAGGCAAAAGCATTTGCTGGTATACAAATGTTGATCGCTGAGATCCCAGCAGCAGATGCCCTTATATACCAATCATGCATCCTTTTGATCCCTGCTGGGATTTGTTTAAGTTTCTCCCAACTGAGAAGAGGCCTGCCATGGATATATTCAGTCGGGACATTCTGGTAATCATCCCACATTGGCTTCTTTATCTCTATGACCTTCGTATTATGCTCTTTACCTAACTCCGAGGATTGTGATGCTGACTTCTCATCCTCGGCCAAGTCAACGATACGTACTTGGCGAGACATTCCAATTCCTGATAAAAACCTCACCGTGCCAGCACTTTTCTTCTTTGGCTCGAAGGGCGAAACCAATTTGGGTACCAAGAATTGCTTCTTCGGTACAGGTTTCTTCTTTGGCGGCGACGGCGGTGGTGTCGGTGCTGTTTCTATCAGCTGTTCATTTGTTGGCGGGGAAGCAGGGACTTGGAGTGGCGATGATGGTGGTGGAGTTTGTTGGATAGGTGAGTTAGGAGGAGGCTCAACAAATGACGATTCTTGAGTTAGTGGGAAGCCTTCGGTTTGTGGGTTAGGAGGAGGATTGGCAGGTGAAGACTCTTGGGTTAGTGGGAGGAGTTGGTATTAATTAAATGCACACAAGAAAATATAACTATCCGCAAGCGCACAGATATAATACCATTGTAGCACTTTACCTAGAGGTTTTGAATATCATATCCACAAGGAAACGTGTGTGAATAACTACGGTCTAACTCAACTAGAGGCGGCTAAAGATGAAAGTAGAAAGAGAAAGATTATACTGAGATAGATACTAAGCTAAGGTTTACTGTGGTTGAGAATAGCGATCTATGTTGATGATAATGGCAATCTATGTTGATGATAATAGGAGCATAGAGAGGATAACTATAGTTCTCTTCTTCTAACTTTAGGTAAACTATGTCTTCTACTATTCAACTTCGAGATATTATTTAGAGCAGATTGAGTACAGAAACCTCGCCCTACTCTAGTAACCGCGTCCTACCAAACCTATCAATGGAAGGTGGACTATAGAGGACACAATAGGTCTGTCACACCTATGATCTACCACCGATCTAGAAGATTAGGGGCATTCATGATTAAACCTAGCCTAAGCACCACGCCTACACTATGATTAATACCCTACTCCACCTAGGATAGGAATAAAGTACTCAAAAGAGTCGCAAACCAAATGAACAATATAAACAAAGTAAACTTAGATCAAAAGATGATTACCAGAGAAATCTCAAAGACAAACTAATCAAGAACTTGAATCTGCTGAAGTACAAGCCATAGAGGGAGCACCGACAGGCCGGCACCTCCTCCGAACTCTCCCTCACTCTCCATCTCACTATTATCTACAAGTCTAGATCCTAGAGAGATTGATCCATTCAAGGGACCCCTCTCAGAGATTACAAATGAATTAGGATTTCAGGATAGGGGGTCTGGCCCTGTATTTATAGCCCGGTGGGATGCACGATGGCCGTTGGATCAAACTGACCTTACGTAGGGCTGAGATGCATCCTTGGAGCCGGTGGAGGAAGACTCTGGAAGGGGGAGAACCTTCCCCTCATAGGGGGCCGGCCGGCCTGACAAGTGGGGCCAGGCGGCCCCACCTAGAAGCCTCTCGCGCTCCGCTTTGCTCCGGTGTATTATGGATCCTTCTAGAGTTGTGTAGCGCATTCTTGAGTTGCGGATAATTCCAAGATATATTTTGATAATTAAGTCCTTTTTCGCTGTTTTCTAGAATAGTCCCTAGAATTTGATAAATCACCAAAACTCGTGGAAATTGTCAGATAAAACCCTAGACTTCTAGATATTCATGTGTTTCTCGTGTCTATTGATCTATTAAATGTTGACGCTATCCACCGTCAACAACTCCCCCAAGCTTACCCTTGGCTAGTCCCTTAGCAAAGGCTAGAGTTGGATCAGGAGTTGCTACAATGCTTTCATGTCTCAAAAGTACATATACTTTCAAACAGAAATTCTCCTCTGGATTAGACAAAACTACTCTAACTTTCAAACTTACTCATTTTACCTGTAACTATGGAGCTTTTCAACTTTCACATGGGTCTTGAGCAATTGAAAGATAGAAAAATCAAGTCAAGCACTATGTCTCAAATTCTTCACTCAACCAATATTATAGAGTTTTTGTAAGTTTTCAAAATAAAACTCAGAGCTTAATTGTATGACACCCACAGATCTCTTATATATGTGATATTTATGGATCTCACTGAGGCATATAATGTTATGCTCTCCTACAACTAAGGATTATAGTGGAGCTCATTGGAGTGGCAGAAACAAGGATGAGCCTATTTGTAATGCATATTTTGTAAAGTCAAACAATGGATCCAAAGAGAGTCAAATCATACAATCAAACCAAGATATGCATGTGTATGAAATATGGTGGATAGGTGTATATATGGTGGCGAATCCTATTTCTACTTTTACTCTTTGGGAATAAATCTCTCTTTAGGAACTTTAAAACATTCATAGGAAAACATGGGCTATCTTTATTCTTTCTTATTTTTTATTTCTTTTTCTTCTTTTGTTTTTTAGGGAGGCGGGCATCTGAGTACCCATTGTTTTACTTTCTTGGACACTTGTCCGTTTTTTAACTCCCTCTTCTCTCTCTTTTTTCAATACTTTTTCTTTTGCATAGCCACATGCATCCTCTGAATACAATGAATGATTAGAGAGACAACAATGAAGAACTTTGAGCATTTAACAAAGGTTTGTCCTATGCAGTTTATTTTTAGGTGTTCACTCCCAGTATAGGAGAAAAACATTATTAAGGTAGATCTAGATGAAAATAGGAAATAATTGAGCTTACTCCCAATGTAGGAATATGCACATGTAAGTGGAGTATGTGTGGGACCTTAATTTTAAAAGCATGACAAGACTCTCATAAGGTATACGACAAAGGTTGACTAAACTCAATGCAAAACAAGCAACATAAATGAGCAAAGGTTTCCTATTCTAAATGAATGTCATATATGGTTTTGGTAGGAATTCAAACTTTGTCATACAAGAGCTCATCATGTAAGGTTTTGAGTTTTTTAAAAGATAAATCTCCAGAACTTAGTATTGTTAGAAATAAGATAAACAGTAGCTCAACTTTCTTATATCATATCCCTCAATCACCTAGACTCAGATCAAGCATATGCCTTCACAAGTTTTAGGTTTATAGTAAATTCTTGTATCAAAGCAGTCATATCCAAAACTTGGGAGAATTTAAGGTTGAAAACTAGGCACTTAAAAGAAATTACGGCAGAGCAATTATTCATCATCTCTAAGATAAAATTTCATTGTTCTTCAGTTTTTATTTGACTCCTAACAACCTAGATAAAACTTATTAAGCATACTCTATGATCACATCTTAATAAAATATCTTTATTTGGTTTTAATTGTTATTCATTTTTTATTTTAACTAATAGACTCACAAAGGACTCTACGGACATGGACCTTCATGTGCCTATATATTTTTGGTATTTTTAGGTTTTCTTATGATACTAGGGTGAACCTTCATGTGCTCACATATTTTTGGTATTTTATGACTATAAGATAGACTCAATAATCGCTTACGTATACTTACCTGATAACTAGGGGATGCTCTCCCCCAAGCTAGTTATTATCGTGGTTGAGTATTTGCCGCCGAGTGGTCCTTGCAGAGGAGCTCGTGCTTATAAGAGCAAACGTTACCAGGGATCTCAATCTCATTCTCCAAGAAGTTATTTCTTTCACACAGGGGTTAGCTGTGTGTCAGAAAGGTGTACTTCAAGTTATGTAGACGAAGATACGTAGGTGTGCTAGCTCTTGAAGTCATCCTACAGTAAGCTCTCACAAAACACCAAAACTCGTGGAACGGTATTAGGATAAAAAGTTAGTGGTTGACCATTTTAGAGGATTGGGTGTTGTGGAGGTTTCAAAGTATTTTAGATAACAAAAATATAGCAGGATGCTCAATTAATATTTTTGGAGTTTTTGGATTTATATGCAGAAAGAAAATATACATGCTATTTTTATTTTTATTTTTAGGCCACCACAGTGAGAACTCCTACAGCTTTTACACCATAATTGTTTCACATGGGGCTTCATTGTTTGAGATGCATGAATGCAACTTAATGAATGTCTAATTATTTTTGTTGTTTTCTATGCAATGCTAATGCAAAAAAGTAAATATGCTAAAGAGAAAAATGCAATGTAAGGAAGCAAGTATGGATAACTACCGATGTTACATTTCGGCGAGGGTTTAGATTTTTAAGTCCTTCGAATTGGACTTATTCTTCTCCGTTCTTGTTCTTCCATTGAGTGCATCTGTAAGTCTTGAAGATGGAGGTAATGATGTTTACACCTCTTATTTTGGTGGTTTTGATGGTGGTGCCACTTTTGTTCTTCATTCTTGGAGAGTATGACTCCAAGTGATGAAGGATAAATGTCTTTCAGTGGTCCTTTCTTTTCTCGGATCTTGAGTTATTCTTGAGCAACTTGTCTTCTCCGTTGCATTTCTTTCTTATCCCCTTGCCATCTTTTTGCTTCCTTAATCTTATCACTCTTTTCACTTCACTCATTCTTATGTCTGCAACAGATTGGTGGACAACACATACCCGAAGGAGGTTGTTTGTCTAGAATTTTATCGTGTTCTGTCTATGCTAATAAAAATATAGTGTTGAGATTATTTTAGCATAGACCATGTTCTACATAGGCATGACTCAAAGCAAAAAGTAACTTGTAGTAGAAGATAAAATAAATGAATCATTGATACTTATAGTTCTTCCATCCATGATGAATGAGCTGTATCTTCTTCTACAAAGTTATTAAATTTTGTCATGTGCCTTACTTCATCTCCGATTCGAATTCATCTCATGACTTACCCAGATTGAATTGAAAGATTCCTGCAGGAGTTAGTCCAATAAAATATTCTAATATCTACTATAATAATTTCTAGTTCAATAATCAAACCAAACTGCATGTCTAGTTTAATTAAGAAAAGGTATTTTAACCTAAGCACTATGCTCAATTTAAAAAGCCTTTAGAAATACCCATGCATAAAGTACTTCCAAACCAAAACTTACTATGGTAGACAAAGGTGACATGAAAGCACCTATAGCGATTTTATTAAGACAAAGATGAAAGATGATGATTATTATGCAATATTTTGAGCATGAACTAAAAAGGTAGTGATAACTGACAACCAATATTAGCAACATGATTTAAGATTTTTTAAATAAGCCCATTCCCCCAAGCTTAAAGTTTGAAAAGCAAATGTAAGCCTGTTGCATGATGGTTGTTTTGACATACCTGGTGCAATCATCCTTCATTCTTTTACTTCAAGCCTTGAATGGTTAGTGACAAAAATACCTGAAGGAATATTTTGATAATTATAACTCTATGCTCAATTCACAAGGGCATTACAGCGAAAGGTGTAAACTCATGTTATCTTTCAAGAGTGATTATAAAGTCATCCTTAGGAAACCTTCTAATTATTATACTTTGGGTTCATAAAGTGGTTTCCTCTAAAACATCTGCCTTTGTGTACCTATATCAAGATTATAACGAGATCTACAATATTTATGATAAATGTATATGTCTACAACCACCCTTTCAATGATTTTATAAATAGATAGAATGAGAGGGTTAAAAATCTCATGTGTGGCAATATTAGAGAGACCAAGTAATCCTGGAGATTTCTTATATGAACATAGATTTGAAGAGATGTCTATGAAGTAGCTTCTATGCTCATTAATGTTATCTCCCTCTTTAAGCTCCAAGAGTGTTTCTTCATGAGTGTCTATAGATGAAGATATTTTCTCCTTTATTTCATGCCTATGACATTCATTGGACACTTTATTATCCAAGACTTTCCATGGCTTGGTATCTCTAAGGTGAGTCTCATCAAAGGTCTCCTCTAAACTTGGATGGTTTAGGTCAGGCCTAGATTCTATTATTAAGGTTTCTTCCTTGTTCATCCATTCTATACACTCCTGCATTTTTAGTGGCACTTCTTGGTTATTCTCGAGTCCTTCATGATTCATATGCTCTAGTTGTCTTAGTGGATCTCGAGTGTCAGGAGACTCTTCGAGGTCAAACATAAATGAGATATCTAACATAGACATAGAAGGAGAGAGGATAAGATTGTCTTCAAAATGGTTTGGCTCTTCTTCTATGGCATTGCTAGTCATGCCATCCTTAGATGTTTCCCAATAAGGAAGCTTCCTAAGAGGTTTCTTTTGAAAAGAATTTGAATTACATTCACTAGAAGATCTCTTATAGGGTTGGAAGTTCTAAACTTTTCCCAATATTGCAAAGATCATCCTAAATAAAAAAGGTTTCCAAGGGTTGAATTTCTTCTTCCCTTATAGGATTTTTGAGTATGGATGGCTTAGGACTGATAGCTAAATTTTGAGATTTGAAAATATGTGAGTTAGCTATCAAACCTTCCTCTTTTTGGTCGGAGATGATTCGTTCTCTTTCTTGGGGAGTTCACTATGAATGCTAGGGTAAGGAGTCCTTCCACTAATTTTATCAAGTAGACCTTGCTTCACGAGCAGACAAATTAAGGAAAGCTTCTCTAGAACATATATCAAGGGATTCCTTACCACACTTACTAAGACCCAAATAAAAATGTTGAATAAGCACTGAGTCTGAAATGGAAAGGTCTTGTCCAATAGTAAGGAGGTCATTAATGCGATCCCATAATGCTTCAAGAGATTCTCCTTCTAGTTGCCTAAAAGTCAGATCCTCTCCTCGGAGGCTAGCTATTCTGGAGATGGGAAAGAATTTAGATGGAAAATTAAAGCATAGCACTTCCCAATCTCCTTACACTCTTCCTACAGTTTGGTTGTACCAATGTTTAGCTTTTTCAGTCAAAGAGAATGGAAAAAGCTTCCTTTGTAAAGTCTTATCGGACATGCCATCAATACAAAAACAAGCACATGTCAGTAAGAACTCTTGTAGGTGTGAGTAGGGGTTTTCATCACCTTCTCCCGAGAAGGATTGTTTTCGAATCAAATCTACCCAAGACGGGCGCAGCTCATAACTAGATGCTAAGATATAGGCTCCGAAGATTCAGGTGGTCTAAAGCTTGCGCTCGTGAGTTTAGCATATTGATTGATAGGAATGTCACCCATGCTAAACCAAAAGGTAAAACAAAAGAAAAAAAGAAAAGATGAAAAGTGAAAGAAAGAAAGAAAGATAAAAGATAAAAGGGTAAAGGATAAAAGAAAAAGAAAAGATAAAAAGCTAAGCTAGGTTTGTAGTTAAATCAGCAAAACCGTTTTCCCGCAACGGCGGCGCCAAAAAATGCTTGTTGGTATTTATTAAATGCACACAAGAAAATATAACTATCCACAAGTGCATAGATATAATACTGTTATAGCACTTTACCTAGAGGTTTTGAATATCGTATCCACAAGGAAACGTGTGTGATTAACTACGGTCTAACTCAACTAGAGGTGGCTAAAGATGAAAGTAGAAAGAGAACGATTATACTAAGATAGATACTAAGCTAAGATTTACTGTGGTTGAGAATAGCGATCTATGTTGATGATAAAAGCAATCTATGTTGATGATAATAGGAGTATAGCAGGTTGATGATAATAGGAGTATAGAGAGGATAACTATAGTTCTCTTTTTCTAACTTTAGGTAAACTATGTCTTCTACTATTCAACTTCAGGACATTATTCAGAGCAGATTGAGTGTAGAAACCTCGCCCTACTCTGATAACCGTGTCCTACCAAACCTATCAACAGGATGTGGACTACAGAGGACTCAATAGGTCTGTCACACCTATGATCTACCACCGATCCGGAAGATTAGGGGGCATTCATGATTAACCCTAGCCTAAGCACCACGCCTACACTATGATTAATACCCTACTCCACCTAGGATAGGAATAAAGTACTCGAAAGAGTTACAAACCAGATAAACAATATAAACAAAGTAAACTTAGAGAGACCAAGTAATCCTGGAGATTTCTTATATGAGCATGGATTTGAAGAGATGTCTATGAAGTAGCTTCTATGCTCATTAATGTTATCTCCCTCTTTAAGCTCCAAGGGTGTTTCTTCATGAGTGTCTATAGATGAAGATATTTTCTCCTTTATTTCATGCCTATGATATTCATTGGACACCTTATTGTCCAAGACTTCCCATAGATTGGTATCTCTAAGGTAAGTCTCATCAAAGGTCTCCTCTAAACTTGGATGGGTTAGGTCAGGCCTAGATTCTATTATTAAGGTTTCTTTCTTGTCCATCCATTCTATACACTCCTACCTTTTTAGTGGCACTTCTTGGTCATTTTCGAGTCCTTCATGATTCATATGCTCTAGTTGTCTTAGTGGATCTCGAGTGTCAGGAGACTCTTCGAGGTCAAACATAAATGAGATATCTAACGTAGGCATAGAAGGGGAGAGGATAAGATTGTCTTCAAAATGGTTTGGCTCTCCTTCTATGGCATTGCTAGTCATGCCATCCTTAGGTGTTTCCCAATAAGGATACTTCCTAAGAGGTTTCTTTTGGAAAGAATTTGAATTACATTCACTAGAAGATCTCTTATAGGGTTGGAAGTCTAAACTTTTCCCAATATCGCAAAGATCATCCTGAATAAAAAAGGTTTCCAAGGGTTGAATTTCTTCTTCCCTTGTAGGATTCTTGAGTATGGATGGCTTGGGACTGATAGCTAAATTTTAGGATTGAAAAATATGTGAGTTAGCTATCAAAACTTTCTCTTTTTGGTCAGAGATGATTCGTTCTCTTTCTCGGGGAGTTCACTATGAATGCTAGGATAAGGAGTCCTTCCACTAATTTTATCAAGTAGACCTTGTTTCACTAGCAGACAAATTAAGGAAAGCTCCTCTAGAACATATATCAAGGGATTCCTTACCACCCTTACTAAGATCCAAATAAAAATGTTGATAAGCACTGAGTTTGAAATGGAAAGGTCTGGTCCAATAGTAAGGAGGTCATTAATGCGATCCCATGATGCTTCAAGAGATTCTCCTTCTAGTTGCCTAAAAGTCAGATCCTCTCCTCGGAGGCTAGCTATTCTAGAGATGGGAAAGAATTTAGAGGGAAAATTAAAGCATAGCACTTCCCAATGTTCTTGCACTCTTCCTACAGTTTGGTTGTACCAATGTTTAGCTTTTCTAGTCAAAGAGAATGGAAAAAGCTTCTATTGTAAAGTCTTATCGGACATGCCATCAATACAAAAACAAGCACATGTCAGTAAGAACTCTTGTAGGTGTGAGTAGGGGTTTTCATCACCTTCTCCCGAGAAGGATTGTTTCCAAATCAAATCTACCCAAGATGGGCGCAGCTCATAACTAGATGCTAAGATAGGCTCCGAAGATTCAGGTGGTCTAAAGCTTGCACTCGTGAGTTTAGCATATTGATTGATAGGAATGTCATCCATGCTAAACCAAAAGGTAAAACAAAAGAAAAGAAAGAAAAGATGAAAAGTGAAAGAAAGAAAGAAAGATAAAAGATAAAAGGGTAAAGGATAAAAGAAAAAGAAAAGACAAAAAGCTAAGCTAGGTTTGTAGTTAAATCAGCAACCGTTTCCCCGGCAATGGCGCCAAAAATGCTTGTTGGTATTTATTAAATGCACACAAGAAAATATAACTATCCACAAGCGCACAGATATAATACCGTTATAGCACTTTACCCAGAGGTTTTAAATATCGTATCCACAAGGAAATGTGTGTGATTAACTACGGTCTAACTCAACTAGAGGTGGCTAAAGATGAAAGTAGAAAGAGAACGATTATACTAAGATAGATACTAAGCTAAGGTTTACTGTGGTTGAGAATAGCGATCTATGTTGATGATAATAGGAGTATAGCAGGTTGATGATAATAGGAGTATAGAGAGGATAACTATAGTTCTCTTCTAACTTTAGGTAAACTATGTTTTCTACTATTCAACTTCAGGACATTATTCAGAGTAGAATGAGTACAGAAATCTCGCCCTACTTTGATAACCGCGTCCTACCAAACCTATCAATGGGATGTGGACTACAGAGGACTCAATAGGTCTATCACACCTATGATCTACCACCGATTCGGAAGATTAGGGGGAATTCACGATTAACCCTAGCCTAAGCACCACGCCTACGCTATGATTAATACCCTACTCCACCTAGGATAGGAATAAAGTACTCAAAAGATTCACAAACCAGATGAACAATATAAACAAAGTAAACTTAGATCAAAAGATGATTACCAGAGAAATCTCAAAGACAAACTCATGAAGAACTTGAATCCGCTGAAGTACAAGCCGTAGAGGGAGCACCGACAGGCCGGCACCTCCTCCAAACTCTTCCCTCACTCTCCATCTCACTATTATCTACAAGTCTAGATTCTAGAGAGGTTGATCCATTCGAAGGACACCTCTCAAAGATTACAAATGAATTAGGGTTTCAGCATGGGGTCTGGCCCTGTATTTATAGCCCGGTGGGATGCACGATGGCCGTTGGATCAAACCGACCTTACGTAGGGCTGAGATGCATCCTTGGAGGCAGTGGAGGAAGACTCCAAAAAGGGGAGAACCTTCCCCTCATAGGGGGCCAGCCGGCCTGACAGGTGGGGCCGAGCGGCCCTACCTAGAAGCCTCTCGCGCTCCGCTTCGCTCCGGTGTATTCTGGATCCTTCTGGAGTTGTGTAGTGTATTCTTGAGTTGCGGATAATTCCGAGATGTATTTTGATAATTAAGTCCTTTTTTGCCATTTTCTGGAATAGTCCCTGAAATTTGATAAATCACCAAAACTCGTAGAAATTGTTAGATAAAACCCTAGACTTCTAGATATTCATGTGTTTCTCGTGTCTATTGATCTATTAAATGTTGACGCTATCCACCGTCAACAGGAGGCCTTCAGAGGAATGTGGGTTAGGAAGAACCTCGGCAGTTTTAGAGGGTGGTGGTGGGTGAGACAACTGGGCATCTCGTCGAGGCCAAAGAATGAAATTATTGATAGCCTGCCCAAGTGTCTCGATACCCTCAGGACCAGGGATTTCTAGCACTTCGTCCTCATATCCTTGGACGACCATCGACACTTCAACCCTACAATACTCTTCTAGAATGGTGCTATGGTGGTAATCACGGCCAGGGATTGCAAAGCCTTGGGCTACTTCTCTGGTATGAACATTCTTCATTCCATCTCCGATAAGTAGTTGACAAGGCGTTGGTGCAACTATATCATCCACTGGATAGTGCTCCTTGGTTGCCATAGACGCAATAGTACTTGGAAGGATTGGACTTTGGGTGGAGACCACCATCTGTTGACCAGGTTGTGTTGCGCCTAGTGGCATCTGTGGAGGCTGTACACTCATCTGTTGCACAGACATTGCACTTGCTAATTGCTGAGTGAACTCAGGATCAGGATTTGATAGCATATTGGACATAATTACTTTGACTTGTTTCTTCGCCTCTTCCTCAATGACATCCTTCATTGCTTCCTTGTATCGGTCACGTTTCTTGTACATTTCAGCCCATTCATCCCTGAATCCTTCTTTCCATCCCAGTCTTGATGAGACGCCTCGTACACGTCCTGGATGCTCGGGGTTTCCCAGACCAACACTAAGGATGTCTTTCTCCTTTTTTCTCTTGACTTTTCCTTCTCGCTCCTTGCGTGCTGTTTCAAACATCTTCTTTGCTGGCTCTTGGATTTCATCAGGGACTCTAGCACCAGTCTCTTCCTGTTTTGCTTTCCTTGCATAGAGCCAATTCACGCTTCTTTCATCAAGCATTTCAGATAGCACCGGTTCTCCTTTCTTCTTCCTTTCGGCCTCCTCTGCCCGCCATTTTAGAATATGAACCTTGTAACGACCTGAGCCAAGATGGTGGTGGTACTTGTTCCTCTTTGCTAGTTCAGAATTAGCTTCACTCTTTTTCTTGAAGTCAGGATCGTCCCTCTACAGTTTGAAAACTCCCACTAGACAGGTGTAATCTTAAAGTACTTTTTTGTTGGGTCCTCATCCTTCTTGGCATACCTGGTATTAAGTTCTGACCTAAAGTTTTAGAACGAGATTGCACACTGCCTGAATACATACTGCTTGACGAGGTCTTTTGATCCTAGTGAAAAAATGAACCTCTCTTGCAACCGGTTCCATACAATTGTCTTCTTATTATCTGGCACATCATTCCACGTACGATTTGTGATGTCAAGCTCATCCCTAACTAAGAAGCCAATTGCATTCTAGAACTTGGCTGACACCTCTTCAAAGGTGCTAGAGGCTCTCCTTTCACGCCGATTGTTGGCATTTCTAACGTCACTGTAATAAATCTCCAATTCCTATCCCACGCAATGACACTAGAAATGTTGGTATTAATTAACTTGCCTTTAGCAACTAGCCACTAGCCTCTTTACCCTTACTCCTAACTGTGAAACTAGGTTGTCATCCCCAATTGTAAAGCTAGGAATAAACATTAGTACTAAATCTTATCATTTTATGTGATAAGGCAGAAATAAATAAAGATAAATATAAACTAAGAACGATTCTGCAAGCGAACAGATAATTATACCATTGTAGCATTTTACCTAGAGTATTACCAGGTTGTCATTTATATTCTACCATAGGGAAGGCTTTGGTTACCATTGTAGCATTTTACCTAGAGTATTGATAACATGTATAAGTATATGCATTGAATAGACGATGTAACCAATGACATACACTCTACTCATAATGGGGGTAAGTCACAAGATAATAATAATATGATAATGATAAAGATAATAATGAGCCATTAATCAGTCATCTCCTAACGACACTAATCCATCATAGCACTCTAGTCATGTCAGTGTTGTCTAATCGGGTAATAGAGAAATAACTCCTAAGTATTTAACTACATGTCAAAGCTACATCAACTAGTGCCAGTACATCTAGTAATCATTGTCAAGTAATACTACCATAGTTCCCAAACACATCGGAGCAATGTACAGGAAAAGATGAGTACAGGGAACCTCCTCTCAACCCGACAATCCCACTCTACCAATCCACCGTGCGGGGAAGGCCTACAAAAAGACTCAATGGGTGCATTACACCCACGATCTACCTCACTATCCGGCACAACTGGGGATATCCACAGATAAGCAAAGCATCTAGACACCATGTCTACATATTGCCTACCACTCACCATATGATCAACTAGATGAGCGCTATACGAACCAGTGCATGAATATAATAGCATACCAACTAAACTAGATGTATTGAAGTAGACAATGAACATAATAATTAAACTAAGATAAAGAACAATGTTGCTAGTAAATACCATATAAAGCAGGTAAATACAATAAGAAAGAAAAGCTTAAGAACTGTACCAGACTCTTCTCTTCTTGACAACTTCTGGAATCCAAGACTGATTAACACGCCTTGACTTCCTCTAATCTAGATCTAACTATGCTAAACTATGAACAAGAAGGCTATGAGGAACTAGAACTTGAAGCTCTAGATGACTTGATCTTCAACTAGCTCGACCTTGAATGACTTGAATGAGGTATTGAATGAATTAGGGTTTCCAGGGGGGTCTGGCTCCGCTTATATAGCCCGGTGGGATGCACGACAGCCGTTTGATCAAACCGACTTCACATAGGGCTGAGATTGATCCTCAAAGGCAGTGGGGGAACATTTCAGAAAATGACAGGTGGGGCCCATAGGGGGTGCCGCCCGGCATAGTTGGTGGGGCCGGTCGGCCCCACCTGGAGGTGGCTTCTTCTCTCCTTCGCTCGGGTGTCTTCTGGATCCTTCTAGAGTAGTTTGGTGTATTCTTGAGTTGCGGATAATTCCGTGGTGTAGATTTATAGTTATGCCCCTTTTTCGGTGTTTTCTGGATTAGTCCCTAGAAATTAATAAATCACCAAAACTCGTGCAAATTGTTAGATAAAACCCTAGCCTTCTAGATTTTGATGTATGTTTCATGCCTTTTGATATAAAAAATGTTGACGCTATCCACTATCAACAACTCCCTCAAGCTTACCTTTTGCTAGTCCCTTAGCAAAACCTAGAGTTGGATCAGGAGTTGCTACAATGCTTTCATTCTAACAAGTACACATGCCTTCAAACAAAAATTTCCTCTGGATTAAACAAAACTGCTCTAACTTTCAAACTCACCCATATTACCTTTAACTATGGAGCTTTTAACCTTCACGTGGGTCTTGAGTAATTGAAAGACAGAACAATCAAGTCAAGCACTATGTCTCAAATTCTTCACTCAACTAATATTCCAGAGTTTTGCAAGTTTTCGCAATAAAACTCAGAACTTAATTGTATGACACCCTCAATCTCTCAAAGTATGTGGTATTTGTGGATCTCACTGAGGCATCAATGTTGTTATGCCTTCCTAATTCTAGGGATTATAGTGGAGTTCATAGGAGTGGCATTAAACAAGGATAAGCATACTTGCAATTCATATATTGTAAAGTCAAACAATGGATCTATAGAGAATTGAGTCATACAATCAAACCAAGATGTGCATGTATGTGGAATATGGTGGATAGGTGTATATATGGTGGCTAATCCTAATTCTACTTTTGCTCTTCAAAATGAATCTCTCTTCTTATTTAGGCTTTCAGAACTTCTTAGGAAAACATGGGCTATCTTTACTCTTTTCTCTTTTTTTTCAATTAGGAAGCGGGCATCCGAGTATCCATTGTTTTAATGCTGGGACACTTGTCCATCTTTTACTCCCTTTTATTTTTGCATAGCCACATACATCCTTAGATACAATGATTGATTAAAGAGATAACAATAAATAACTTAGAGAAAATGAACAAAGGCTGTCCTATGGGTTTATGAATATTTTTTGGGTGTTCTCTCCCAGTGTAGGAGAAAAACATTTTGAGGTGGTCGTGGATAAAAATAGAAAATAGTTGCGCTTACTCTTAGGGGGTAAGAGTAATGCATATGTGGATGGAGTGTGTGTGTGTGTGTGTGTGTCTTTATTTTAAAAGCATGACAAGACTCTCTTAAGTATACACAAAGGTTGACTAAACTCAATGAAAAGCAAGTAGCAAAACGAGCAAGGGCTTCCTATTCTAAATGTGTTCATATATGACTTTGATAAGAATTTAACTTTGTCATACAAGAGCTCATCATGTAAGGGTTCGAAATTTTCAAAAGATAAATCTCCAGAATTTAGCATCGTTAGGAATAAGATAAATAGCAGCTCAGACTCTCTTATATCATATCCGTCAATTACCTAGACTTAGATCAAGCATATTACTCCACAAATTTCAGGTTCAGAGTAAATTCTTGTATTAAAGCAATCATGTCCAAAACTTAGGAGAACTCAAGGTTGAAAACTAGGTACTCGATAAATCGCATAGGTATAGTTACCTGATAACTAGGGGATGCTCCTCCCTCAAGCTAGATGTTTGCCATATTTTGCTTGAATGATCTTTAGAGTAAGATTAACAGTGCTGACCCACAGAGCGGTCTCACTCCTTAATTGTATAATCCTGCAAATGTATACTTCAACAAGAAAACCAAAACTCGAGGCTCGAATATGATAATGGGTTAGCGGTCAGCCAAATGAGTAATTGATTATCTTTATGAGCAGATATGAATATGTAGCACGCTTATATTTTTATACTTTTCTATTTATAATGCAAAGAAAAGAAAATTTATTTTTGTGCTACCATAGTGAATATTCTTACGGGGTAAACTATAAGCCTAATACTTTGGAGCTTTTTAAAGTTTGTAATAAAACAATAAAGAATTTTTATTTTCTTTTTAAACATGCAAAAAAGTAAATGTACTAAAGTAATTAGATAACTACCATTGTTACCTTGTGGCTAGGGTGTGGAGTTTAAAGTCCTCCGAACAAGACTTCTTGTGGTCATTATGTTGAGGGTTCTTCAGTGGATCCTGATGGGGAACCAGATGTTGCATCTTCTAGGGTTGATGAGTCGGTTGAGGGGATCTCCTTCTTCTTCCATACTTTTGTTGGTTGTGGATGTTTTTCGGGTGTAGTTGATTGTTCTTTTGCTTTCTCCTCCTCAACTTTTCTTCTTAAAGCGCGACGCTGACTTCTCTTCTTGGACCTGGTGAAAGCTGGTAATCCAGGAGAGATAATCTTTAAAATAACAACATACCTTTTCTCTTGGGAAGTGAAAGTGGACTTGGCCTATTCTATTGTAGATGATAGCTTTGGTGATGCTGAGGAATGGCCTTCCAAGTATAATAGGTGTCTCGTCTTCTTTTCCCATATCCAAGACCATAAAGTCGGTAGGGACAGAGTGGGTGTGGATCTTAACCATGATGTTTCTCGCTAGTCCCTCCGGGATTCGTGTTGTGTTGTCTGCCAGCTGCAAAATATATGTAGGATCTAATGGTGCATTAAATAGTGTATTGTATACCTATTTTGACATTATGTTGACAGCTGATCTAGTGTCGCAAACGGCTGAGTAGAGAGAGCTCTACCCAATGGTCCACTCTATTGATGGTAGACCAGGATCTCCAACTAAGACTAGTGAGAATGAGTGGCGACCTTGTCTATATTCCATTGCCTTGACTATTTGAGTCATCTTTCCTTCTTGCTTCTTATTCTTCTTTCTTCCCTTTGGATAGGTCTTCCGTACTTCTTCTTTATATATAGGCTTCTCTGGATAGTTGGTGTGAGCGAGGTCTTTAAGGATCTTGTCTTTGAAACTGAATTTCTCTTCATTGCCTTTGATGGTGAAATATATCTTTGCACTGTCTACATAGATGGCTGCTTTTATAGTGCTCAAGAATGGTCGGCCTAGGATGATAGGACTCTTCAGATCTTTGCCGGTGTCTAAAACCACAAAGTCTACTGGAACATATGATTGTCCCACTCTTATGCATACGTCATCTAGGATTCCTTCGGGGTGTTTAACTATCTGATCTGCAAGCTGCAAGCACATATTCGTGTATAACAAAGTTGCCCATGGAAAAATACGATCAAAGATTACCTTTGGCATAATGTTGACACTTGCACCAAGGTCACAGACGACTTCAGAGAAATCATGTTGCCCAATAGAGATGGGAATCACAGGTCTTCCTGGGTCTCCTCTCTTAAGTGGCATGGATTCATCCTTCCATCCTTCTGTCATTCCTTCTATGTAGTAACCTGCAAGGACATCAACAAGATTCATGGTTTCAGGCTCTAGGTGTTGCCCAGGAATCTTACCTTCATGGATCGGTGGAACAGCGGCCGCCAGCTGAGGTAATTGTGATTCTAACATTTTATTAAAGCTAAGCTGGTTCTTAATAGCAGAGGTCAGACTATCTATTTTAATATTTATATTTTCTAGTACTTTATCATTGGATGCTACCCTCTTAGATAAATTTTCTACAGCTTTATTTTGATTGGAAATTACTTCTCTTAAAGGTGGTTGATTGAAATTGCTATTGAAATTGTTGTTACCTTGGTTGTTACCTTGGTAGTTGGGCCTTTGCTGGTTCCATCCTTGATTAGGTTGATTCCACCGTTGATTCGTCTGATTCCATACTTGATTTTGCTGAGGACGATAGTTGGTGTTATTGTTGATGAAGTTCACATCCTCTTGGAGTATAGGGCAGTTGCTTCCTGAGTGTCCTATATCTCCACATTCTTCACAAGTCATACAGGAATCATCAATGTGCATGACTTCTCTATTCTCATTGCTTTTGATATCAAGCTTCTTCATTATGAGGTCTAGCTTTACAGTGACCATGTCAATCTCCTTGATATGATGCATGCCGCCTCCTTTCTTGCGGGGTTGCACATGTTCTTCATTCCAGCTCTGGTTTGAGGCCATCTTCTCTACAAGTGCTGTTGCATCGGTGAGCTTAAGTGATAAGAAAACTCCTCCAGCTGCAGCATCCATGGACTTACGGGTGCTAGAGACTAGCCTATAATAGAAGGTCTGCATAAGTAGCTAATCCTCCATTCCATGATGAGGACATTCTGTGATATAATCTTGAAAACGTTCCTATGCCTCGGTGAACGATTCATCATGTTGTTGATGAAAGCTTGAAATTTTCTCACGTAGAGCATTGGTCTTGCCTGTAGGAAAGAACTTTGCTAGGAAAGTAGTAGAGCATTTGTCCCATGTAGTGTTGGTTGCCTTGTTGTTATAGAACCACTGTTTTGCTTTTTCTAGAAGGGCAAATGGGAAAAGGCGGAGTAAAATAGTATCTCTTGGTACTCCTCAGATAGTGAAGGTACTGCAAATCTCTAGAAAGTGTTGTAGATATGCACTTGCATCTTCATGAGCCTTTCCACAAAACTAACTAGCTTGAACCATAGTGATAAGCGCAGGCTTGAGTTCAAATCCATTATCACCAATATTGACATTAGGTCCAGTGCAGATATTGGCGGTTGTTGGAGCAGAGAACTCGCATAGCGTCTTTTCAGCCATAGCTTCAAAAGCTGGTGCTAAATTTCCTAATTCTTCTGATTCTTCTCCTTCGGATGTTAGAGCTTGATTCCTCGAAGATTGAGCTTCGGTGGAGGGTGTTTTTGATGGTGATTCAAAGATGTCCCTCGTATTAGCAAACTTCCTTCTTCATAAGAGCCTCTCTGGATCTTCAACGTAATTGTCCGGGAGAGAAAATCCGTTCATTCATTCATTACCCTGCATCAGATATACAAATAGATAGAATACGGGTAGGGCTGTTTGAGTTAGAGGTCAATTGGGTGATCGGTCTTATTCATGATGCATATATGTTATCAATACTTTCCTAAGTTTATTAGCCTTCCCCGGCAACGGCGCCAAAAATACTTGTTGGTATTTCTAACGTCACTGCAATAAATCTCCTAATTCCTATCGCACGCAATGACACTAGAAATGTTGGTATTAATTAACTTACCTTTAGCAACTAGCCACTAGCCTCTTTATCCTTACTCCCTAAACTGTGAAACTAGGTTGTCATCCCTAATTGTAAAGCTAGGAATAAACATTGGTACTAAATCTTATCATTTTATGTGACTAGGCAGAAATAAATAAAGATGAATATAAACTAAGAACGATTACGCAAGTGGACAGATAATTATACCATTGTAGCATTTTATCTAGAGTATTACTAGGTTGTCATTTGTATTCTATCACTTTGGGAAGGCATTGCTAAGAAGCTACTTCATAGTATTGATAACATGTATAAGTATATGCATTGAATAGACGAAGTAACCAATGTCATACACTCTACTCATAAGGGGGTAAGTCACAAGATAATAATAATATGATAATGATAAAGATAATAATGAGCCATTAATCGGTCATCTCCTAATGATACTAATCTATCATAGCACTCTAGTCATGTCGGCGTTGTCTAATCGGGTAATAGAGAAATAAGTCCTCGATATTTAACTACATGTCAAAGCTACATCAACTAGTGCCGGTACATCTAGTAATCATTGTCAAGTAATACTACCATAGTTCCCAAACACATCGGAGCTATGTACGGGGAAAAAGATGAGTACAGGAACCTCCTCTCAACCCGACAATCCTACTCTACCAATCCCAAATGCGGGAGAAGGCCTACAAAGGACTCAATGGGTCCGTCACACCCACGATCTACCTCACTACCCGGCACAACTGGGGATATCCGCAGATAAGCAAAGCATCTAGACACCATGTCTACATATTGTCTACCACTCACCATATGATCAACTAGATGGCGCTATACGAACCGATTGCACGAATATAATAGCATACCAACTAAACTAGATGTATTGAAGTAGACAATGAACATAATAATTAAACTAAGATAAAGGACAATGTTGCTAGTAAATACCATACAAAGCAGAGGTAAATACAATAAGAAAGAAAAGCTTAAGAACTGTACCGGACTCTTCTCTTCTTGACAACTTCGGAATCAAGACCGATTAACACGCCTTGACTTCCTCTAATCTAGATCTAACTATACTAAACTATGAACTAGAAGGCTATAAGGAACTAGAACATGAAGCTCTAGATGACTTGATCTTCAACTGGCTCGACCTTGAATGATTGAATGAGGTATTGAATGAATTAGGGTTTCCAGGGGGAGGTCTGGCTCCGCTTATATAGCCCAGTGGGATGCACGACAGCCGTTTGACCAAACCGACTTCACGTAGGGCTGAGATTGATCCTCAAAGGCGGTGGAGGAACATTCCAGAAGATGATAGATGGGGCCCACAGGGGGTACCGACCGGCATAGTTGGTGGGGCCGGCCGGCCCCACCTGGAGGTGGCTCCTCCTCTCCTTCGCTCCGGTGTCTTCTAGATCCTTCTAGAGTAGTTTGGCGTATTCCTGAGTTGCGGATAATTCCGTGGTGTAGATTTGTAGTTATGCCCCTTTTCAGTGTTTTCTGGATTAGTCCCTAGAAATTAATAAATCACCAAAACTTATGGAAATTGTTAGATAAAACCCTAGCCTTAGAGTTTGATGTATGTTTCATGCCTTTTGATATATAAAATGTTGACGCTATCCACTGTCAACACTGACATCGGTGACCCTATATTTTTTTCTGGCCACTTTTTTGTTCCTCTCTAACCTTGTTTTTGATCACTTTGTTTCCTTGTCCTTTTCTTTGAGGTGGTTGTCTCGGTTGTTTCTAGCGGTGCGTCACTTGGCACGTCTTCTTGTTCTTCTTCCTCAGCTAAATCGAGCATTCGAGACAATACCTCCTGTGTCCATTTGATTAAGTACTATTTGAAGTCCTCCATAACTAAGTTTATATAGATATGAATGTATAATGAACTAGCTTTACCTCATCAAGTGTTGGATCATAGTCTGGGTCATTCCGCTCTGGACGACGAGTCCTGTCCGGGCTAGGATGCGGATCGCTTGAACTATGGTATCCTTCAGAATCTAATTGGTTACTATTGCTTGGAGAACTCATCGATACTAAAAGCACGTAGAGAATACAAAACCGTAATTAGAAAACCCTTATTCAAAAACCATAGTACAAAACCCTTTATACGAAACCCTAATCCTACACCCAAACTAGCATAATCCTACACCCTAACTAGCATAATAGCCAACCCTAACTAGCGGCGGTTGTAACTAACCCTAACTAGCATGAAACCCTAACATAACTAACTAATTACATTAACTAAACTATTACATTAACTAATTAACATAACTAACTAAAATAACTAATACCTAAAATATTACATTAACTAATTAACATAACTAACTAACATAACTAACTAATTAACATTAACTAATTAACATAACTTACTAATTAACATAATTAACTAATTAAAAAGATCAAAGAGTATTTACTTATGCAATGTGGAGGGAAGACCGAATCGGCGGTGGTGGAGAACAGTGGTGTACCCCTTTGACGGCGGCTAACGAGGCGATGACTATACATTAATAGAAAAAAGAGAATAGTTATTAACTAACACATTACCTAATGAACATAATTAACCAAAATAGTTAATGAATAAGACTATAGTATTTATTATAAGTATATAATTACTAATAAAAAAAATTAATACATAAATTAACACATTAACTATTGAACATAATTAACTAAAATAGTTAATAAATAAGACTATAGTATTTATTACAAGTATATAAGTATTAATGAAAAAATAAATTAATACATAAACTAACACATTAACTAATGAACATAATTAACTAAAATAGTTAATGAATAAGACTATAGTATTTATTACAAGTATATAAGTATTAATAAAAAAAGAAATTAAAACATAAACTAACACATTAACTAATGAACATAATTAACTAAAATAGTTAATGAATAAGACTATAGTATTTATGTATTAATTTAAGTATTAAAGAAAAAAGAAATTAATACCTAAACTAAAACATTAACTAATTAACCTAAACTAATTGGAAAAAAAAAAAAAAGAAATTAATACCTAAACTAACACATTAACTAACTGGAAAAAGAAATTAACCTAAACTAACACATTAACTAATTGGAAAAAAAAGAAAAAATAAAAAAAAGGCAAAGGCCGGCTTACCGGCCAAGCCGGCCAGCAAGGCCGGGCCACTCTGCCTCCGTCGCCGTGCGCTCGAGGGGCGGGGCACGGTGGCGCTCTGCCGCCGCTGCCACCGCGCCGAAGGCCGCGTCGGCGGCTGACGGTGCAGGGGGCGCCGTGCGCCACCCGCGGCGATGGGAGGGCCGCCGTGCGAGGAGAGGTGGCGCGGCGGAGAGAGCTCACCAGCCGGCGCGCTTGCAGAGGGCGGCGGAGAGCGCAGATGGCGGCCGTAGATGCTCCGACGAGGGTTTTGCGAATCCGGGGTGCGCTGATCGCGGTGCTCCGACGACGACGGATCTTTGGCGCGGTGGCGGGGCGGGTTCGGCGACTGGACGGCGTCCTCCTAGAAAAAATCGCGCCCACCAGATTGAAAATGCTAAGTCCCGCGGCCGAACCCTATTTATAGGGTCGATTTCTACTAGCGGTTGGTAATGTCAACAGCACTGTAGAAACCATTTCAAAGGCGGTTGACATTACCAACCGCCAACAAAATAGTTTCTTGGCGATTGACACTACCAACTGCCAGTAGAAATAGTGTTCAAATTATATTATTCTGAATCTTTGGAAAATCATAACAAAGTCTAGAAAAATCATAAAATAGAAAATAAAGACTTTTTGGATTTCTTGTGAGTAGTTCTCTGCATTAGAAAAATGGGAAGTTATAAAAATAGTGTGGCAAAGGTGTATGCGATGAAATAGCCATATAGTGCAGCCAAGAAGGATGAGGAGGAAGACAGACATATAGGGTACACATATAAGAACTGGATCTTTGAAAATTCATAGCAAATTATAGAGAAATCGTAAAATAGAAAATGAAGACTTTTTGAAATCCTTGTGAGTAGTGGAACTTAAATTATATAATCCTTTTCTTTTTAAATATATTTCTATTTATTTTTTCTATTATAAATGTTAATATCTATGTAGAAAAAAGGACTTAAAATTTTCTTTTCCTTCTATATTTAAAGAAATGGACTTACCCTTTTCTTTTTCTCTCTATGTATAAAGAAAAGGATTTAATATTTTTTCTCTATATGTAGAAAGAAAAGGACTTAATATTTTTCTCTCTATGTAGAAATAAAAGGACTTCAAATTTTCTTTAATCATGCAACACTAAGAGAGTCATTCATGAGACACATATAAAAATATACAAGAGTAGTAGCATAGGTTACAAATTATATTTGATAAACAATTACATGACAAATGAAGTTTTTATTAAATAGAATCTAGCCAGCTACTGTTCTTCCTTCTCCATCGTGGCGCACCTGGGGTTTAGAATTTTGTGGAATGGTACGCTCAATGTTTCGTATCTTTGAAGGATGGTCTCAGAAGAGAGACATCTCACCGAACTGGTTACAATCATCTAGGTCAATTGCACCATCAGCTCCTAAAGCTTGTTGCTTTCGTAAAGAACTACTGGGCTTCAGCTTATCGGTACTTTTCATCTCATTCTTAGGAACAATCTGTTCAGCATAAAAGACCTGTGCAGCACGGTTAGCAAGGATCCATGGGTCATCTTTGTAACCTACTTTACTTAGATCAAGAACTCTAAGCCCATGACTATCCATTGTGACATGTTTATCCTCAACCCATTGGCATCGAAACACTGGTGTCTGAAATGTACCATAGTGTAGTTCCCATATATCCTCAATGAAGCCAAAGTATGTATGGATTTTTTCCTTATCATCTATGGCCTCACACCGAACACCGCTATTTTGTGTCATGCTCTTTTTGTCTCTAGCAATGATACAAAATGTGAAACCACTAATGTCATAGGTGTGCCATGTTGTGATCTGGCGTGATGGTCCAGCTGTCAACTGCTTGATAGTTTGTTGCTCAATTGTTCCCCATCTAGAATATTCTGATCCATTAGCCATGTGTTGAATCGATGCTTGTGTTCATTCATTACCTAACCCTCAGTTTGCCCGTGGTTTTGATCGCGTAGCTCTTGCATGTGTTGGTCGATCAAAGGCTCCATTATCGAGATTTAATGTAGAATGCTATAATGTGCTTCGAGGACAATATGGTAGTCCAAAGGGATAAATAATTTCTGCCCCATCCTACCACATCCATGTGGCCTGCCGTCTTGTCGAGACGGAGGTAAACCTATTGCAATCTGGTCTTTTAGGCAACTTCCACAGAATGGAGCAGCGGACTCAATGGCCTCATCGGTAGTGTACCCCTCTATCATGGCCGCCTCAGGATGAGTATGAGTGGATACGTAGGAATTTAGTATTGACATGAAACGCTCATACGTCCACATCTCATGCAATACATAGGACCCAGTGCCTCTATTTGAGGCACCAAATGCACCACAAGGTGTACCGTTATATCAAAGAATGATGGTGGCAAACATATCTCAAGCTGTGACACTGTCTCCACTGTGAATTCCTGAAGAGACTCTCACTCATCGTGGTCGATTACCTTCTGTGATATTTTGTTGAAAAAGAAGCACAACCTTGTGATTGTCATCTTTAAAAACACTGGATTTATAGCCCTGATGGCAATAGGTAGGAAAGTTGTCAGCATTACATGGCAATCATGTGCGTTGTAGTTGGTAAGTGTAAGGTCTTTCATCGAAACAATGGATCTTAGGTTAGAGCAGAATCTAGATGGAACTCTCAATTTCTTCAACCACACATAAATCGCTTCTTTCTCATCTGCGTTCAGGTTGTAGCTTGCTGTCGAGAGGTGGTACTTTCCATTTTCCAGAAGAACCGGATGAAGTTCATGTTTTATGTCTAAATTTACCATGTCCAGACGTGACTTTAGTCCTTGCTTTGTCTTGCCCTTCATATCCAGCAAGGTACCAATGATGCTTTCAAACACATTCTTCTACACGTGCATACCATCGATTATGTGTCATACGTCAAGGTCTTTCCAGTATGGCAAATACTTGAAGAAAATTGACATCTTCTTGAATGTAGCCCCTGGAGTTGGCTTGACATCCTTTCTAGCTTTTCCATCTATTGTCTTCTTTCTAAAAGCAAACTTGATGTTTTTAACTATCTCAAACACTGTGACCTTTACTGTTACCCGATGGAGCAGTAGACTTTAGTTCATCTGAATTGTCAAAGTATCTATCCATTTTTTGCAAGCGGTACCTGTGTCCTTTTGATAAGAAACGCCGGTGCCTCATGTACACTAGCTTGTTGGATGCACTGAGGGACACATAAAAGGTTTCATCTAGGCATACTACACAACCAACCTTTCCCTTGAATTGGCCTGACAATACAAAGAGAGCAGGATAATCGTTGATCGTAACAAAAGTAATTGCTCTCAGAGTGAATGACTCTTTCCTGTATTCATCCACCATGTCAACACCTATGTCCCACAAAGTTTTCATTTCCTCCATTAAGGGCTCCAAGAATACATCCATGTCAACACCAGGTTGTGTAGGTCCAGAAATAAGAATGGTTAGCAAAAGGTATTTACGCTTCTACAACAGGTGTGGAGGGAGGTTGTAGATAGTGAGGATCACCGGCCACGTGCTGTGCTTACTGCTCCTTTCGGCAAAGGGATTCATTCCATTAGTACATAGTGCAAACCTAACATTTCTTGCGTCCTTAGCAAATTCTGGGTGATCATAGTTGAATTTTTTTCCATTGGTTGCCATCAGCTGGATGTCAAAGCTTTCCATCATTTTTGTGCTTATCAGAAGCATGCTAGGTCATAAGCTCTGCATCCTCTTAGTTAGCAAACAAACACCTCAATCGATCAACCACCGGAAGGTACCACATCACCATAGCAGGAACTCTTCTCTGTGCAAAATAATCTACTTCTTCTTTTTCTTTATTGCTTGGTTTTGAACCCTGTTCACTCTTTTTTCTCTTCTTTTCTTTGGAAACTGAAGTTGCATTCTGTTCTTGTAGATAGTCTTTTTTCTTCTTGTACCGACTTGCACCACAGTTTGGACACTTGTCTAATTCTTTGTAATCACCTCGATATAGGATACAATGATTTCTGCACGCGTGGATCTTCTGTACACCCATAGTAAGGGGACTGATGAGCTTCTTTGTATAGTACGTGTTAGCAGACACTTTGTTCTCTTTTAGAAGCATATCTCCGAGAGTACTCCATAGTGCATCGAAGATAGCATCGGACCATCCATATCTAGCTTTTAACATCAACAACTTAAACACAGACCGCAACGTCGTGAACTCCTTGGTACAACCCTTAGTCTCATCGTAGAATGGCTCATTTCTTTGCCTTCTTTAAGGCCTCCATACCTTTCATGAATAACATTGATGGATCCGTATGATGACGCAATAGTGCAGCCATGAGTTCCACGTCTTCATACCCTTCATCATCAATATTTGGCATAACATGTTCATTCTGCTAGGGACAATCTTGTTGTGTCTCATGTACGAACTGGCATCCGTCATCAACAAGCATATTAGGGCCATTGGTGTCGATGTTCGTAGGATTTATCATTTGGATATGGTATGAGCTACCCTCTCCATGTTTTGTCCAAATCAAGTAATCCTTCATAAATTCTCGGTAGACCGGATGAGAAAATATTGTTTGTGTGTCATCAAAGACCGCAATATTTTTGCAGTCTACGCAAGGACAAGGTATGTGCTTTGTCTGGATTCTCCATGCGTGCATCTTAGCGGCATCCATAAACTTATTGACCTCTGGTAGATATGATGGATCTACTCTTGATAAATTATACATCCAGAATGACCTCTCCATCGATTACCTGTATATATAACAAATTTATTGTAATCAATGGAATTCAAACATGATTGTCTTGATATATTAATATACTAAGCTTTTAATGATCAACAACCTCTTTTCTGAAATAGAGACGAAAACCTCCCACTTGTATATTTCCAAAATATAGACCTCGAGACTAGGTTCCCTAAGTATGAAAGAGGAGTAGTAATTAATTAATCAAACCTACTAATTAATTTGACTCTACTAATCAATTAAACATAACTACTTAAGTAAACACCGCTAATTGGTTAAACCGTAATAAACATAACTACTTAATTGAAGAAAACCATAGCAATTAATTAAACAAACCCATTAGTAGTTATATCATAATTCTTGTACTTCTTAAATACATAAAACTAAATAAGTAATAAAAAGAAATTAACTAAACAAGAATAATTAATAAAATTAAACCTAAAGACAATGAACCATAGCAATTAAATAAAAAACAATCTTCAATTTCTTCTCTCTAAAAAAACCTATTCATGCATGACATACTAAATCTATAGAGAAGAATAAACTCTAATTGAGAAACAATCATGGCAAAAGCTAGGAGTGACCTAAAAAATCCATCTTAAACCACCACATCTAAGCAAATAGAGAGAAAACCCTAGATTTTTCCCTCTCTCACTCATGGTGAAACCCTAGATCCAAAAAGTGGCTAAAATGGAGCAATATTAGTTAAAAAGATGCAAGATGGGCATAAACTAACCTTTTTTAGCAACCTCCTTCCAAGAATTGAAGATCAAAACCTCCCCCCTTGTATTTTAGGAAAACTAGACCTCTAAATCGCCAACAATGGAATGTTGGCCTCAAGTTACTATGCTGGTCAGGGAGGAAGAAGGGGTATATATAGCAGACCTAGCACTGGCGGTTGGCTTACCAAACCGCTAGTGAAAACTAGTTATCACTGGCGGCTGGCTAAGCCAACCGCCAGTGCTAATGGCCCCATTAACACTGGCAATTGTCTTAGCCAACTGCCAGTGTAAATGGTCGTTATCACTGGCGGCTGGCTAAGACAACCGCCCGGTGTTAATGGGGCCATTAGCATCGGGCGGTTGGTAACCCGGCCGCCAGTGATAACTAGTTATCACTGGCGGTTCTAAAGCTGACCCCACGTATTTTTTAACACTAGCGTCCATTAAACGAAACTGCCTGTACAAATGAAACCCTGGCGCCAAGAGAAATCATTTTTGTACTAGTGGTCCCCGCCCGCCTTATATAGTCTAGGGGGTAAGGTTACAGATCTAAGGGTCTGTTTGATTGGCGACCTCAAGTTGCTACGTCTAACCTTCGGCAAACTGTGGCTGCCAAAGAAATTGTGGCAAAAAAAATGGCACCAAACTTTTGGCAAGCTTTGGCACGAAAATGAGTGTATAACATGTGGGGTAGGGAGCTATGAAAGTTTGACATGCCATAGCTCTGGCAGTGAACCAAACAGCTACCAAAAAACTGTGGCACGACAAACCTTTGGCGTGGCAACCTCTGGTCATCAACCAAACAGACCCTAAGTTTCCTTCAGTCACAACAAGTTGTATCCACATAAGATACGATATATTCCCTAATCGACTAGGCTTGCTTGATCTCGAAGTCAAAGCCCGAAGCCTTGGTCGTCACGCCGACCAGCTGGGCCACCTCCTCCGTTGTGGCCCATGTATAGATGTGAGGGTATGCGGATTTTATACTCCTACAGCTAGTCCCCAAGCTCCATGTATTCTGAAAACTCTGAAGATTGCATGGTGCTCTGAGAAAAAGAAAAAAGTAGTTCACCTCTAGTGAAGTGTACCCACTTAAATTACCAACATGAGAAGTTATAGATGCTAAGTAGCCTTAGCCTCGTTGAGTTTTGATCAGTAGCAACTTTGTTGCAGAAAAGGCTAGTACCTTCACCGCTAGGTGAAGTGTACCCACTTAGTCCCCAAGTCTGACAGTAGGTGACATAGACACGTGGTGCAAGGTTAAAAAGAATCCTCAATGTAGTTGGAAATCCATCGTCACACAGGCGACACGAGATGCACCGACATGTGTATCGTACCGATGTAGTGCCCAAGCTTGCTGAAAGGCAAAGTATGAACCTTGTAGCAAAGCTAAATAATGTTCCAACTTAGTTGAAGAAACATCCATGACTCAGTCACAGACTAGTCCCCGAGCTCCGCTATGAGACCATACATCGACCTGCTCAGAGGCCAACTAGTCCCTAGCTCTGCTGTGGGACCATACGCTGACCTACTCAGGGGCCGCTCAGTCACAAGCTCTATTATGGGACCATACGCTGACCTACTCAGAGGCCGACCAGTCCCCAGCTCTTCTGTTGGACCATACCCCGACCTACTCAAAGGCCGACTAGTCCCCAGCTCTGCTATGGGACCCTTAATCGACCTGCTCAGAGGCCGGCCAGTCCCCAGCTCTGTTGTGGGACCCTCAATCGACCAGTCCCTAGCTCTACAGCAGGACCCTCAATCGACCTGTCAGAGGCCGACCAGTCTCCAGCTCTAGTGCGGGACCATCAAATTCGCCAGTCGTCACAGTAAAACCTCTGAAAAGTACACCAACAAAAAGCTGCACATATGCCCTCAAAATGGGCCCCGTGGAGACGAAGTCATCATTTAAGGGCCCATTAAGAAAATAATGGAAAATGAAAACCGCAATGCGAAAACCGCAACGTGCGTTTTGTGCGGAAATCGCAACGTCCCACGACCAGAGTGGAAAAAATGGGCGCAAGTTCCTAAAAATCCTAGAGGCCGAAGAGTCATTATGACGGTGGATAGCGTCAACATTTAATAGCACAATAAACATGAGAAATGATCCAAATACATTAAAATATAGAAGTCTAGGGTTTTATCCAACAATTTCCATGAGTTTTGGGATTATTTCAGAAAACACAGAGAAGGACTTAATTATCAAATAGAATATCAGATTTATCCCATGGTAGAAATACTCCACCAAATTCCAGAAGCATCTAGAAGACATCGGAGGGAACGAGAAGACATGGGGCTACCAGGTGGGGCCGGCCGGCCCCACCTGTCATGCTGGCCGGCCCACTATGAGAGGATTCCTTTACACCCTTCTGGAACCTTCCTCCACGACCTCCAAGGATGCATCTTAACCCTACGTGAAGTCGGTTTGATCTAACGGCCATCATCTCTCCTACCAGGCTATAAATAAAGGGCCAAAACCCCAAGAGAACCCTAATTCATTCAAGTCATTTGGAGATCAAGTTATCCAGAGTTAGAAACCCTAGTTCATTAGAGTCCTTTCTAGTTCATTGTTGTATCCTAGTTAGATATAGTTTAGAGGAAGTCAAGATACGTCAACCGATCTTGGATTCCTGAAGTTGTTAAGAGCAAGGAGTTTGGTATAGTTTTTAAGCTCTTCTCTCTTATTGTAATATTTGCCTTTGATAATTATTAGCAACATTGTTCTTCATTCTAGTCTAATTATTATGTTCATTGTCTACTTAAATGTATAGCATTCAACTCTAAGTACTTGCGATGGATGATGTGCAATATGTAAGCGTGGTGCTTAGATGCTTTGCGTGTCTGTGGATGGCCCCAAGTTGTGTCAAGTTGTTAGGTAGATTGTGGATGTGACAGATCCATTGAGTGCTTTGTAGGCCCCCCGTGCAGTGGTTTGGTTGAGTAGGATTGGTAGGTTAAGGGTATATTCGTATACCAGAGGTTTCTAAACTGAACTTCTCCTATTCATTGCTCCATTTTGGTTGGGAATTATTGTAGCATTACTTAATAATGATTGGTAAATGTACTTGCACTAGATGATGTAACTTTGACATGTAGTTAAATACTTAGGAGTTATTTCTCTCATATTTTGGTTAGACAAATGTTATTGTAATGACTAGAATGCTTTGATTGAATTAGTATTATTAGTGATGATTGATCAGATATATCTATCTTTATCATGTGACTTGTATCAATTACGAGTGGAGTATAACATTGGCTACATCTCTCATTCATTGCATATAAGTGTTACCAATACTATAAATTACCTATTTAGCTAGACCTTCCTAGTGGTATAAATATAAACAACCTGGTAATACTCTAGATAAAATACTAAAACGATATAATTATCTGTTCACTTTCAGAATCATTCTTTATATATTCATCACTATTATTTCTACCTAATCACATAAAATGATACATTAATAATAGTACCATTAATTATTCCTAGCTATATAATAGGAGATGACAACCTAGTTCAATGCTCGGGGAGTAAAGGTAAGAGATAGATGGCTAGTTGTTAAAGACAAGTTAATCAGTACCATGTATATTTTGGCGATGTCTAGTTATAGTGATGATGCTAAGAAATGCCAACAATCATCCACTACAAATAAATTCGATCGAACCACACCGGCGAAAACCCTAGATCTAAAATCTAGCTACCACCAATCCAGCCCCAAATCCACCACCACCCACCACCAGTGTTGAAACAACCCGCATTTTCCTCGAAGGGAAAACTCACAGATTTCGTACAACAATATGATGGCCGCGAAGGACTCATCACCATCATCGACAATCGGTGGTTCAAAGTGCGCATACTGGCGGAATTTAAATTTAGAGAGTACAACAGCAGGGTTTAAGTAATTTATTACATCGCCTGAAAGGCGGAATCACACACTCACACATAGTCCCGAATAGCAAAAGAAAGGTAGCGACAGATCGACGCGTCTTCTCCTTGCACATAGTACGAGACTCCTACTCCTCCTTATCCTCCTCCTCAGTCTCCCACTCGAGGTTCTCCCCTGAACCACAATGTATCAGTACGATTTGTACTGGCCACTTTTCCCCACCCATTAAATGGGGCTTTGCTATGTGGAAAGTGGATGCAAGGATAAGCAAAAAGACCTATTTGAGGCTCTGGTTTTTCCTACGCATTAACATATTTAAAGTAGTATATGTCAAGTTTTAACTCGTTTATTACCACACACTTCCCCATCCATCACATCCATGTCCATCCATCACCACACAACTCACCACACTCACTCTCTCTAGTTGACGAGGAAGACTCTCGCTCCTCCTCGTCTCAACGGCCTAAGCCGAAATCCAACACACCCAGGGGGAGAGAAGAGAAATGGACTCCACTCGCTAATCAAGTGAGAGGTCGATCATAGGAGTTATCCATGACCGTGGACACGGCTATACGTATAGATCGATAGCGTGTACACCTGGAACCACAAGATCACCATCATCGGCGATGCGCCTCGCCTAGGCTGATACCGAGCCGCCGCCTAACAGGCCCAGCTCTAGGGCACCCCAGAGTCCACCGGCACGCTGAGACTGTGAGACGTGGTGCCGGATCCCAGGGGGCTCCACGCTGTCTCAGGAGGGTGTGGGTCTCGACACACGTACCTCCCTACACTATCACCTACCAACCTAGTAGTAATGGCAAGGGGCCAGCTAGCCGTCAAGTCGTTCCCCGCCCAACAGGAACGTGTGGTGTGTACGAGAAGGTCCTATGGCCCGATTCCCTTGACATATCAGTCCTTAGGGATGACTGGACAGAATATCTTCACCTGGGGCCCGATGCCCCGTGCCTTGACGGCACCTCCCGTTCCGACGATTCAGACCACAAAGGCACTTCTCCCCGGAACCTCCTCCCAAGACCTATACCCACCACAGGTATTCTCACATGGGGAGTGCCTAGATCACACTCCCTCGGCAAGGCTCGTCCTCACGACTTGCCATAGACCCTGCCCAGTCGACACAACCCTCACCACACACCCAAGACATACGCCAAGATCACTCCCAATATCCCGGTTCTCCACATCAACGGCACCACGTGCCTTAGCCACTCACAAGCATGAATCATCAACAGTAGTGATAGTAGTAAGTGAGTAGCAACAATATAAACATGATAAGCGCAAGTCTAATCTCAGCAGCGGGTGTGCAGGGGATTGGTTACGACAAGACAGAGGCTTAATCAATCAATCTACCATGCACCCTATCAACAGCAGCAAGCAGCAAGTAGTAAAGCACTAGCACTCTAGTAATTGCATGTCTAATGGGTGCTAAGAGGTTGGGTGGGACGTGGCAACTGCGGTCGGGTCATCTCCCAGGTCCTCGGTGTACTCGTAGTCATCGCCCTCCTCAGTCGGTGGCTCCTCCGTCTCTGAAAAACATGACATAATACCGCGTTTAGCGGTTCCTATAGAGGTACACAAAGAAGCAACTGAAATCCAGAAGAAGCAAATGCACTCATGGATACGCCTATGACCTAGAGCTCATTTTTAAAAAAATTTGGACACCGGTTTCATAATTTTCGGAGTTAAAATGGATTTTCCATGAATTTCTAAAGATTAAATCAATTTTGAAAAAGAAAAAGGGAAACAGTTTATTATTTTTTTTGAAAACCTGGTGACACGTGGCAGGCTGTGATTGGCTGGCTCAGGCTGAGTCACCGACAGGTGGGCCAGGTCAACAGTCAATGTTGACCAATCAACGGTCAACGCTGACTGGGCTCGGACTGGGTCTGATGGGCTGGATCAGGGCCGGGTTGGGCCGGCCCGGCCCGGACATGTGTCAAGCAGAGGAGTCAGCCACGTGGCGGCCGCCGCTCCCCCACGGGCCCACGGTCTCACGGGGCTGGTGCCCCGTGGACTGGTGGGCGGTGCACCGTGAACCGCAGGTTGGTTCACGGGTGGACCATGCCCACCCTCTCCCTTCCTCTCTACGGTTCACCCGCTTCGGGCTCACGGATCTCGCAGTACTCTTCCTCCTCTCTTCTCCCTACTTGCCGCCTGGGGCTGCGGCGGCGAGCTTCGCTGCGCGGCTCCGATGGTTGTTCTCACGTCGGCTAAGGGGCTCGCCGGTTGCCTAGGGTCTCGGCGCGTGCATCCATGGGCAAAAAAAGGACGGCTTGGCCTCCTAGGCGGCGGCGAGGCCGTCACAGCTTGCGGCGGCGTCGGCGGGGCGGTAGCCGCAGTTGACCGCGGAGGGGTGTCGGACGGGGTTCCCGGGGGCTCTTGTTGACCGGAGTAGCACGGCTCACGCACAAGGGTGGCGATCAGGGCTTGGCCAGGTCCGGCCATGGCAAATACCGGTGGCGTCAGCGGCGGTACACGGCGGTGAAGTCGCGTTAGCTGAAATTGGAGGCAAAGCAGCTCCTTTTCGTGCAATTGGGGTTCGGAGCCGGCCATAGGGACGTGCCGGCGACGACCACACGGCTCGGCGGAGTCCGCGTTGTGCGAGGGCATTCGACGGAGCTCGGGCGGGGTCTTTGCGCCGCGGCAGGGGGTCACGGCGAGGTCCTTCCCGGGCTGGTCGGCTAGGGCGGCTAAGTGCGCGGTGGCAAAAGCGAAACTTCGCCCGCCAATCGGTTGCGCTTTGCGCCCACGGTCGTGCTCTAGTCGTGGCGTGTGCGTTTCGGGCAGCGAGGCGCAGCCGTGCCACGGTGCGGCGGCTTGGGGTGGCCGAGAGACGTGCGGTGCGGTGCGTGCGTGCGGCATGCGTGCGTGCGCCAAAGAGGGCCAAAAGTGGCGGCTTGTCCTACACAGGAATGAAACGCGGCGGCGCCATGGCGGTGTGCTCAGAGCGAGCACGACGGCCGGGTGTGGTGCTCACCGTTCGGGCTCGGGGCGGTTAGGATGGTGGTGCAGTGACGAGGTGGGGCAGTGGCGATCCGGGGCCGTGCAGGTAGAGCAGCGGCGTCGGAGTAGTCGATCGTCGCGGCCTTCCTTCTCCAGCGGGGCAGGGCAGCTCCAGCATGGCGGCTCCGCTCTCGGCGTCGACTCCTCCTCCACTTCTTCTCCCCGGCCCTCTTCTTCTGGCTCGGTGTGGAACGGGCGAGGCCACCAGTGGCGGCGGGGTGTGGGAAGAGGGGCTAGGGCGCCCGGAGTGCCCTACTTATAGGCGAGCGGCGGCCATGGCGGTGGTGAACTGCGATGGGGTGCTGTGGGGCACGTGGCGGCAATCCAAAGGCGCTCGGCTAGGGTTTAGGAGGTGCGGGGTTCGTTGCCAGGGCGTGGGCGCGTCCAATTTTTGGAGCGGCGGCCGGCAAAAGAAGGGCGGGCGCCTGCAGTGGCGTCAACTCTACGGGGCCGCGGCGCTCCTTGTCGTGATGCTGCGCGTTAGCGCTGAACGAGCCGACGTGGCGGGCATCCGCGAGGGCGCCGCGAGGCGGTTTGAAGTGGGGGATGGCGGGGATGGTGTCGGGTGCGCCCGCGGTGCGGTGCCCGGCTCGCCAGGAAAAAAAGCAGAGGGGAGGGAAGGTTAGGGGGGATGAGGTGGGGCCGCGGGGTCCGCCTGTCACCGGCCAGAAGAGATAAGGAGGGGGTGCTTTTTGGTGGCCGTGGGCCGTCTTTGGGGGCTGGGCCGTGTGAGTGTGGTGAAGGAGAGGGGGTGCAGAGCGCGGGGCAGGCCGGGTGGCCGAGTGGGCGAGGCGGGCGGCCGGCCGCTTGTCGATCTTCTCCTTTCTCTTTCCTATTTCTTCCTCCTTTTCTATTTCTGTTTTCTCCCTTTTTCTTTCATACAAAGTATAAGAGTATTACATGGTGTATACATGTATACCCTTGCTGGTGGGGTCCACCTAGGGTAGTCTAGGTTCTAGGTCAAGGGTGTTGGAACCGCATGTCACCTTTGTTGATTAATTTAATAGCTTATTTAAGCATCACATAAATCCATGAAGAGGCAAATCACATGTAAGTAAAGGAAATGTAAAATGCATATGCCACTAACATATATATAGGAGCTAATGCAACTTACTAAGGAGGGTTTCCTACATGACACTCACCATGCATAGGTTAGTTTTCAAAAAAGTTTTTTGAATGTTGTGATTTTTGGGTAAAGGTTTAATAGGGATGTTACAGACTTCCCCCTTCACGAGAATCTCGTCCTCGAGATTCAGAAGATGGCTGAAATGACCCGCGACTTCCTCAAAGGGAAATCCACAGAGTACATCATTTACAGTTGATACCACAGTTCATACATCGCAAAAAGGTACAAGTTACAAGGTTTTACAACACTTGGAGGCACACCTAAGTATAACGTATCCTAGCGATATAAGCTTACAGGTCAACATCAGAGTAGGCATAGCGCTATAGCGGGTGAAGGCTCCTCCTTCACGAGCGGTCATCAGAGTTGGGGTAGACTATCAGCGGGCGTAGACTGGATCTCCTTAACCAAACTTGAGTGCAGGGACGAGACCGCCTAATTCTTCCAGCTCCATTGTCGTCGTAGTCATCCTTGGGTCCCAAACCTGCTCAACTCTATCAGTACGATTTGTACTGGCCACGGGCTCCTACCCTATGCTTTGCTTTGCTATGTGGTAAGTGGAATGCAAGGGTAGAGAAAAAGGCCTACATTTGTCTGTAGTTTTCCTATGCCAGTTCATAATGTAAATATAATATAGTTCACCAAGTTTTAACCCATCTCATCCACACGTCCATCCATCCCATCCACATCCACATCCATGTCCACACATCTCACCACACTCTCACTCTCTAGTCGGTAAGGAAGACTCCCGCTCCTCCTTGCCTCAACGGCCTAAGCCGGAATCCAACAACACCCAGAGGGAGAGAAGAGAAAAGGACTCCACTCACTAATCAAGTGAGACGTCGATCATAGGAATTATCCATGACCGTGGACACGGCTATACGTATAGATTTAATAACTCTGCAGAGCTTGTACACCTGGAACCACAAGATCACCATCATCGACGATGCCTCGTCTAGGTCGATACCAAGCCGCCGGCTAATCGGCCCGATGCCACCCCTACCACTCAGCCTGGGGCACCCCGGGAGATCCACCGGCACGCTGAGACTGTGAGATGTGGTACCGGATCCCAGAGGGTTCCACGCTCTCTCAGGAGGGTGTGGGTATCGGCACCCGTACCTCCCTACACTATCATCTACCAACCTAGTAGTAATGGCAGGGAGCCAGCTAGTCGTCAAGTCGTTTCCCGCCCGTCAGGAACGAGTGGTGTGTACGAAAGGTTCCTATGGCCCGATTCGCTTGACATATCAGTCCTTAGGGTTAACTGGACAAGATATCTTCACCAAGAGGCCCGATGCCCCGTGCCTCGACAGCACCTCCCATTCCGGGGATTCCTCCCACAAAGACACTCCTCCCCGGAATCTTCTCATATCACATGTACCCGGCACAGGTACTCTCTCACATAGGGAGTGCCCAGATCACACTCCCCGGCAAGACTCGTCCCCTGACTCGCCGTAGATCCTGCCCAGCCGACACAACCCTCACCACACACCCAGGACACACGCCAAGATCCCTCCCACGTTATCCCCAATTATCCAGTTTACGGCACCACGTGCCTTAGCCACACACAAGCATGTATAATAAAGTGTAAGTGTGTAGCAAGTATCATGAAGTAGGCGAGCTTCTATCCTAGCAGCGGGTGTGCAGGGAAAAGGTTGCGTCAAGGTATTGGCTTATCAAGCAATCTACCATGCATCCTATCATAGTTCATTTGTATAAAGTAAAGCACTAGCAGCTACACATTGCATGCCTAATAGGATTCTACGAGGTTGGGTGGGACATGGCACCTGTTTATAGCATTCCGTAGTCATCCATATTCAGTTACCCTCGTGCCTCCTGCCTCTTATGGGTCTTTGGCTCGTCCATCATCACCGCGATGCAACTACCTCGGTATAGCGACAAATAAGGCAAAGAGCAATCAATCCTTAACCGAAATCCAATACTCACAAGAAGGCAATAAGATACAGAAGAAACTAGAAAACTCCAAATAAACATTGAAAGACTTAGCCCTCGTGGAGAGTGTCCAATCCTCGGGCTCCAAACAAATAAAAGTGGTTGTTTGTTAAGCATAAGCTCGGATCGAGGCCTCGAAATAGCCAGTACCTCCTGGGTCAACCATGTCGACCTGTACGGCTCCAAGAGAAGAGGCCTTGATACTAACTTAACTTAAACAAACACCACGGCTTGTGGCCTCACAAATCCGAACGTCATGGAAATTGGCGGGGACCAGAGGATCACAAGCAAGAGGGAAGGGAAATAGGAACAACAGGGTTTGGCCCTTATAGCCTCTAACCCGTAAGCCATAACCACTGGATAAGAATCAGGAAAGAGCAAGTAACGCAAAACCGAAGGGTTGTGACTGGTTCCAAGGTACGTCGGCTTACCCGCCGTGACAGCCGACAGTAGCAAACGAGATGGGAACACGAACAACAGAGGAGCGGCTATAGGTCCTCTCGACCCGCATGTCACAACAACGTCAGGAGCCGAGAAGAGAGTATCACAACAGGGGGGAAAAGAGGAGAGTTAGCTGGGCATGTCCATGCCGCGGCCTCGGTCACATCCTCAGTGAGGATGGCTTTTCAACGGTCGATCGGGTTAACTCGCACGGTCCGAGAACGAGACATAGACCATAGCTTCGCTAACTAGAAGAGATAGTCTGATCTCTGATCCAATCGTCATGGCTAAGACGGGATCGAACAGAACGGGCTAGCGGGGAAAAATAAAGGGTAGAAAAGAGAGGGAGCGGTGGTCTACCCCTTCCAATGCACATGCCATGGCAAAAGGCGAGGCATCGGAGAGGAGAGATGCACGAGAGACCAAGGTGCCTAAACCACTTGTAGGGTACCTCACCAAGGTGCACCAAATACACTAAGACGTTCCTAGAGTCCCTCGCAGTGCGGTTGTCACCGCGAGAACTTGGGAATGTCATGGCATAATCTAGGTACAAACATACAAGGGCCTAAGCACAAAAGAGCCAAAAAGAGGGTAAGGCGGGATTCATCTCCCTTTGATCCACTCGCCATTGCGATCGGCGGAAATCAAAGGAATGCAACAGAAGGAAAATAAGAACAGACATAAATGAGTGAGAAAAGAGAACCCTTGGTCCCACGGCACTTCGATCCACATGACATGGTAATAGTCATCGATCGAAGAGGCCGAACAAGGGACTCGATCCATGCCTTACTAGGTTAGCAAGAATTGAAAGAGAGCGAAAAGAATGGTCCCCCACTCTTCTCGACCTACCCGTCATGGCAAAGGATGGTGGTCGGAAGAAGAGATGAAGGTCTTGCACGGTTCCGCAATCCACGCCAACTCGTAGGGCACCATGACCTCCGTGCAACTAAAGCGGCAAGAGCTACTCCTCAGGCTTGTAGCGACGCAGTTGTCATCGCGTGAACCGAGGAATGCTCCAGTCTAGGTGGTGCAAGCATGCGAGGTGGTAGGGGGAAATAGCACAAGAAGGAAAGGAAGGGAAAGGAAGAGAAACGAAAAGAGGTAGAGCCTGATGGTCATGGCGAGATGACTCGTGGCCATAAGCTATACCCTAGCGAGTCGGCATCCGTCGTCCCACAAGGGTCGTCTCCGAATTCGGCTCCCACCAGACTAGGTCACACGGGGACTCACCATATACGGGTAATATCCGCATTGTTGGAGTCCTCAGCGATCACGTCCTAGGGCTGAATGTAGAAGCTAACATGCGGGGTACAACGAAGACAACTAAAGCACGAGAGGGAATGAGTTACGCTCGGCGTCGCGGTCACGGTGGGACAAACCCACGACCCAATGTTCGAGTGAGGAACGATCCCTTATGGCTCAAAGGCACGGCTCCCAGACAACGATACAAGCAACCAACGCATAGGGGCAACATTACAAGTACACCAAACTCACAGCACAAGGACACCGACATGGAGTAGCATAGAACCATAGCAACAGCGAGATAGACCCGCGCGAAGGCACGGCAAAGGCATACATAACTATAGATAAAGATGAAATGCGACATGAGTGAGCATGAATGAAAAGGCGGAAGCTTTGCCGACGTCGAGGACGGCGTCGGCGGAGTTTGACGGTTAGACCTTGGCGTGGAAGAAGGTGAGGCTGGCAGGGCTTCACGGAGCGACGCCGGAAGTGGCAGGAGGTCCACGGCCAACCGGGCTTGGCCCTGGCCAGCTGTAGCCTGCTGTGGCCTGTCATAGCCACCTGTGGCCAGCTCTGGCCGGCTGCAGCCAGCTGAAACCGGCTCTGGGCAGCTCTGGCTGGCCGCGGCCGGCCGGGGGAGTGGCCGCAGCCTGGCCAGAGTAGGCTGTGCCTGGCCGGGCGGAAGCTGGATGCGGCCAGGGGATGGCCGGCCCTAGCTGCTGCTAGCCGTAGCCTTCCCCGCAAGGGGTAGGATCATGGCACGAAGGCCGGAGTCAATCGAGGCGCCACGGCGGGCGCAAAAAAAAGTGGAAGCTTGACTTTGGGGGAGGCTCACCGATGTGGAGAGGAAACTCCGGCGAGCCGTGGGGTGGCACGACAAGAAGGTGGTTCCGCCCGGTGTGCTCCTTTGTCGTGGGTCATGGACGCCGACGGTCGTTGGCTCGCGGTCCCGCTCGATGGCAAGGATGGAGGGAAAGCCGTAGGCGTGGTGTGTTGGGATGAACACCGGACGAGGACGCCGGGCGCCGGGGGCTTAAGGCGAGACCGCCACCATCGGGGCTGTTTCGGTTGCGGGTGGCCGCCGCAGCAGCCCCGGGTGGCGCTGAGACCGGGAGGCGCCGCAGCATGGCGAGGCGTAGCGGCGTGGAACGCGGCTCGGGCGCAGTGGCGCGGCCGCGGGCGAAGCGAGGCACGCAGGGGGTGGTCGCGGGGCCGCTTCTGGGCCGCACGCGGGGCGCGACGATGGCGGCTCACGCGACGTGGTGGCGAAGCGACCTGTGGTGGCGCGGATGGCGACGCCAAGTAGCGCTGGGCGGCTTCGACGGCGGTCCGGCCGGGCGCGCGGGCGCCGAGGCTCGAAGGCGGCCATGGCCGTCTGCACGGCATGGCGGCGCTCGGGCGTGGCGTGGTTGCTTTGCGGGGCGGGTCGGTGGTACGGCCGCAGCTGGCGGCGGGCGGCCGGGCGCGGGGCGCGGCGGTGGCCGCTGCCCGGTGTGGTGCGAGGAAGGCGGCGAGAAGGAAGGGAGGAAGTGGCGGTGGCTGCCGAAGAGGAGAAATGAGCGGGCGGCCGCCGCTTTTATAGCGACGCCGCTGGGGCCTGGAGCCGTTGATCTCGCTGCCCGCGGCACGCCGACACGCGCGGAGCACATCGAAGCGATGCGAAGTCGAGACCGCAGGGCGCGGCGGCGCGCCTCCCCGGGCGGGCGGGGGCACTTGGGGAGCAAGTGCTCCCCTAGGGTTTGAGGAGCGGCGGCCGCAGGCTCGAGAGGGCCGCCACTCATACGGGTGTTGCTGGGGCCGCCCGGCCGTGGGGCGCGGAGGGGAGGGGAGGCGAGGAGGCCGAGCTGGGCCTGGGAAGGGAGAGGGAGGAGGCCGGCTAGGGCTTTCGGCCCACGGGGAAAAGAGGGAGCTTTCCTATTTTGTTAAAGGTTTTGAGTTGGATTTAGTGAGGGTTTGAGATGATTCAAGGGGCGGTTTTTGGGATGAAATCCGAGAGGTAAATTGGGAAGGAATCAAAAGATTATTGAGAGGGATTCAAAGAGACAGAAAGGAGGTGGTCTCTTTTTCGATGGCTTGGATTTGAGAGGTTTAAGAAGGGGGTTTCTGGGAAAGATTTTGCTACGGACTTGTGCACTCCAACTCCGAACAAACACGGGATCAAAACTGACTCGAACACCGGCATTATTTTACAAGAAATTCTACATGAATGCGACGTCTCGTGTAGAAACTCTCCTACGTTTGACCGAGCAGCTACATGCTCCACACATTGCAAGAAAAGTTTTAAAAAGTTCAGATTTTTGGTGTTTGGAAAACCCGGGATGTTACAGACTACCCCCCTTACAGGAATCTCGTCCTCGAGATTCAGGTGTTGTCTACGGTTGATGGCTCATACTAGATGTTCGGGTTGCATCAATGCACCATGTTTCTGCAAAGAAACTTTTTGGAGAAGGATTTTGAAAGAAGGACTTTTTAGAAAAACATTCCGCAAGAAGCTTTTGCATAGAGTGAGGCATTTCAAAGAGGGCGCGAAAACACTTTTGTTTGATCAAATTGGTTCTTCATAGAAAGCAGGTTTTTGTAACTTGTTTTTCGAAATCAAGAAAGGCTTTTAAAACTTTTGTACATCAAGTTCAAAATACCTTTTGAAAAGCGCCAGTAAACCAAGATTTTGGAAAGTAGGTTTGAGAACAAGGTGAAAAACACATTTTTTTTTGCATAAAGATTTTGTGAAGAAGTTGAAATACCATTTGAAAACTTTTTTTTTAAGTGGAAGCAACAGTTTTTTTCAAATAAGGCTTGACTTGTAGGGGAAAAGCTTTTATCGATAACAAAATCCTTTGTGAGGAAACTCCTTTTTGAAACCAAATCGTTAACCCTAGAATCCTTTGAAATCAGATTTTGAAATCAAGCTCAAAAATCTTTTATCATTTTGCAAGGTCTTTCGAAAAGCTTTTGAAACCATGTTTCGTAAATTCTTTTTCGAGAAACTCCATTGGAAGGATAACCATAAGGGTTTTTTTTGAAATACCTTTTCAAACATTTTTGAAAATTGGAAAAATGAATCATTTTCTATTTTGTAAACATTTTAAATGACTTTTTTTGAGAAAGGCTTCATAAATGCTTTGGTGGGAAATCATTTTGAAAGAAAAGAACTTTTCCAAAGACGTTTTGAAATGGGATCAAAATTTTTGAAACCTTTAAACTAAAGGTAGAAATTTTGAAGGCAAGGAATTTTTCATAACCCAAAACTTTTCAAACTTGGTTTTCAAGAAGGGAGGGTGCTCGAGATTCCGGTGGTATGTGGTACCGATTAGGGACAGATCACGACCACTTTCCTTGATACCAAGATATCGCCCGGTAGCAAGCCATGTGGTGGCCTCACACATGGGGCCCCGAGTTTCGTAGCGGCATCATGGATCAAGATCTTGGCTCATCCCCAATTAGGTTACCGATAATGTCCAAAAATCCCAAACAAAAGGGAGGGGAGGGGGTTTTAAAGAGAAGGCCTTTGTAAACTATTCCGAAAGCATTTTTCAAAATTTTTTTTTTTTTTTTAAACCCTTTTATTTTGCAATTTTTTTTTTTAGGAAGAAGGTTGCAACCCTTGGTTTAAAACTAACACAAATAATTTAAAATTAGTTGAAACCCATTTTGATTAAAAACTTGTGAATCAAGAGTTTTCATTTTACAAAGCTAGAACAAACCTCCTAAAGAGAGATTTAAAAAGTTTTGAAAATGACTTTTAATTTATGGAACAAATCAAAACTTTTAGATTTTTTTTGAAACCTTTTCTGAAAATTGGGGGTTTAAGATCCAAATCATTTTGAAAACTTGCGTACCGGCCTTTTTTTTTTTTATTTGAAATACAAGAGGTTTTTTTTTCTTAAAGGTCACCAAGTGCGGGGGTTCCAAACCCCTTTTTTTTTAAAGAAGGTTTTGCAAATGCCATTGGTCTCCCAAAAATTTTAAAAGTGAGCATTTCTTTTTTGAAACTCCAATAAAACAAGGTAGTGAGTTGTTCGAAACACTTTTTAAAATCCAGTTTTAAAGGCGAAAATATGCGCTTTTAAAAAAAGGGGCTGAAATCAGAGATTTTGGTAAGCCCAAATCTTTTGGAGAGTATCATTTGTGGTAAAACGAAAAGGAGTGCAAGCCAAAGGATTTTAAAACCATTTTCCAAATCAAAAGGTAAAGCTTTCGGAAAAGGAGTTCGGTTTTTGAGAAACACTTTTTGAATTCAGATTTGAAAAGCGCATTTTGATTTGTAAAGGTAACTTTAGGAAAGTTTGCGGACAAAAATCTTTTTTGAAGCTATGTTGTTTCATAAAATTGGTTGTAAAACTCATTTGAAATCGAGTTGATTGCTTTTCAAAAGGAAAATTTGGCTCACAAGGTGAAATCAAAGCCTTTTAGAACAAAATCGAGCCAAAAAGTCTTTGTCTTGAAAACGCCGCCAAATATCTTTGTTTTGAAAACGTTTGTCAAGTAGAAAGCAAAGTTTGGCTCTTGAAAGCAAATTTGGAACACACATTTTTTGAAAACGGAAAGTTTTCAAATCGCCCAAAGATGACTCTTTGAACCCAATATAGGTTTTGAAGGGGAAGTTTTAAACCATTTTTTATTTGGAAAAAAGGAAAATTCTCTAAAGCTTTTTAAAACTTCTACCTTCAAGTAAAAATCACTCCTTTCTTTTGAATAGGGGCATTTGAAGGTAAAGGGGCAGTTTGAAAGAGAAGTTTGGTTCGAAAGACTAGAAAACCATTTTGAAGGGAGGTTGACAAAAATTGATGCATTGACTTTCTATTTCCAAGTCGTAGGTTAGGCTCAGGTCCAGAGGGCTAGGTTACCCAGCTTCCAGAGTCACATATACAAAATAGACTCTATAGTCTACACTCAGGCAATAAGAAGCATAAAAGTCATAACAACACAGGATCCAAACAATCAGGCAGCAATACAACTTCTATATGCATAGTATTGACTTGACGCGACTCCTAAGCCTTTGAAGTCTCACACCTACCGATCTGGCGTGGACGGTAGTGGGGAATGATTTCTATAGGTCATCTCTCCATATTAGGGAGGTCAGACGGCATCAGAACTCAAGGCGGAGGGAGAAACAAGTGCATTCACTTTTAGAACCTATAACAAACAAGATTGTTGGCTTCTATACTATTAGTTGGTCTTAAGGTCTCGTCCTATAGTCAAGTATGGCTCTGATATCAACTGAAATGACACGCGACTTCCTCGAAGGGCAACCCACAGAGTACATCATTTACAGTTGATACCACAGTTCATACATCACAAAAAGATACAAGGTTTTACAACACTTGGAGACACACCTAAGTATAACGTATCCTAGCGATATATGCTTACAAGTCAACATCAGAGTAGGCATAGCGCTATAGCGGGTGAAGGCTCCTCCTTCATGAGCGGTCATCAGAGTTGGGGTAGAGTATCAGCGGGCTTAGACTAGATCTCCTTAACCAAACTTGAGTGTAGGGACGAGACCGCCTAATTCTTCCAGCTCCATTGTCGTCGTAGTCATTCTTGGGTCCCAAACCTGCTCAACTCTATCAGTACGATTTGTACTGGCCACGGGCTCCCACCCTATGCTTTGCTTTGCTATGTGGTAAGTGGAATGCAAGGGTAGAGAAAAAGGCCTACATTTGGCTGTAGTTTTCCTATGCCAGTTCATAATGTAAATATAATATAGTTCATCAAGTTTTAACCCATCTCATCCACACATCCATCCACCCCATCCACATCCACATCCATGTCCACACATCTCACCACACTCTCACTCTCTAGTCGGCAAGGAAGACTCCCGCTCCTCCTTGCCTCAACGGCCTAAGCCGGAATCCAACAACACCCAGAGGGAGAGAAGAGAAAAGGACTCCACTCACTAATCAAGTGAGACGTCGATCATAGGAATTGTCCATGACCGTGGACACGGCTATACGTATAGATTTAATAACTCTGCAGAGCTTGTACACCTGGAACCACAAGATCACCATCATCGACGATGCCTCGTCTAGGCTGATACCAAGCCGCCGGCTAACTGGCCCGACGCCACCCTACCACTCAGCTCTGGGGCACCCCGGAGATCCACCGGCACGCTGAGACTGTGAGACGTGGTACCGGATCCTAGAGGGTTCCACGCTGTCTCAGGAGGGTGTGGGTATCGGCACCCGTACCTCCCTACACTATCATCTACCAACCTAGTAGTAATGGCAGGGAGCCAGCTAGTCGTCAAGTCGTTTCTCGCCCGTCAGGAACGAGTGGTGTGTACGAAAGGTTCCTATGGCCCGATTCGCTTGACATATCAGTCCTTAGGGTTAACTGGACAGGATATCTTCACCAAGGGGCCCGATGCCCCGTGCCTCGACAGCACCTCCCATTCCGGGGATTCGTCCCACAAAGACACTCCTACCCGGAATCTTCTCATATCACATGTACCCGCCACAGGTACTCTCTCACATAGGGAGTGCCCAGATCACACTCCCCGGCAAGACTCGTCCCCTGACTCGCCGTAGATCCTGCCCAGCCGACACAACCCTCACCACACACCCAAGACACACGCCAAGATCTCTCCCACGTTATCCCCAATTATCCAGTTTACGGCACCACGTGCCTTAGCCACACACAAGCATGTATAATAGAGTGTAAGTGTGTAGCAAGTATCATGAAGTAGGCGAGCGTCTATCCTAGCAGCGGGTGTGCAGGGAAAAGGTTGCGTCAAGGTATTGGCTTATCAAGCAATCTACCATGCATCCTATCACAGTTCATTTGTATAAAGTAAAGCACTAGCAGCTACACATTGCATGCCTAATAGAATTCTACGAGGTTGGGTGGGACGTGGCACCTGTTTATAGCATTCCGTAGTCATCCATATTCAGTTACCCTCGTGCGTCCTGCCTCTTGTGGGTCTTCGGCTCGTCCATCATCACCGCGATGCAACTACCTCGGTATAGCGACAAATAAGGCAAAGAGCAATCAATCCTTAACCGAAATGCAATACTCACAAGAAGGCAATAAGATACAGAAGAAACTAGATAACTCCAAATAAACATTGAAAGACTTAGCCCTCGTGGAGAGTGTCCAATCCTCGGGCTCCAAACAAATAGAAGTGGTTGTTTGTTAAGCATAAGCTCGGATCGAGGCCTCGAAATAGCCAGTACCTCCTGGGTCAACCATGTCGACCTGTACGGCTCCAAGAGAAGAGGCCTTGATACTAACTTAACATAAACAAACACCACGGCTTGTGGCCTCACAAATCCGAACGTCATGGAAATTGGCGGGGACCAGAGGATCACAAGCAAGAGGGAAGGGAAATAGGAACAACAGGGTTTGGCCCTTATAGCCTCTAACCCGTAAGCCATAACCACTGGATAAGAATCAGGAAAGAACAAGTAATTCCAAGGTACGTCAGCTTACCCGCCATGACAGCCGACGGTAGCAAACGAGATGGGAACACGAACAACAGAGGAGCGGCTACAGGTCCTCTCGACCCGCACGTCACAACAACGTCAGGAGCCGAGAAGAGAGTATCACAACAGGAGGGAAAAGAGGAGAGTTAGCTGGGCATGTCGGCCTCGGTCACATCCTCAGTGAGGATGGCTTTTCAACGGTCGATCGGGTCGACTCGCACGGTCCGAGAACGAGATATAGACCATAGCTTCGCTAACTAGAAGAGATAGTCCGATCTCTGATCCAATCATCATGGCTAAGACGGGATCGAACAGAACGGGCTAGCGGGGAAAAATAAAGGGTAGAAAAAAGAGGGAGCGGTGGTCTACCCCTTCCAATGCACATGCCATGGCAAAAGGCGAGGCATCGGAGAGGAGAGATGCACGAGAGACCAAGGTGCCTAAACCACTTGTAGGGTACCTCGACCAAGGTGCACCAAATACACTAAGACGTTCCTAGAGTCCCTTGCAGTGCGGTTGTCACCGCGAGAACTTGGGAATGTCATGGCATAATCTAGGTACAAACATACAAGGGCCTAAGCACAAAAGAGCCGAAAAGAGGGTAAGGCGGGATTCATCTCCCTTTGATCCACTCGCCATTGCGATCGGCGGAAATCAAAGGAATGGAACAGAAGGAAAATAAGAACAGACATAAATAAGTGAGAAAAGAGAACCCTTGGTCCCACGGCACTTCGATCCACATGACATGGTGATAGTCATCGATCGAAGAGGCCGAACAAGGGACTCGATCCATGCCTTACTAGGTTAGCAAGAATTGAAAGAGAGCGAAAAGAATGGTCCCCCACTCTTCTCGACCTACCCGTCATGGCAAAGGACGGTGGTCAGAAGAAGAGACGAAGGTCTTGCACGGTTCCACAATCCACGCCAATTGGTAGGGCACCATGACCTCCGTGCAACTAAAGCGGCAAGAGCTACTCCTCAGGCTTGTAGCGACGCGGCTGTCATCGCGTGAACCGAGAAATGCTCCGGTCTAGGTGGTGCAAGCATACGAGGTGGTAGGGGAAATAGCACAAGAAGGAAAGGAAAGGAAAGGAAGAGAAACGAAAAGAGGTAGAGCCCGATGGTCATGGCGAGATGACTCGTGGCCATAAGCTATACCCTAGCGAGTCGGCATCCGTCGTCCCACAAGGGTCGTCTCCTAATTCGGCTCCCACCAGACTAGGTCACACGGGGACTCACCGTATACGGGTAATATCCGCATTGTTGGAGTCCTTAGCGATCACGTCCTAGGGCTGAATGTAGAAGCTAACATGCGGGGTACAACGATGACAACTAAAGCACGAGAGGGAATGAGTTACGCTCGGCGTCACGGTCACGGTGGGACAAACCCACGACTGAACGTTCGAGCGAGGAACGATCCCTTATCCGGCTCGAAGGCACGGCTCCCAGACAACGATACAAGCAACCAACGCATAGGGGCAACATTACAAGTACACCAAACTCACAGCACAAGGACACCGACATGGAGTAGCACAGAACCATAGCAACAGCGAGATAGACCGGCGCGAAGGCACGGCAAAGGCATACATAACTATAGATAAAGATGAAATGCGACATGAGTGAGCATGAATGAAAAGGCGGAAGCTTTGCCGACGTCGAGGGACGGCGTCGGGCGGAGTTTGACGGTTAGACCTTGGCGGGAAGAAGGTGAGGCTGGTAGGGCTTCACGGAGTGACGCCGGAAGTGGCAGGAGGTCCACGGCCAACCGGGCTTGGCCCTGGCCAGCTGTAGCCTGCTGTGGCCTGTCATAGCCACCTGTGGCCAGCTCTGGCCGGCTGCAGCCAGCTGAAACCGGCTCTGGGCAGCTCTGGCTGGCCGCGGCCGGCCGGGAGTGGCCGCAGCCTGGCCAGAGTAGGCTGTGCCTGGCCGGCGGAAGCTGGATGCGGCCAGGGGATGGCCGGCCCTAGCTGCTACTAGCCGTAGCCTTCCTGCAAGGGGTAGGATCATGGCACGAAGGCAGGAGTCAATCGAGGCGCTCACGGCGGCGCAAAAAAAAGTGGAAGCTTGGACTTTGGGGAGGCTCACCGATGTGGAGAGGAAACTCCGGCGAGCTGTGGTGGCACGACAGCAAGGTGGTTCCGCTAGTGTGCTCCTCCCCGTGCTCATGGACGCCGACGGTCGTTGGCTCGCGGTCCTGCTCGACGGCAAGGATGGAGGGAAAGCTGTAGGCGGGGTGTGTTGGGGATGAACACCGGGACGAGGACGTCGGCGTCGTGGGCGAAGGGCGAGACCGTGCCACTGCGGGGCAGTGCTCGGCCGTCGTGGTCGCTGCAGCGCAGCCCCCGGGTGGCGCTGAGACCGGGAGGCGCGCGGCATGGCGAAGGCGCAGCGGCGCGGAACGGAGGCTCTGGCGCAGTGGCGCGGCCGTGGCGAAGCGAGGCACGCCAGCGGCCGGTGCGGCCGCTCCCGGCCAGACGGCCCAGCGACGATGGCGACTCACGCGACGTGGTGGCGAAGCGGACCAGGTGGCGCGAGACGGCGGCGCGAAGAAAGGCTGGGCGGCTCGACGATAATGGTCCGCTGCAATGCGGTGTGTTCGGAGAGGCCCGAGCGGCGCATGGCGGCTGCCCGGTGTGGCGTGGGGCCGCGTTTGGCGCCGGGCCGGGTGGTACGGCCTGCCCGGCGGGCGGCGGCTTGCGCGCGCGTGCGATCCGGGCCGGCTGCGTGGGGCGAGGAGCAAGAGAGAAGGAAGGGAGGAAGTGGCGGTGGGTCGAGGAGGCCCGAGCGGCGGCTGCTGCCTTTATAGCGACTTGGCTGGGGCTCCGGGGAGGCCGTTGATCCTCGCCGTCCGTCTTTGCCGCCGGACACGCTGAGCATATCGAGCGGATGCGGAAGTCGAGACCGCAGGGGCGTGGTGGTGCGCTTCGCCCTCGGGCGGCGGCGGCGGGCGGCACTGGGGAGCAAGTGCTCCCTAGGGTTTGGAGGAGCACGGCGGCGGCCGCAGGCCTGGAGTGGGCCGCCGGGTGGGCTTCTGTGGCTTGTTGGTTGCTCCATGGCCTGCCGTGGGGGCGCGGAGGGAGAGGGGAGGCGAGGAGACCGAGCTGGGCCTAGGAAGGGAGAGGGAGGAGGCCGGCTAGGGCTTTCGCCCACGGGGAAAAGAGGGAGCTTTCCTATTTTGTTAAAGGTTTTGAGTTGGATTTAGTGAGGGTTTGAGATGATTCAAGGGGCGGTTTTTGGGATGAAATCCGAGAGGTAAATTGGGAAGGAATCAAAAGATTATTGAGAGGGATTCAAAGAGACAGAAAGGAGGTGGTCTCTTTTTCGATGGCTTGGATTTGAGAGGTTTAAGAAGGGGATTTCTGGGAAAGATTTTGCTACGGGCTTGTGCACTCCAACTCCGAACAAACACGGGACCGAAATTGACTCTGGAACACTGGCATTATTTTACAAGAAATTCTACATGAATGCGACGTCTCGTGTAGAAACTCTCCTACGTTTGACCTTCATTTGACCGTGCAGCTACATGCTCCACACATTGCAAGAAAAGTTTTAAAAAGTTCGAATTTTTGGTGTTTAGAAAACCCAGGATGTTACAATGGCGTACCTTTCGAAGAGGTAGGGGTAGAGCATCTGGAGTTCCGTTTCCTTCTCCCACGTGGCTTCTCTTTCAGTGTGGTTGCTCCACTGAACTTTGCACATGGGGATAGTGGTGCTTCGAGTTTCCTTGGTTGCTCGATCAAGGATACGCGTGGGGTGCTCCTTGTATTCAAGCGTGTCTTGGAGGTATAGGATGTCGGTGGGCACCTTGATGAGGACATCACTCCTTTGGATACACTCAATGATCCTCCACTGAACATTCAAGATCCAATCACAAGAGCTCGCGCGCGACAATTAAATTTACAGGTGACCTCGTTCCTAAGCAACTCTTTATATGATTTAGAGAATAGATTACTACCTAATGATTATATTATGATTAGGAATCATGGAGAGGACCGGGAGATACATAGAGGAGGGCTTGGAGGCATGGAGGGCCGGCAAGGGCGCTCAAGTCAAGGTGGAGGCCCAGACCAAGTCGACTTCGAATCCATCTCGGAGTCCAGGAGCAGTCTGTACTAAATCGGACGCCTACGGTGTGTCTAAACTCAGAATTGGATGTTCTTAGACTCTAAATAAAGATAACGAGAAGACCTTTCCAATGAGTCTTGTTGGAGGCCCAAATTCATCCGGAGTCATCCGAACAAGTTGACGTCCAGAATCTGTCCCGACGCTATGATGTCGTATTTTGGTCTTTGGGCCTTGTATCGTGTTAGAACCCATTAGGGGTGCGTCCAAGGGGTCTTGCACGACCTTAGACTCTTTATAATCAGTAGCCGCCGCCCAAGTTAGGGTTTGGGTTTTGATTAAGATTATTCTATCCATTGACAGTCGCTGATCGTCGGTTTATGGAACCCTAACTTAAGAACTTAATCATTCATCTGCAGTTTGTCCCAACTTTCTAAGCTGCGTTCTTTCGAGTTCTTCACGGTTGATAACCTGAGGATTCGTGGTGCTAAGGCGGGTCTTTTGATCTGAAGCCGGATCGGTGTGTTGCGTTCCACTCAAAATGAGAGTTATCCAGGACCTAACGGAAGATCGGGAATCACGTCCCCATCACACCTGTTGATCTGGCACCTTCAGACATTTGCGAAGCTGGGACATGTGGAACACGGGGTGCACTCCAGTCAGCTCTTCAGGTAGCTCTAACTTGTAGGCCAACTTGCCAACCTTCTGGCAGATCTGGTAAGGCCCGACATATCTTGGGGCTAGCTTTCCCTTCACATGGAACCTGCCGATGCCTCGGAGTGGAGACACCTTGAGATAGACATAGTCTCCCTTCTCGAACCTGAGGTCTCTCCTCCGCTTATCCGCATAGCTCTTTTGTCTACTTTGCGCAATCCTCGGGTCCTCTCGTACTTGGGCGACTCCTTCTTTAGCTTCTTGGATCTTGGTGGGTCCAAAGAACGACCTCTCGCCAATCTCGGACCATATCAGTGGGGTCCGACACTTCCTCCCATACAGTGCCTCAAATGATGATACTGGCTTGGTAGCTATTGTTGTAAGAGAACTCTGCGTGAGACAAGCTCTTCTCCCAATCCTTCCCGTACTTGAGCACACAGGCCCTCAGCATGTCTTCTAGAATTTGATTCACTCTCTCTGTCTGTGCATCTGTCTGAGGGTGGTAAGCGGTGCTGTAGTCGAGTTGGGTCCCGATGGCCTTATGAAGACTCTTCCAGAATCAGGACATGAATTGACTTCCTCGATCCGACACTATGCTCCTCGGAGCCCCATGGAGTCTCAGAATGTTGTTGATATAGAGGTCAGCTAGCTTTGCGGCATCGAATCTAGTCTTAACCGGGATGAAGTGGGCAACCTTTGTTAATCTGTCTACTATCACCCAGATCGAGTCATGTCCCTTAGGGGAACAGGGTAGCCCAACTATGAAGTCCATGGAGATATCATTCCATTTTCATTCTGGTACATCGAGCGGTTTCAACAAACCTGCTGGCCTTTGGTGTTCTGCCTTGACTCGGTTGCATATATCACACCTTGCCACATGTCCCGCAATGTTTGCCTTCATGCCTCTCCATCAGAAGGTCTTCTTGAGATCGTTGTACATCTTGGTGCTCCCTGGGTGTATGCAGAACTTGGAATCAGGTCCCTCTGATAGAATCTCTTCTCGCAGCTTCTCGTCTAAGGGCACACAGACACGATCTTTGTACATGATCGTACCTTCTCTGAATTCAGGACACTTGCCTATTATCATGTGCTCTCGAAACTCTATGATTTCGGGGCAGGTCTTCTGAGCTTTGCGAATTCTCGCTTCAAGGTTGCATTGCACTCTCAGAAGGTTCAACTGATTCCTCGGCACTTCCTCAAGCTGGAGCTTCTCCATCTCACGACATAGCTCAGGAGGGGTGGTGCTGGTGGTGAGGTGGTGGCAATAACTCTTGCGACTCAGAGCGTCTGTGACTACATTCGCCTTTCCCGGATGATAGTGAATTTCCAGGTTGTAGTCCTTGATCAATTCTAGCCATCTTCGCTGTCTCATGTTCAGATCTTCTTGGGTGAAAAAGTACCTCAGGCTCTTGTGATCAGTGTAGATGTCACACTTGTTGCCGATCAAGTAGTGCCTCTAGATCTTCGAGGCATGTACAACTGCTGCAAGCTCAAGATCATGTGTCGGATAGCGTTGCTCGTGCTGCTTCAGCTGTCGGGAGGCATAAGCAATCACCTTCCCATTTTGCATAAGGACACATCCCAGGCCATGTCTAGAAGCATCACAATAGATCACAAAGTCCTGACGGATATCTGGCAAGGCTAGCATGGGGGGTAGTGGTAAGCTTCTCCTTTAGAATCTAAAAGCTTTTGTCACAATCTGGAGTCCACTCAAACTCATTGGTCTTCTTTAGGAGGTTGGTCATGGGTCTTGCAATCTTGGAGAAGTTCTCGAGGAAGCGGCGATAGTATCCGGCTAAACCAAGAAAACTCCGAATGTCGGTCGCATTGCGTGGCTGCTCCCATGCCTTCACGGCCTCAATCTTGGTTGGATCCACTGCCACTCCTTCTGCGGTAAGCACATGCCCCAAAATGCAACTTCTTCAAGCCAGAACTCACATTTGCTGAACTTGGCATAGAGCTGATTCTGTCTTAGCTTCTCAAGCACTGTCCTCAGATGCTGTTCGTGTTCCTCCACCGAGGCCGAGTAGACGAGTATGTCGTCAATGAACACGATGACGAACTTGTCTAACTCGTCCATGAACACCTTGTTCATCATGTTCATGAAGTAGGCCGGGGCATTAGTGAGCCCAAATGACACTACCGTGAACTCGTACTGCCCGTACTGAGTGACAAAGGCTGTCTTGGGTATGTCCTCGGGCCGGATCTTCATCTGGTGGTACCCTGATCGGAGGTCAATCTTGGAGAAGAACTTGACATTTCTCAACTGATCAAGCAAGTCATCGATCCTTGGCAGAGGGTACTTGTTCTTGACGGTCACGGCATTCAGATTCCGATAGTCAATGCACATCCTCATCGAACCATCCTTCTTCACGAACAGACGGGGAGATCCCTGTGGGGGAAGCACTAGGGCCTGATGTACCCCTTGTCGGAAAGCTCCTTAAGCTGCTTCTTGAGCTCCTCTAGCTCGTTAACCGACATGCGGTAGGGTCGCCTAGCAATCGGACCCGTACCAGGCAGAAGGTCGATCACGAACTCGACATCACGATCCGGTGGCATTCCCGGCAACTCCTCGGGAAACACATCCGGATACTCACGCACTACAAGTACGTTCTCCACGGATTGGGCCTCAAGGGCACACAACATGGAGACCGTCTTGCCCTGGTTGGGCACAGACCTGATTACATGACCCTTGGGATGGGTGAACTCTACATATCTGGGTGAGCATGAGATCACACCCTTGTGCTGGGTTAACCAATCCATTCCCAAGATGACATCTAGACCACTAGAAGGAAGGAGAGTGAGGTTGGCTAGAAAGGGGTGATCCTCAAAGTTTATTCTCACCCCCTGACACTTGTGTGTACATCACAAGTTTCCCCAGGGAGAACTTGTCACTACAGCTCCCCGTCGTGGAGCGACGGGTACGTGATTCTGTCGTGCAAACTTAGATGATATGTATGAGCATGAGGCACCAGAATCAAAAAGCACCGAAGCCTTAGCTCCGTTAACCACGAACATACCGTACACCACGTCGGGGGAGTCCTGGGCATCCTCGGGAGTGAGGTGGGTCAGGCGGCCGCGGGTGGCTCCCGAGGCACTCGGGGGGGGCGTCCTGAGCGGGCGGCCTCCTTTGGAGCCGTCGGTTCGCGGCCGATCTTCTGTCGGGCAGTCCAGGATCTTGTGGCCGGGCTTGCCACACCCGAAGCAAGTGTAAGGGATGCCGCCTGTGGGGGTAGGCGCGGCAGCCTTCCACGTGCTCGGTGCAGGGGTCTTTCACGCGCTCGTACCCTAAGCAGGGCGGGGGTAGTTGGCGGTGTAGGTACCACCACCCTGGCTCACAGTAGGCGCGGCGCGTTGGTCGGTGCGGTGACGAAGTTTCGAGGGCGGTCTTCCACGCGACCTCTGTGGAGCTGAGGTGCGGGACGACCCCTCGAAGCGTCGCTTCTTCTTCTCCTTGGACAGGTCGACCTCTAGGCGGTCCTTCTCAATCTCCAGGCACTTGTTCATCATATCGCGAAGGGTGTGGCAGGTGTGCCCGAAGAGAGAAAGCTTGATGCACGTGTTGAGACCCTTCTTGAAGAAATACATCTTCTTCTTCTCTGTGTCAGTGTTGCCGGGGGCGTACCGCATCATGGAGGTGAAGCGGTTGCCATACTCCTGGATCTTTTGGGACCCCTGCTAGATGTTACGGAACTCCTCGATCTTGGCATCCATCACGCCCTCTGGCACGTGGTACTCGGTGAAGGCCTCCTCAAACTCCTTCTAGGTGATGTGCGCGGGGTCAGCGTGCATGTCACAGTAGCTGTCGCACCACGCTCGAGCAGCACCGACGAGCTGGTGTGCGGCGATGGCCACGCACTCCTCATCCGTATAGGTGGTGAGGTCAAGGTTCTTCATGATCTCGGGAGTCAGTCGAGGGCGACGATGGGGTCATCGGAGTTGTCGAAGGTCGGTGGCCTTAGCTTGAAAGCCCTCAAGCTTGCGCTGGAAGTCGTTAGGTGGACCTCCGTGGCGGCGAAGGACTCACTCAGCCAGGGTCTCCAACAGCTGGGTCTGGCGCTGCGTGACCTCAGCCAAGAGCGGGGGCGGGGTGGAGATGGAGGCGGAGGTGGTGGTGGAGCAGCACCTCCAGCCGGTGGTGGGTCAGGAGCAGCACCTCCAGCTGGTGGTGGGTCAGGAGCAGCACCCCCAGCTAGTGTGGGCTGTGGCACCTCGTTCTCCTCAGGAACGTCCTCCACGAGGACCTCGTCCTCCTTGAAGTTGATAAAAACGTGCCCGATGTGGCACGGCGTCCACGCCCGCGACCATGTCCACGACCACGAACTGCTGGCATCGGCGTCTATGGGCGGTTTAGCAAGCGGCTAGAGCGGCGGAGGGACATCTGTTAGAGGGGTTGATTAAAAGGGTAACAAGCTTGCATTAATTCAATAGTTATTTTATTAGTCAAATTTAATTTTAAAAACACTAGCCGTACACTCAATCAAAGAAGCATAAAGATCCATGAAACTGCATAGAAATCCAAGCATCCATTACATTTATTTTATTACATGGTGATGTCTCTAGCAGCTACGCTTAGAAGACTCACGAGAAACGCCCTACTCGCAGGTAGGCTCCAAAAGGGTGACAAATACTCTATCCTAGGGTAGGTGAGACATGTCTCCGGTGCCACGCAGGGCAAACATGCAAGGATGCTAGTCTACACTACTGGGAGCATAGGTGGAACACCTAGGTGTCATAGGGTGGAGTGGCTGGAGAGAGTGGGGTAGAAGGCTCGGGTCCAAGGTGGTGCTGCTCAACTGGTGGAGGTGGTGGTGGTGCAGGGGTGGAAGGCGCAATAGGCCAGTACAACCTGTTGGTGAAGGTGACCGTGGACTCCATCTGTGGAGTCCCAGCAGGAGCAGGCAGGTGGCTGGTGTCGGCAGCCCCTAGGTTGAGCCGGGTCCTGCGCGGGCAAAAGTCCTCGATGAAGGGCGGGCGGAGGTACACGGTGGGTACAGCCTGCTGGAGCTGGTGGTACTCGTCGACGCGCCGCTTGTCCGACCTCCTCCAGGCCTTCTCAACGCGACAGAGCCAGTCGTGGGCAATGCGCTCGCTGTTCATGAGCTGCACCTGGTGGAGAACATTGTTCCAGGCGTAGTCTGCCTCTGGGTCATCACCTTCTTCCCCCATTTGATGTCGTTCAGAAGCCCTAGGTAGCGGAGGTTGAAGTTTCTGGTGGCGTCCTCACGCTCCTAGAGGGCCTTCATGGTACGGATCAGGGTACTCTCGAGCTCAAGGATGCGCCCGTCCAGGTAGTGGTTGCGGAGCCCGAAGTCCCCGACCTTGTCTCGGAGGTTGGCGATCTCCGCCTGGAGTCACTCGTTCTCCCTCTCGAGCATGGCCTCCTTGGAACGGCGGCTCTCTCTCTCCCAGCTGAGCTCGTCTCGCAGGTGAAGCTCGTCCCGCTCCATCCCGGTGACGATGTCGTCGGTCTTGAGCAGGAAGCTCTTGTACCGGCGGTTCTCGGCCTCCAAGGTCGTTATGTAACGATCCTGGGCGAGAGCATAGCTGGAGGTCACGTCCAGCATGCGGAGCAGCCGGGGTCTAACAGGCTTGTCGTCGGAGAGCCTCGGCAGGGCCGGAGTGCCGGAGTCGACGTTGAAGTCCCCGGGTAGCATGCAGAAGGGTCCGTCCGTAAGGAGCTAGCGGGAGTTGCGGCACACGGTATAGAGGGCCGTGCGCGCAACGGATTGGACACACATGTCCACGGTGGTGTCGACCTCCAACTCGGTGAAGCCGCGGATGTATGGCAGGTACTCGCTCGCCGGCACCTCGATGGAGATCGCGCGATGCCTCTCTCACCGCGGATGACGTACTGGACCTTCTCGGGGTCAACCCCAAGGTCCAGTAGCACCTCGCGAAGCAACTTGGCGAACCCACCTTACTGCATCCCGTTGGTCCTCAACTCATCCGGTGCCTCCATAGCTGCATTGGTAAAAGGCAACTTTAGGATTCAGAATATAAGATAAGCCATGCATAAAAAGATGCAAGGTCAGTAAATATAATCGAAGACAAAGAATTCACCCTAATGTATCGGCCATTTCTCTGTCTCGTCCTACGGGCATGTATGGCTCTTGATACCAACTGAAACAACCCGCGTTTTCCTCAAAGGGAAAACTCACAGATTTTGTACAACAATGTGATGGCCGCAAAGGACTCATCACCATCATCGACAATCAGTGGTTCAAAGTGCGCATACGGCGGAATTTAAATTTAGAGAGTACAACAGCAGGGTTTAAGTAATTTATTACATCGCTTGAAAGGCGGAATCACACACTCACACATAGTCCGGAACAGCAAAAGAAAGGTAGCGTCTTCTCCTTGCGCATAGTACGAGACTCCTACTCCTCCTGATCCTTCTCCTCGGTCTCCCACTCGAGGTTCTCCCCTGAACCACAATGTATCAGTACGATTTGTACTAGCCACTTTTCCCCACCCATTAAATGAGGCTTTGCTATGTGGAAAGTGGATGCAAGGATAAGCAAAAAGACCTACTTGAGGCTCTGGTTTTTCCTATGCATTAACATATTTAAAGTAGTATATGTCATTAACCCGCTTATTACCACACACTTCCCCATCCATCACATCCATATCCATCCATCACCACACAACTCACCACACTCACTCTCTCTAGTCGACGAGGAAAGACTCCCACTCCTCCTCGTCTCAACGGACTAAGCCGGAATCCAACACACCTAAGGGGAGAGAAGAGAAATGGACTCCACTCGCTAATCAAGTGAGACGTCGATCATAGGAGTTGTCCATGACCGTGGACACGGCTATACGTATAGATCGATCAACTCTGCAGAGTGTGTACACCTGGAACCACAAGATCACCATCATCGACGATGCGCCTCGCCTAGGCTGATACCGAGCCGCCGCCTAACAGGCCCAATGCCATTCTACCACTCAGCTCTAGGGCACCCCGGAGTCCACCGGCACACTGAGACTGTGAGACGTGGTGCCGGATCCCAGGGGGCTCCATGCTGTCTCAGGAGGGTGTGGGTCTCGACACCCGTACCTCCCTACACTATCCCTACCAACCTAGTAGTAATGGCAAGGGGCCAGCTGTCCGTCAAGTCGTTCCCCGCCCATCAGGAAACGTGTGGTGTGTACGAGAAGGTCCTATGGCCCAATTCCCTTGACATATCAGTCCTTAGGGATGACTAGATAGAATATCTTCACCTGGGGCCCGATGCCCCGTGCCTCGACGGCACCTCCCGTTCCGACGATTCGTACCACAAAGGCACTCCTCCCCGGAACCTCCTCCCAAGACCTATACCCGCCACAGGTATTCTCACAAGGGGAGTGTCCAGATCACACTCCCTCAGCAAGGCTCGTCCTCACGACTTGCCATAGACCCTACCCAGTCGACACAACCCTCACCACACACCCAAGACACACGCCAAGATCACTCCCAATATCCCGGTTCTCCACATCAACGGCACCACGTGCCTTAGCCATTCACAAGCATGAATCGTCAACAGTAGTGATAGTAGTAAGTGAGTAGCAACAATGTAAACATGATAAGCGCAAGTCTAATCTTAGCAGCGGGTGTGCAGGGGATTGGTTACGACAAGGCAGAGGCTTAATCAATCAATCTACCATGCACCCTATCAACAGCAGCAAGCAGCAAGTAGTAAAACACTAGCACTCTAGTAATTGCATGTCTAATGGGTGCTAAGAGGTTGGGTGGGACGTGGCACCTGCGGTCGGGTCATCTCCTAGGTCCTCGGTGTACTCGTAGTCGTCGCCCTCCTCAGTCGGTGGCTCCTCCGTCCCTGAAAAACATGACATAATACCGCATTTAGCGGCTCCTATAGAGGTACACAAAGAAGCAACTAAAATCTAGAAGAAGCAAATGCACTCATGGATAAGCCTATGACCTAGAGCTCATTTTTAGAAAAATTTGGACACTAGTTTCATAATTTTCGGAGTTAAAATGGATTTTCCATGAATTTCCAAACATTAAATCAATTTTGAAAAAGAAAAAGGGAAACAGTTTTTTTTTTGAAAACCTGGTGACACGGCAGGCTGTAATTGGTTGGCTCAGGCTGAGTCACCGACAGGTGGGCTGTGTCGGCAGTCAATGTTGACTACCAACGGTCAACGCCGACCGGGCTCTGACCGGATCTGGGGTGGATCGGGATCGGGTTGGGCCAGCCCAGCCCGGACACGTGTCAAGCAGAGGAGACAGCTACGTGGCGGCTGTGCTCCCCACTGGGCCACGGTCTACGGCCGGTGCAATCGTGGACCGGTGGGCAGCACCGTGAACCGCAGGCTGGTTCATGGGTGGACCATGCCCACCCTCTCCCTTCCTCTCTCTGGTTCACCGCGAGCCGAGCTCACGGATCTCGCGGGTACTCTTCCTCCCTCTCTTCTTCCTACTGCCGCACAGGGCCGACGGCGGCGAGGTCGCTCGCGCGGCTCCGATGGTGGTTCTCTGCGTCGGCTAACGGGCTCACCGGCTCCCTAGGGTCTCGGCGTGTGCATCCATGGGCAAAAGGGACGGCTTGGCCTCCCAGGCGGCCGGTAGCGAGGCCGGGTGGCGGTATGGTAGCCGCGACGCCACGTGAAGCGTAGCCGCACCGACCGAGGAGGGGTGTCGACGGGGTTCCCGGGGCCTGTTGACCGGAGTAGCACGGCTCGCATGCAAGGGTGGCGATGAGAGCTTGGCCAGGTCCGGCCATGACGGCAGCGCTGGTGGCGTCGCGGCGGTACACGGCGGTGAAGTCACGTTGGCTGAAATTGGAGGCAAAGCAGCCTTTTCGTGCAATTGGGGTTCGAGCCGCCATAGGACGCGCCGGCGACGACCACACGGCTCGGCGGAGTCCCGCCGCGGCGCAGCATTCAACGGAGCTCCAGCGGGGGTGCCGCGGCCGTGGGGCGTGGGTCATGGCAAGGTCCTTCGGGCTGGTCGGCTAGGCGGTTAGGTGCGGGCGGCGAGGCAAAACTCGCCGCCAATCGGTTGCGCTTTTGCGGCGGCCGGAGCGCTGGGCGGAACGGCCGCGCGCCACGGTCGTTTCTAGCCGTGGCGCAGGCGCTGCCCGGCAGGCGCAGCCGTGTCCGCGCAGGTGCGGCGGTTTGGGGTGGCTGAGGCGTGCGGTGCGGTAGCGCCGTGCGGCATGCATGCGGCGTGTGCCGAGAGGGCCAAAAGTGGCAGCTTGTCCTACACCGGAATGAAACGCGGCGGCACCATGGCGCTGTGCTCAGAGCGAGCACGACGGCCGGGGTGTGGTGCTCACCGTTCGGGCTCGGGGCGGTTAGGATGGTGGTGCGGTGACGAGGTGGGGCAGTGGCGATCCAGGGCCATGCAGGTAGAGCAGCGGCGTCTGAGTAGTCGATCGTCGCGGCCTTCCTTCTCCGGCGGGGCAGAGCAGCTCCGGCGTGGCGGCTCCGCTCCCGGCGTCGACTCCTCCTCCACTTCTCCTCCCCGGCCCTCTTCTCCTGGCTCGGTGTGGAATGGGCGAGGCCACCAGTGGCGGCGAGGTGTGGGAAGAGGGGCTAGGGCGCCCGGAGTGCCCTACTTATAGGCGAGCGGCGGCCATGGCGGCGGTGAACGGTGATGGGGTCCTGTGGGGCACGTGGCGGCAATCCAAAGGCGCCGGCTAGGGGTTTAGGAGGTGCGGGGTTCGTTGCCGTGGCGTGGGTGCGCCCATTTTTGAGAGCGGCCGCGAAAAGAAGGGCGGGCGCCGCAGTGGCGTCGCCTCTACGGGCCGCGGCGCGCCTTGTCGTGATGCCGCGTTAGCGTGGAACGGGCCGACGTGGCGGGCATCCGCGAGGGCGCGCGAGGCGGTTTGAACGGGGACGGCGGGATGGTGTCGGGTGCGCCGCGGTGGCTGCCCGCTCGCCGAGGAAAAAAGCAGAGAGGGAGGGGAAGGTTGGGGATGACATGTGGGGCCACGGGGTCCACCTATCACCGGCTCAGAGATAAGGGAGGGGGCATGGCGCCTGGTGGCCGTGGGCCGTGGCTGGCCGGGCCGCGCGAGTGTGGTGAAGGAGAGGGGTGCTGAGCGCGGGGCAGGCCGGGCGGGCCGAGTGGGCCGAGCAGGTGCCGCCGGCCGCTTTGCCGATCTTCTCCTTTCTCTTTCCTATTTCTTCCTCCTTTTCTATTTCTGTTTTCTCCCTTTTTCTTTCATACTAAGTATAAGAGTATTACATGGTGTATACATGCATACCCTTGCTGGTGGGGTCCACCTAGGGTAGTCTAGGTTCTCGGTCAAGGGTGTTGGAACCGCATGTCACCTTTGTTGATTAATTTAATAGCTTATTTAAGCATCACATAAATCCATGAAGAGGCAAATCACATGCAAGTAAAGGAAATGTAAAATGCATATGCCACTAACATATATATATATATATATATATATATATATATATATATATATATATATATATATATATATATAGGAGCTAATGCAACTTACTAAGGAGGGTTTCCCACATGACACTCACCATGCATAGGTTAGTTTTCGAAAAAGTTTTTTGAAAGTTGTGATTTTTGGGTAAAGGTTTAACAGGGATGTTACAAGTGTCGTTAACGAAATGGCGCATGGCGGAAAGACCAAGAGCGTGGCGATGATTGTTGGCACTTCTTAGCGTTGCTACTAGAAAAGAGGTAAATCCCTATCCCCATAGAACGGCGCCGTAAAATGCTTGTTGACAGTTCTTAATGTGACTATGAGAATAGGAATTTCGCAAGCATGCATAACTATCGTGTAGCACTTCCTTGGTGAGTACCAAGTGTCGATTTATATTTCCCCAAAGGAGGCTAGGTAGTGTGGTTACCGAATGCAACTAGGTAGGCTTAGCAAAGGTATATAGTTGACGATAACTGGTATGGGTGACTAATCTAAGATAGATAACTAAACTATTCCTAAGGATATCTGGGATCACTCGGGCGAAGCGTAGCTAGAAGTGTAGAGTAGCTGAGCATGGGTAGCCGGTATAATCTTATAGTAAGCTGAGCTAACTAGTGTGACGATCCTTAATATTGTGAGCGTACACCTGCCGGATTCAACCTAGACGCTTTGCACAACGGGGCCCTATGAACACTAGACCTAACGAGGTGGAATACAAAGGATGGACATGGCTGTCACCACCTGCCACCTACCATAGCTATTCGAGGGTCTAGGCACACCTACAAGTAAGCAATAGCCTAAGCACCATGCTTAATCTAGTGACTTACTATCTCATCCTGAGCTCTGGTGAAATGGGGTCAAGACACCCTATTCAGAAGGTAGGACAAACACTAAAGAGGATCACACTAATCACTAAGATAACTACGGTTACTATGCTGAGCTCAAGATCCTAATGATAAGTATAATAAGAATAGAATTCAAGCAAAGCACGGCAATCACTGAATTAAGTAACAAACAAAGTAAAGTACTGATAAAGTAATGCTGAAGATTACATGGGGAAAGAGAAGCTATACCGGACTAGAAGACTCTCCTAGACTCCTAGGAGCTCCTCTCTACTCTCCTTACTACTGCAGAGCTTCGCTGCTTAGAATGCTACTATGAGTGTATCTTCAAGTGTCCCTTCTCTAATGCACCAAGAGGGGCCTTTTATAGGCTCATGGATGTAGGGAGTACTTGTAGGTGTAAGAGGCTGTGGAACGGCGGGTTAGGGGGTCGGCCGACCCTCCACTCCACCGCTTTTCGATCCAACGGCGATGGATGGCCTCCTAATGGCGGTGGAGTGGCAGGTAAGTCAGTTACCGCCTGTCCAAAGGCGGTTTGATGCCAGTTGGAGCCTCTTGGGTGTATGACGATGGGCCTGGTGATCCACCAGGGCTCATTGTCCACCCTTGGATCAAACTGACATCAACCAATAGTGGGGAGTGCTCCTGGGTGTGCCACCTGGCCTTGAATGAGGATTGGTGACATGGAGGCCAAAGTGATCGCTCGGCCGACCCCACCAAATGGCCATTCTGGCTCAACTTGCATGGGTGGCCTACAAAAGCCTCATTTTTGTCACTTTTCAAGTATTGTCTGCATTCAAATAGAATTTCATATACAAGTAGAATTCCATTAGTAATAAACTCCTATCCTACACTTCACTTTCCATTTTCATTCATTTCTTCACATTGTTGACGGGTTGAATTGGTACTTAGTCACCGTCAACATTGATGTCCGTGGAGTGGACAAAGTCAGCCTCCACCAATACATCCATCCGCAAGCTCGTCGCCTCCACCAATACATCCATCCGCAAGCTCGTCGCCGCTGGACTGCTCCCTGATGTGGCAGTCGGCAGGTGGAGGCCATCTTCTAGGGAGAGCTACCTAGACCCAAGGCGCAGTGCACTTGTCGTCTTTGAAGATTACTAACTCCGTGGATTCGATTTCCTGTGCATCCTTTCCACTGCAAAGTTCTGGAGTGCTACAAAATATCTCTTTGCAATCTTCATCTGAACTCCATCCTTTTCATTGCCATCTGATAGAGGGTGAGTGCCCGACCTTTCGGTGAGTGGAGATAATTTCGATTTGGTGGAAGTAGACCCTCACGATCCGACTACGACGAGCGAACCCGAAGCGCCAATGCAATCGCTGAACCAACTCCCAATGGTTACCAACCTCGCCGGTGCGAGATCATCCCCGATCACGAAGATCAATTCCTGCACGCAATCGAAGAACGAACAAGAAAAAGACGCGAGCAATCCTAATATTACTCGAAGGTGGAGTTCTGATTATACGAGACAAGCGCAGGTTGGCGCGTGTTCGAGAGTAGCTAAAGCTAGATGTAAAACAAAACTCAAGTTGTAAATAAAAGAGGCTCCGACTAAATAAAGGGGCGGCGGCAGGAGGGTGGCGTTCGCCGAAAGAAAGGGCTGCGGCTCCAAACCCTAGGCGCCCCACCTTGGGCTGCCCTGTTGGCCCATCTTCTTATTCTGCTGGGCCTTCGTTCCTTAACAAAGATAATGAAGTTTAATTCTCTTGCACGGGCCCGAGTGATTGGCCCAACCGGATGATCAATGTAGGCGCCTGCGGTGGAGGAGTAACTCGGAGGTGCCCGAGGTGCTGCTGGTGTAGATGTACTCATGGTGTCCTCATCACCATCTTCATCAACCTCTATGAGGGGTACCTCGGCAGGTGGAGGCCATCTTTTATGGAGAGCTACCTAGACCCAAGGCGCAGTGCACTTGTCGTCTTTGAAGATTACTAACTTTGTGGATTCAATTTCGTATGCATCCTTTCCACTGCAAAGTTCGGAGTACTACAAAATATCTCTTTGCAATCTTCATCTGAACTCCATCCTTTTCATTGCCATCTTCATCAACCTCTATGAGGGGTATCTCGGCATCTTCCCCTATTTCAACCTTTTTAGATACTTTTTCCGTCTAAAGAAGAAGGCAAGGGCTGGCGATTCCAAAATTGCTGGCAGTGTTTATATGAGCCTTCACGACGGGATGAAGTCGCTTTACATCGATGTACCACTGAACACCTCTTTTGGTATTTCTTAACATATGCAGAAAAGTCTGCAAGCATATGGAATTATCATCGTACCACTTCACCCAGAAGTATTCAGGGTATCGTATTTTTCATGAGACAACACAAGGATAGAGCTAGTAGAGGATGAGATGGGTTCCTATGATAGGGCCTATGGATAGATAAACTCTACTTTTACTCGCTTACCTCTGGCACTGCCGTACACCTAGTCTGCCAAGCGATATCGGCCTGGACTCTACGTCATATCCCAACGTGGGGGAGTGCAAGGTGTCGAAGGTCAAAACCACGGTGCCCTAAAGGCCCGGTTAAAATAGCTCTTAAAAACAAAATTGCCAGGCCAGGATCAGCATACCTGCGGCCCAGCCCATGAGGGCCTAAGGCGTATGGGCATTCCTGGCCCAGCAACGACTGGCGAGCTTACGTGATCTAGGCCTCCCAGGGCTCATGGGGCGAGGCCACCGCCGGAGCTCGACCCTCCGGGAAACCTCCGATTCGTCTGACCCCCACCCGCCGAGGGGGGTCGGAGATCGACCCCGTCCTGTGAACAAAAGCTTGGTCGCATCACACAGAACTACCGTATGTGCGAAGCATACAATGGAATCTGTACGATTACGTAGCAGGCACGGGGATGCACCATCACCCCCGCACCTGAACAGTAGGAAACGGGACCCCCCAACTAACCCATGGGTCTTGCGTTGCCCCCACGCTTCTACCCTGGTTTATACGGCGCTGGCTTCCCTGTACCATGCTGGTACGGGTAGCATCCCCATGTACACATCTCCGTCGGGGGCGCCGAGCTTCGTACCTCCCCACGGGCGGTCGCCCTAACGGAACAGGGAGCACGGGGAGGGAAACATTGCTCGTACCAACACCGTGGCCGACGTACCCTAGCGGCGGCCGTGCCAGCCACTTTCTGCAGGAGGGACCGGGTGCATCAGGAATCAGCCCTGCCCGTCTGGTCTCGTTGCAGCCTACGCTCCTACGACCAGAGCTTTGACCCATGGCGTCCATCGTCAACAACACAGCCCCGGCACCTTCAGGTATAGCCCTGTATACCTAAAGGACCACAGTGTCAAGGAGAGGACCCACGGAGGAGAAAGATGACGTTGACTACAGTACCCACGACACCTGTCCGAATCATTAAGTCCTTGTTCTTCAAGCTTCCTCGATCTCCACACTAGCTTGCCCTCCCTTGTGAGCCTCCCTTCGGACTATAAAAGGGAGGACTTGGGCAACTGGGCACATGTGCGACTATCGCCCCATTCTCACTCCACATACGATACAACTCACCTCGAACCTAGACTTCCTCAGAGACTTGGGAGACTCTCCCTCTCTCGACCCCTCTTGTACTGCCCCATACGAGCTCCTGAGTAACATGACCCCGCTAACACTGGACGTAGGGTAATTTGCCCGAACCAGTATACATCGCCGTGTCCACTTGGGAAGCCATCCAGAGGATAAGTGTGCTCTCATTTCGATTACTTGTTGGTGTTCATTCTTGACACCGACAGTTGGCGCGCCAGGTAGGGTGCAAGCGCACTTCTACGACTCCAATAAACTTCTAGATGGCCATGCATCGTTTCAACCTCGCTCCGAGCACCCAAATCCACTTTGGGGATCTGGACTTCATCCTCAGGGAGGACGGCATGACCTGGCTTGCTCCTGAGTCACCGGTCAACCTCCCTGACCCCGACGACATTGCCCCTGCTCCCACGGTGGAGCCACGGGTGAACGGCACGAGCTGTGGTCTCACCCACGGTTCTATCGACGACCTTGTCGCAGCTGTGGACGACATGAGTCTTCGGTCTCCTGCATCTCCGCGCGACGCAGGGCCCGCCCGACCGCGAGCACCGACTCCCGTGTCGCCACGGACCGCTAACCGTGTGTCGTTAGCACCAGAGCAGGGCCATCAGACCCTAGACATACGTGAGCTAACAGAGCTAGACCAACGACTCTTACCTCACCTAGGGTTGTATCCCTCCACCGATGAGATCTTCGCGCTCTCGTATTGGTATGAGATCATCATGGTTAGCCTCACCGGGGCGATCCCATTCCCCAGATGATCCTCATATAGGAGGCATCTAAGCTAGCCCTGTTTGGGTACCACAGCGCCGTGGCGACCTTGGCGCACCTCATCATGAGGGGGATCGCGCCCACCCCCGAGGACGTCGAGCTCGTGGCTGCGGCTGGGCCTCTCGTTGAGCCCATCTTCATGCCGGACTCCGACAGCTACACCAGCACCGACGACGACGACGACGGCGACTTCGGCCCATTTTGGGAATGTTTCATGGCAGAAACCCCTGAGGGTCGGGTTGACGACGTCGCGGCGGAGGATGAGGGCATGCTCAACCCCGCACCCGAGCGAACACCTTGACAACGACGATCGCTAACTCCTCCAACCTCGCGCTCCGACAGCTCGGAGGAGCAGCGGGAGCGGGCTCGCCGCGTTGAGCTCGACGACGAGCGACGCAAGGCCGAATGGGATCAAGAGCACCTCAGAAGGGAAGACCCTTCACCTTACCACCGCGCTGGGCGAGCACGTGGCATGGCTCGTGATGTTCATCGGCGGATCCTGGAGGGCGACAACGGTCCCCCACTCTTCACGCGCGCGAGCCAGAACGTCGCGGCTGCAGCGGCTTTACTCCAACAGCTCCCTCCACCAACGACCCCTGCTGAGTGGCGGACTCAGCAGGAGATACGGCAGCGCTGGATCGAGTGACCGCCCTGCAGGCCGAGAGCTCGCGGTCACGGCACCGCGGTGCGTCTCCGAGCCACCACACGTTCGTCGGTCGCAGAGACCGGGAGCCGTCGGTGCACCAACCCGTCCATGCGCCCGCTGAGATCCTGCCGCCCATGCAGGAACGTGTCGGGCCCATTCGGGACACCCCTGTTATCCTCAACGCCTAGGCTAGGGAGTACAGCCCCCGTCGAGGAGGACGCTTCGACCTGGAGGAGGATAGAGGGCGAAGCCCTCCCCTCTGGGCCCACCAGTGTTTGGACGACACATTCTTCGCTCACCCTTCCCACGGCGCTTCCGTGCGCCGACCACCATCGTCAAGTACTCCGGGGAGACGAACCCCGGCACCTGGTTAGATGACTACCGCCTCGCATGCGAAGCGGGCACGGCCGACCATGAGTACTTCATCATCAGCAACCTCCATCTGTACCTAGCCGACTCCGCGCGGACTTGGCTGGAACACCTCCCCGAGGGGTGTATTAACAGTTGGGGAGACCTCATCGACATCTTTGTCGGCAATTTTCAGGGCACATATTCACGCCCTGGAAACCCATGGGACCTTCGGAGCTGCCAATAGAAGCCGAATGAGTCCCTGCGCGACTACATCAAGCGTTTCTCCAAGCAGTGCACAAGCCTCTCTCACGTCACCGACGCAGACGTGATCGGAGCCTTCATCTCCAGCACATCTTTAAGACCTTGGTGCACGAGCTGGGACGACGACGCCCTCGTACCACCAACGAACTCCTCAATGTAGCCACGAGCTTTGCGTCGGGAGAAGACGCGGTGGGCGCCATCTTCAATTCCCGTGGTAAGGCCAAGCGAGAGGAGGACATCGATGATGACCCCTCTGACCGCAAAGGCCAGAAAAAGAAGAAAGGCCGCAAGGGACGTCGGCAGGGCGATGGCGAGTTGGTCGCTGCTGTCGACGAAAAGGGCAAGAAGAAGCTCCCGTCAAGCCGCCTACCGACTACTTTGAGAAGAAGCTTGACGAACCATGCCCACATCACAAGGGTTCGATCAACCACACCCTCCAAGATTTCCGTCTCATCCCCAAGTTCTTCGGGATGGAGAAAGGCAAAGTGGAGGCTAAGCGGAAGACCAACTCACCTCCCCGAGGTGATGGCCAAGGGGAAGACGGGACGGGATTCCCTCACGTCACCGATTGCCTTATGATCTTTGGAGGCCCGGACTACTACGCCACGCAGCGGCAGCACAAGCTCGAACAGCGCATGGTCTGCCAGGTCGAGCCAATCGTCCTAGCTCCCTCCAAGTGGGCCAAGCACCCCATCACCTTCGACCAGTCCGACCACCCGGAGTAGTGCCAAATCTGGGACGATACCCCCTCGTCGTCGACCCCATCATCGGCACCAAGCGGCTCACCAAGGTGCTAATGGACGGAGGAAGTGGCCTCAACATCATCTACCAAAACACCCTCGATGCCATGGGGGTCAGCAGGCGAGGATTCGGCCGGAGGGGGCCGTTCTGGCGGCGTCCCCGCCAACGCTAGCACCGTTAGACAGATTGATCTACCAGTCACCTTCGGGACTCACACTAATTTCCAAAAGGAGACATTGACCTTTCAGGTGGTGAACTTCCTCGGCTCTTACCATGCAGTGTTGGGCCGGCCGTGTTTCGCCAAGTTCATGGCCGTCCTGAACTACACCTACCTCAAGCTCAAGATGCCGGGCCCTCGTGGAGTCATCACCGTGCATTCATCCGTTCAGCATGCGTACTTATGCGACATCGAGCATTGCGATGTCGCCGAGTCGGTGCTGAACTCCCACGAGTTGAACGTCGTCAACACCCTCACCAACACCGACCAGGACATGCCTGATGTCCCGAAGGCCACCGCGTCCTTCACACCTGACAGAGACACCAAGCTCGTGTCCCTCGACCTTGGTTGCTTCGACAGCATGACGGTGCGCATCGGCGCCGCCCTCGACCCCAGATAGGAAGATGCGCTCGTCGACTTCCTCAGCGCGAATCGTGACATTTTCGCGTCAAGGCCTTCAGATATGCCTGGCATACCGAGGGATGTCGCCGAGCACGCCTTGTGGATCAGGTCTGACTCCAAGCCGATGAAGCAGCGTCTTCGACGTTTCGACGAGGTAAAACGCAGGGTCATCGGCGAGGAGGTAAAGAAGCTCTTAGCGGCCGAGTTCATCAAGGAAGTGTATCACCCCGAGTGGTTAGCCAATCCTGTCATTGTACGAAAGAAAGGCGAGAAATGGAGAATGTGTGTTGACTACACTGGTCTCAATAAAGCGTGTCCCAAGGATCCGTTTCCTTTACCACGCATAGATCAAGTTGTGGATTCCACTTCTAGGTATGAAACCCTATGTTTCCTCAATGCCTATTCTAGTTATCACCAGATCAAAATGCGTGAATCCGATCAACACGCTACCTCGTTTATCACCCCGTTCGGTTCGTGACCGCTACGTGACCATGCCTTTTGGGCTTAAGAATGCGGGTGCCACCTTTCAACGATGTATGGTAAAGGTCTTCGGCGAACTCATCGCAGAGATCGTCGAAGTTTATGTGGACAACATCATTATCAAGTCTAAACAGACCGGTGACCTCGTAGCTGATCTGGAGTTGGCCTTCGCCCGGCTTAAAGAAAAGCACATCAAACTCAACCCTGAAAAATGCGTTTTCGGGGTTCCTAGAGGGATGTTGCTGGGGTTCATCGTTTCGCAACGCGGCATCGAAGCCAACCCTGACAAAATCAAGGCTATCACTGAGATGAAGCCTATTCGGGACCTCAAAGGGTTGCAGCATATCGCGGGGTGCCTTGCCGTACTCAGTCGGTTTATATCACGTCTAGGTGAACGGGGTCTGCCCCTGTACCGGCTCCTCAAGAAGGCCGATCAGTTCATGTGGACTGATAAGGCTCAAGAGGCATTGGATAAGCTCAAAGAATTGTTAACCAGTCCCCCCGATTCTTACTCCGCCCGCGAAGGAGGAACCCTTGCACCTCTACATTGCTGCAACCACTCAGGTGGTTAGTACTGCATTCATCGCAGAATGGAGCGAGGAGGGACGCACTCTGAAAGTGCAACGCCCAGTCTATTTCATTAGTGAAATCTTGTCCGATACCAAGACCCGCTGTCCGCAAATCCAGAAATTAGCATACGCCCTCCTCATTACAAAGAGGAAGCTTAAGCACTATTTTGAGGCACACCCCGTCACCGTGGTCTCATCTTTTCCTCTGGGGGAAGTAATTCAGAACCCTGAAGCCATGGGTCGGATAGCTAAATAGGCGCTCGAGCTGATGGGCTACGACATAACCTACGTGGCTTGCACGGCGATCAAGTCGCAGGTCTTAGCTGATTTCATTGCGGAATGGACCGAGGTTCAATTACCTCCAGCACCGATCCAACACGAATGTTGGACACTTCTCTTCGACAGCTCGTTGATGAAATGCGGGGCTGGGGCCGGGTGAAAGGATCAAGATGCCCAAGAGAGGGGTGAATTGGGCTTTTCTAAATTTAATCGCAACGGTAAAAAGCCTAACGCTTAGCCTATTTCACCCCTAGTGCCTAAGTATGTTCTCTATGACTCTAGGACACAAAAGTTATGCTCCCTAGGTTCCAAACCCTACTCAAGTATGGCAATTCTAGCAATGTAAATACAAGAAATAATGCGAGAATGTAAATGCTCAAAGTAAAGAGAGGGAGAGGAACACGGCGATGTTTTTCCGAGGTATCGGAGAGTCGGCACCCTACACTAGTCCTCGTTGGAGCACCCGCGCAAGGGTGTAGCTCCCCCTTGATCCGCGCAAGGATCAAGTGCTCTCTATAGGATGATTCTTCGTCACTCCGACGCGGTGAATCCCCCCAAAACCGCTCACAAGATGAGATGGACCATCCACAATCACCACCGGATGATCACCATGCTCTCAATCGCCACCGAGCCGTCTAGGTGATGCCGATCACCAAGAGTAATAAGCACAAGCTCTCAATTGACCAAGATGTTGGTATTTCTTATGCACAATTAAAATATGAAGGATTCGCAGTTTACGTAAAAACCATTGTAGCATTTTTACGGGAGTATTCCAGGTATCGTTATTTATATTTTACCACTGGGAAACAATGGATAAAGACATTGATAGTTCACCATCATGTATCTACTAACTTAGTACACCAACTAGACTAAAGTAGGGGGTAAATGATAGATGATAGAGTTATGCATAAATGACATAGACACACAGGAGAATTCTATGATAACAGAGTAGATAGTTAAAGTGAGAGGACAACAGGAGAGCTCAAGGTCCCTAAATACTTCTCTATTACTAGGGTTCTATAATAACTAATTCATGGATAGATATAGCAATCACACAATAACACTTCGGGACATCGGAACACAAGTCATGAAAACGGGTGAGAAAGGACTAGGAAGCTCCGACTATGGTCCTACAAACACCAACCCTAACATGGTGGAATACATCGACCGTCAGGGCTGTCACCACCTGGGGCTACCACAACTATATGTTGGATTGGGTGCAACCTCAGGTAACCTATAGCCCAGACTCCATGTCTACACTATCCATTACTACTCTAGTCACATATAATAACTAGAGCACCTAATACAGGCGGAGATCCTATGCTAAAGTATAACAACTATACTAACCAATCAAATGCCAGGCATAAAAGTAAATAGAGAAGATAAAATATATTAAAGCATAAGTCTTACAAGAATAGATACAAAGATATACCAGAACTCTGACGACTCCTCTGAAGACTTCTCCAGAACCCGGGCGTAGCATTACTCTCCCTAACTCTCAACTAGAACTAATCTACTACATTGGAAAGTCTAGCCATAATTCTCTAGAGGTGAGAGGTCATCCATTCGAGGGACGCCTCTACATCTCCATAATAATGTGGTGCCAAAATATGAGGGTCTACCTCTTTATTTATAGCCTAGAAAAGCCTCCCACCTCTTCTGGACAGTCGATGTGAGACTAATTCTTCCACCGTTTGCTCTGTTGGGCTATTATACATTCAACTTGGGCCTTCCCATCATCCCTCATGTGAGCCCACTCAAGAGAGCAGCTTGGGGCCCCTCTTGGGGCTCTATCATGCCATATGAGCCTCTTCTCACGTCATGGGCCTCGCCTGGACGTGGGGCCCATTAGTGGTAATTCTACTTTATTTGTAAAATTAATATCTTTTCACTTCGGACTCCGAATATAGCAAATGACATGTCCGTTTTGATCGTCTCGACGAGCCCGTCACAATGGTGTACTCCAAATCATCATTTGACGTACTTTTTTATTGATGGAAAATTGCATATTCCTACAATACAAGTGAGAACACCAAAACTCGTGGAACTCGTTAGAATCAAAACCTACAACTATGCTTTATGATTTATTTTATATTAAATTATGCAATAGTTGACGGTTATATTTGATACTTAACGATCGTCAACAATACCCCCAAGTTTACCCTTTGCTAGTCCCTTAGCAAAGTCAAACTTAGTAGTGGATCAGGAATTGCTGCAATATTTTCACTTCCAATCAGGTACACATACCTTCAAACAAAAATTCTCCTTTAAATTTAGAACAAATATACCATATTATTCATCATAGGGCTTATTGCTCTTACCTTGGATCTTGAGTAATTGCAAGATAGAACGATCAAATCAAGTACTATGTCTCTAGTTCTTTCACTTCACCTTTTATTCCAGAGTTCTTTTTTAATTTTCAAAAGCTCAGAAACATATGTTGTCAAATTAAACAATGGATCCAAAGAGAAAGTCAACCATACCATTGAATTGAGAGGTGCATGTATATGAAAAATGGAGTTGGATGTTTTTTAATATATCACTCTCTTTTGTTTATTAAAGATATATGACTATGAGGCTAATTCTACTATCAGGCACGTGCCCATTTTTTTTCTGATATTTATTTCAAGGTTCCGGACACTTGTCCCTTTTTATTTCCTCGGGATCTATCTTTTTGAGGTTTTGGACACTTGTCCCTTTTTATTTCCTCAGATACTTTTCATAGCCATATATCTTCCAATAAACTTTTGAGAGGATAGCAACATATAATTATGAGCATTTATGCAGAAAATAAATGGAATGTATAAATGATATCAATTCAATAGCATGATAACTTCTCATAGGATCAACAAAGCTTAATTTAACTAAATGCAATTACTAGTCATATTAATATTGGTAAATCTCAGGAACTCTAGTGTTGTTTTAGAACAAGATAATAGCAGCTCAGACCATCACATATCATATCCACCAATTACCTAGACTTTTAGATTAAGCATTTGCAACCTATGCATTTAATTTTATTTTAAGGCATAATTATTAATTAGGAGAACTCGTGTTTGAAAGCTAGGTACTGGAAAGAAATTACGATAGAGCAACTATTCATCATTTCCACTTCAAGAAATTAGAGAGAGAGTTCTTCAAACATACTTTAATTAATTAACCTAACACACACTATAGCTTACTAAAATAAAACTAATAGTAAAGACATACCTTAATCACGATGATAACGGGGGTGCGTCTCCCCCAAGGTAATCCCTTCGATCGCGTCGAGCCTTCATGTGCCTGAATATTGTTTTGTGTTTTTCTTAATTAAGGGTGAGCCTTCATGTGCTCACATATTTTTGGTATTTTTAAATTTTTCTATGATGCTATTGTGAACCTTTATGTGCTCACATATTTTTGGTATTTTATGACTATATAAAATAGACTCGATAATTGCCTAGGTATAGTTACCCGATAACTAGTGGATGCTCCTCCAAGCTAGTTGTTGTCGTGGTTGAGCATTGAAACTGAGGATCCTCATGGAGGAGATCATGCTTATAAAAGCAAGTGTTACCAGGAACATCTCGATCTTCATCTTTCAAGAAGTTACTTCCTTCACACAGTAGGTAACTCACGGTGAGGATTCGATGTTTTGAGCCCTCCGAACTAGACTCCTTGCAGTAGTTCATTAGTCGAGTACTTTGGTTTGCTCCTAAGGATGAGGATTGAGGTGGTGTCTCCACTAGTGGCGCTTCCAATGGTGGTGCCACCTTCTTCCTTTCTTTTTGTTAGTATCTCGAAGCCACTCTTATGTGCATTATTGTCATTGGTTGAGAGCTTCCACTTGTAGAATTTGGGAAATCTTCCCACACTTTGCTTAAAGTGTGTTCTGCTCATAAAGACAAAGTAGAGATCAAGTGCATGGGCTCTATTGGTGGAAAAACACCAATAGAACCAGAAATTTATTCATTCTCTAACCTTAGGCACAATAAGATTGATGTCTTTTCACATTGTTCATTTACATCTTGGGTGAGAATATTAAAAGTATAAATATGGTATTTAAGCTTATGAGATAAAGGAGTGGAGTTACTTAACCTATGGAAGGATTGCTCATCTTTATAAGTTATCAAGATTAACATGATGACTATCATCTTCCAAAAATAAGATATATCATATTTGAGTTCATTTGATTAAGATTGAGATCAAGAGAATGGTGCTATGATGTGTACTCCAAGATAAAGAGGAAATGATGACCACTTACCTTTAAGATATTACCTTTATTACTGGAGCGTGATGACATCATGTGGTAAAGGGTAGATTGAATCTCAATGGTCTTTTCCATCCTTGCATCTTGAGTTATTCATTAGCATCTTGTCTCATATGTTGTACTCCTTTCTCACTCTTTCAGACTTTTGCTTCTCTCATTATTTCTTCTTATGTCTTGCTAGGTGATTGGTCCATTACCATGGTGAAGTGTAGAAGGTGTTGAAGTGCCATTTCTTTCTTAGTCCTTTCTATACACTTATTCTCCTTTCTTTTGTTTTGAACCATGATCAGACATTTATCCTTTCTTTCCTGCATAAATGTTAGTGGACACATACCCGAAGGATTGCAACAAGTGTGGAATGTGGGCTATGGTCCATAGTTCATGCGAATTCCATCTATGCTAATGAAAAGATAGGCTTTTAGGATTACTTTAGCATAGATTTCTTCTAACAAATTTTATTGGTAGCTACACTTTTATATGATTTAAGGCAGAGGTAACTTGCGACAAAACATTAAGTGAATAAACTTTGATACTTACAGCTCTTCCATGGAGAATGAGTTGTGTCTTCCTTTTGCAAAGTTATTGGACTTCATCACATGCCTTGATTCATCTCTGATGTGAGTTCATCTCTTGACTTACCCGAATTAAATTTAAGAGTTTCCTGCAGGGGTTAGTCCAGCAAAATATCCAATGTCTACTACAACAGTTTCTAGTTCAATAACCAAACCAAACTCCATGTCTAATTTGATTAAGGTAGGCTATTTAACCTAAGCACCATGCTTAATTTAAAAGCCTATGAAAGTATGTACAGTAGTTTCAAACCAAAGCATATTATAGAAAATAAAGGTAGAATGAGAGCATATAGAGATTTACTCAAAGAGATGAAAGCATGATCATCTATGGTGAGAATATTTTTTTTTAGTTTTAAGTAGAGATGCAAGTGACATGCATATGTTCAAGAAACAAAACATGCTATGGATTTGATATGCGATGGAGTAGATGCATGGATTATTTAAAGTAACATGCAGTGGAATGCAACAAGATAACTACTCATCAAATTTAAAGTCTATGAGCAAGACTTTCTCACCTTTCTTGATCATACTTACCATGACTCACAATGGAATTTGTGTGTTGTGCAGCGTCTTTTCATTGTCACATGTGATGAACTTTGAATTCATGTGATGATGATTTTTTCTCCCATCTATACATGGTTAGAATAATATATATGTTTATACATACCTGTGAGATGGCAGGGTTCCATTGTTGATGGATCATGAATGTTTAGGCACCCTGGGCTCTTCAATATCTCACATGTCTTGTTCTTGTAGAATTTCACCAGAAGGTTGGAACGGTTGATGTCCTGCTTATTCCACAACTCAACAAAACAAGGGGTAATCCTACTAAAGCTAGCGGCATACTAGATTAGCAGATATCAAGATCAATATCAAAATCTTTACGCCAATTGTTTCCCCGGCAACGGCGCCAAAAATGCTTGTTGGTATTCCTTATGCACAATTAAAATATGAAGGATTTCGCAAGTTTACGTAAAACCATTGTAGCATTTTACGGGGAGTATTCCAGGTATCGTTATTTATATTTTACCACTGGAAAACAATGGATAAAGACATTGATACTTCACCATCATGTATCTACTAACTTAGTACACCAACTAGACTAAAGTAGGGGGTAAATGATAGATGATAGAGTTATGCATAAATGACATAGCCACACAGGAGAATTCTATGATAACAGAGTAGATAGTTAAAGTGAGAGGACAACGGGAGAGCTCAAGGTCCCTAAATACTTCTCTATTACTTGGGTTCTATAATAACTAATTCATGGATAGATATAGCAATCACACAATAACACTTCGGGACATCGGAACACTAGTCATGAAAATGGGTGAGAAAGGACTAGGAAGCTCCGACTACGGTCCTACAAACACCAATCCTAACATGGTGGAATACGTCGACCGTCAGGGCTGTCACCACCTGGGGCTACCACAACTATATGTTGGATTGAGTGCAACCTCAGATAACCTATAGCCTAAACTCCATGTCTACACTATCGATTACTACTCTAGTCACATATAGTAACTAGAGCACCTAATACAGGCGGAGATCCTATGCTAAAGTATAACAACTATACTAACCAATCAAATGCCAGGCATAAAAGTAAATAGAGAAGATAAAATATATTAAAGCATAAGTCTTACAAGAATAGATACAAAGATATACTAGAACTCTGATGACTCCTCTGAAGACTTCTCCAGAACCCGGGCGTCGCATCACTCTCCCTAACTCTCAACTAGAACTAATCTACTACAGTAGAAAGTCTAGCCCAAATTCTCTAGAGGTGAGAGGTCATCCATTCGAGGGACGCCTCTACATCTCCATAATAATGTGGTGCCAAAATATGAGGGTCTACCTCTTTATTTATAGCCTAGAAAAGCCTCCTACCTCTTCTGGACAGTCGATGTGGGACTAATTCTTCCACCGTTTGCTCTGTTGGGCTATTATACATTCAACTTGGGCCTTCCAATCATCCCTCATGTGAGCCCACTCAAGGGAGCAGCTTGGGGCGCCCCTCTTGGGCCTCTATCATGCCATATGAGCCTCTTCTCACGTCATGGGCCTTGCTTGGACGTGGGGCCCATTAGTGGTAATTCTACTTTATTTGTAAAATTAATACCTTTTCACTCCGGACTCCGAATATAGCAAATGATATATCCGTTTTGATCGTCTCTACGAGCCCGTCACAATGGTGTACTCCAAATCATCATTTGAGATACTTTTATTGATGGAAAATTGCATATTCCCACAATACAAGTGAGAACACCAAAACTCGTGGAACTCGTTAGAATCAAAACCTACAACTATGCTTTGTGATTTATTTTATAAAAAATTATGCAATAGTTGATGGTTATATTTGGTACTTAATGACCGTCAACACAAGACAAGTCTAATGAGGGAGGTGGATGCACACTTATCACTCTCTAATCACTAATGAGGATCCTAATCTTGATTCTCAAATCATGAACACCTCACTAGGCTCTTGCTCTCTCTTGCACTCCAATGGTTGCTTCAGCCGATCAAATGGCCAAGAGAGAGAGCATGGAGGAAGGTGGGAAGGTATTTATAATGTATACCAATAGCCCCAACCGTTACCCTCCAATCACACACTCTGCGGGGGGCATCGGACGCCGGATCTTTGGGCATCGACGGCAGCGTTCGATGCGTTTAAACCTACTAGCCGTTAGGATTTCCTACCGGGCACGATAACGTCCGATGTCGGTCGTCGGGGGACGCGTCCGACGCCCTAGCGCACACTGCTGCGGTGCTCTACGTGTTGCGTCAGGTGCTGCCTGGGCGTCGGTGCCCTGTGGGGGCGGCGTCCGACGCAGCCAACAGAGATAGGCTGCTATAGTGGCACCCACCGGAGCGTCCGACGTCCCCAGCGTCTGAGCGTCCGGTGGAGCGCACTATTCCTGCTGCACTTCCAGTACTCACCGGACTCCGACGCCAGCGTCCGGTGACATTCCTTCCAGCGTCCGATGCAGCAAAACTGCCTCCATTTGCTTCCGATTCAAACACTTTGCGAACGGCTTCGACTTCAATCAATCTCAAGGCTATTCTATAGCTGTCTAGCGCTAATTTTAATAAGTGTGCACCGCACCTAACTATTAGACACGCCTAGGTCAAGCTACTCACTTGCACCCCCCTTAATAGTACGGCTAAAGGAGAAAACAAAGTCCTACAAGCTAATCCAAGTGTCACTCAACTCCATCGACACTCGGAACTAGCCATCCTTAACCTTGTCGTCCATCCTTTGAAAAACCGAAATGATTTCATCTTAAGGGTGCATGAAAACCATTACGCCCATTGATTGGCATTATCATGACCTAACACTCTACCGTCTCTACAAAACACACGTTAGTCATGATAATCATCGGTTGTCATCAATCATCGAAACCCTATCTAGGGGCCTAGATGCTTTCAATCTCCCCCTTTTTGGTGATTGATGACAACAACCTCGAGATGAAAGAAGTGAGGTTTTTGAAACTCTTGATTCGTATAAGCTTATGGCAATAAGATCAAAAGGGGTTAGTAAAGCTTATACGAACCAAGTCACAAAGCGTACTCGAAAGAATATAAATGAAATGCGAGTACGAAACACGAAGCTCATTTGAGTAAAGGTAGAACATGATATAGAACAAATGAGCAACGACAAGTGACATGACATAACACAAGTAGAGAGCACAATCAAACCACATGTCACATGTCATATCATATATCACACCACCAAAATCATGTAAGTATTTAAGCAAGTATCTCACATGAAACCAAAAGCAAGTATGATATGCATGCATGAGTGTATGAGTCACACCAAAAGAACCAAAAGAACGAGCTCCCCCTCACACGCTCCCCCTAAATCTGTCATACTCGATCCCTCTCCCCCTTTGGTGTCAAGCACCAAAACCTAAGAGTCCTGGGGTGGATCGGTAGACGAGTCGGGTCCCGAGGAGCGTTGTGTCATCTCAAACTAAGTGTAGTCAGTGGAGGAGTCTGAACTCGGAGTCTGCTGAGCCTCTGTCTGGCCCTTTGTCTCGGTAACTGGTGGAGAAGCGGTTGGGGCCTACTCAGCTGTCATGGTGACTGGGGCGACCTGTGGGGGCTCAACAGTGGTGGACTGACCCTGTGGCTCGGTAGTGGGTGCAACTGAAGAAGAAGGAGCCACTGTCACCGGCACGGTCTCTGCTGCCGTCGTAGTCACTATCACAGGCTCTATCATAGGTGCCTCAGAGGTAGGAGCTGAAGGAGGAGGCTGACTGACGGGCACAGAAGCTGTCACTGCCACTGAAGTGTCTGGAGGTGTAGTAGTAGGCGGTGGCTGGCTCAAGGGAGGCTCGGACGAGGCAACCGACGATGGAAGAGTCTCGGTGGTGGTGCCGGTGCCTGTCACGACCTCGGGAGCTGAAGCAGAGACCACGGTCGTCCGAGTAGCGTAGGAAGGGGTCGGACAACCGGTCAACTCACTGTAAGAGGCTCCAAGAGTCTGAGTGGGCAGGAGCTGACTCTGAGTGAGCGGCGTGAACCTCGTCTGAATAGGAGTGAAGCCTGGGGACGCATTGAAGGACTGGGGAATCTGCTGAGTCGGTGAAGTAAACTGTCCAAACCCCTAAGAAAACTGCGAAAGCTGAGTCTGAGAGCTGCTGGGCTGGAAGACTGGGGCCATCTGGCCGGGAGTGTAAACGAAGCCCTATGGAAGCTGAAACGGCAGACTCGGAGCTCCACTCTGCTGAGGCTGACTCTGAAGCCCACCGGGCTGTAACGCTGGAGTCTGAACCTGAGGAATCTAAATCCCAATGGCCTGCACTAACCCTGAGATAAGACCATAAAGCTAGGCGTGCTATGCCTGGGCCTCGCGCTGTAAGCGAGCCTGCTCCTGCTGAAAAGCATCCTGACGTGCCCAAATCTCTGCAAGCTGAGCGTTCACAATGTCATTGTCCTGACGACGCTCCTGCTCAAGGCGCTGCTGACCCGAAGTGAGATGACTAAGAAGCTCAAGAACTGCGGGGTCGGAGCGAGAACTGCTGGCCTCGGCGTCGTGTGCACGGGGTGGAACCTCTGGGATAGGGTGGTAGTCCTCGTCCTCACTGTCAGACGGGTCTAGCTGAAGCTCGGTCTCAACCCCCTGTGCCTCCTGCTGCTCTAGCTCTGCAAGCTCTGTCTCAGCCAAGGTACGAACTGCGGCGTCCTGCTCAGCACCTGTCGCTGTCACAACCGGCCTCTGGCTCTAGCGAATAGGAGTAGCACGTGCCAGTGACCGAATAAGCTGAGAGAGGTCGTAGTGAGGAAACTCAGTGGTACTGCCACGCCACTCGTGAAGGGCAGGCTCAGGCATTGGTCGCACGGCCTGTCGAATCAGCGAAGTCAGCCAGTGAGCGTACGGTACGTGCCTCTTGCCCCTGAATCCCTCGTCAATCACATCCTCAATCTCACCGAGCATCAGATCCCAAATGTCAAACTGTAGCTGTGAGAGGAGGTGGAACAGAAGCCACTGCTGCAAGTAGGTGAGACCCTCTCTGTATCCCTCCCTAAGAAGAACTATACTCCTCATCACTGAATCTAGCACACGAGCAGTGGGGTTCAAATCCTTGGTCATCCTGCTAGAGCCCTCTCCAAAGCCCTCCTCAAACAAGGGACGAACGTTGTCTGTCTCCGGGCGGATACCACCGTGAGGGCGGCGAGGAGGGTCAATCTGAGGAAAGCACAACTGGTGGAGTCTGGTGTCGGAGCGAGTCAAGTGAAGAATCTCTCGAGCCTGATCGCTGTCAATTTGGCGGGACACCCCTCTGAAACTGAACTGAATAAACTCGTGGTCCGGGTCAACCCAAACTGTGGCATAGAACTCTCTGATCCAGGACTCCACGTAAAGACCGGTCCGTCCAAGCAAGTCGGCGAGCCCCGGAAGGTAGGACAAGTAGGGACGCATGTGCTCGCCGATAACCTCAACAATCTTCTCCAGCCAGCAGACACGGTGACCGCCAAACGCTACCCGAGTACGCTGGTAAGCTCTGTAGAAGTCCTCATGAAGAGTAGTGTGGAAGACCTCAGAGCCAGGCTGTCTCTCTAGGGGGAACCACTCCTCAAGTCGCACACGGCGGAGCTCCTGAACCCGCTTGGTGCTGCAGTTCCTCAGGTCATAGTGAAGCACGGCCGGGGCACGCGGAACCCGAGGAGCATGAGCACCACGCCTCTGTCTCTCTACAGCTACCGGTGGTGTAGCCTGGGTACGAGCACGAGTGGAACGCCTAGGTGGGCGCACAGCTGTCTCAGTCTGCTCCTCAGCACCCTCTGCCTCTGCCTCGGCCTCAGCTGTCTCTGCCTCTGCTGTCTCGGCCTCCTGTGCCTCTGTAGCTACGGTCCTGCCCTCAAGCCTTACACGGCGGCCACTAATGTGGAGACCAACCCCGCTCTCTACTCTGTCTGCCGCCTCGGCTACTGCAAGAGCTGCCTCTGCGTCTCTCTGAGCACGGGTCCTCTTCTTCTTCTTCGGCGGCTCAATCATCGGCTGCTTATCGGGCCGACGAGAGTGAGGTGGAGACTCGTCACCCCCGGAACCACCAACATTCTTGCACCGCATGGTTGCAAGAACGAGAGATACACTGCCACTGAAAGAGAGAAACTGCCGCTGTCAAGAAGTAACTGACAATCCCCCTGACTCAAGAATATCAACTGTAAGCACAACTGCCACTGACAAACAATGCTGCCCCTGAGAAGCTGGACTGACACTCGAGAGGCTTGGCCTCAATCCATACTCGCGGGCTTGGCCCCGAGTGTATCTGACACTGCCAACTGCCGAGAAACCCACTGACAAGATCCACCAAAGCGAAACAACTCGACTCACTGCACAAGAGAGATATAGGGAGTATATATAAGCAATGTAATATGACTAGAGACGAGGTGACCAAGTGGAAAGCAAGCAAATAGATGAGAAGAGAGGAAAAAGTTGCGATACCTAGGTCACGACGGGAACCTGCGAAAAGATGACACGGCAAGGCACCCGCGACAAGGTTTGAGTCACTGCAATCCAAAGAGTGTAAAGGATATGAGAGACTGCAGTGAAGGAAGTGGAGGACAGTCAGTCAGGCATTTAGTCGAACATGTGGCGTGCAGGGGTGATGCTCACCGGAGAGAAACGCTGCAGGCCAAGAGAGAAGGCTGCAGGTCCTTTGGAAATGAAGATGGTGCACTGCTGCGGTGATGCTCGATGACGGTGAGGTGGCGCAGAAAGGGGGCACGATTTAACGGTGCGGGCGAAGTGCAGGCTTGGTGTGCGTGGCGAGAAGAGCGCGCCGGGCGGGCGCGTGGAACGCAAGCGCGGGCGGAGTGACCAAGGGCGGCGCGCGAGCACGGCGTGGGTGCGGGTGAGTGATGGACGGCGGCACGGCCGATTAGGGCAGAGGCGGCGGCGGTTCGCGCGGAGAAGAAGAACGACGACGTGCACGAGCGGTTTGTAAAAAGGGGGAAGAAGGGTAGTGGCCCCACCGGTCAGATTAAGATGGAAACTGTTTGCCGTCTTCAACAGAGCGTCGGACACTCAGGTGGCACCCGTCGGATGCTCCGAAAAGCTCCGGACGCAACTCAGAGAGGTATGAAAACCTGCCCTGGAGCATCGGACGCGTCCGGTGGTCGGGCATCTGACGCAACTCAGCGTCCGATGAGCGACAGCTGGCGGGGGCTGATTTCCAAACTGGCATCGGACGCGCAGACGACAAAAGTTCGGATGCGGTTGTAACACTGTTCATCGTCCGATGACTCCTCCTCAGCAGCTAGTCACTGTGCACGCGTCGGACGCGTCAGGTGATCCCCTGGGCAGCGTCCGATGCTGCGTCCGGTGCTACTTCTTGCCCTGTTTTTCAATGAAGCTTCACCGCAACCTTTCCCAACCAAGTCCCAACCAACAAAGACCCAAATAAACACCAGATTGAGACTGGTATGAGATGCCTCTCTCAAACCCTCAATTTCAAAATATTTTGCCTTAGGCTTATATGCTTTTTAACGAAAATAAGCGATAGGAACGAACAAAGAGACATCGTATGGCCACCAAATAGGGTATATAACCAATAGAAGCGTCAAATGCTCCCCCTATCGGTGGACGAACACAGCGGATGCTCAAGCTTAACTGAAAAGAAACGACAAAAAAACACACATGCATATGCAATGCAATACTTGAATTTGAATCTAGTCGCTTGTCAAGTTTGTCCTTGGTTAAGCTTCTTCACACGCTTTGGGGCGTTATCTTAACCAAGTTGGCCAAGCTCTACGTGCAATACACAATTTAAACATGTTTATATTACAAATGCAATGCAACCAACAACACAAGCTCATCTTTTAGTGAAGTTACTTAGATCAAGAACATTAAGCTCATTCCTCAACTTACAAAACCGTGCTTCATCTAAAGGTTTTGTGAAGATATCTGCCAATTGATCTTCCTGTCCTTACTCCCTCTAAAGATATATCTCCTTTTGCAACATGATCTCTAAGGAAGTGATGACGGATATCGATGTGTTTGGTGCGAAAGTGTTTAACCGGGTTGTTAGCAAGTTTTACAGCACTTTCATTACCACATAACAAAGGTACACCTTTTAGGACTACACCATAGTCTAGAAGGGTTTGCATCATGTAAAGGATTTGTGCACAACAAGCTCCCGCGGCTATGTACTCCGCCTTAGCGGTTGACAATGCCACGCTATTTTGCTTTTTTGAGGACCAAGACACTAGTGATCTACCAAGCAAATGGCACCCTCTGGATGTGCTTTTCCTATCAATTTTGCAACCGGCATAATCCGAATCGAAATAGCCCACAAGGTTAAAACTAGCTCCTTTGGGATACCAAAGGCCAATGCTTGGTGTGTGCTTAAGGTACCTAAGGATTCTTTTCACGGCAACTAGGTGAGCCTCCTTAGGGTTAGCTTGGAATCTAGCACACATACACACACTAAACATGATATCGGGCCTAGATGCGGTCAAGTACAACAAACTACCAATCATAGAATGGTAGAGAGTTTGGTCAACCGGGTTACCTCCCTCATCTAGGTCAAGATGTCCATTTGATGGCATTGGAGTCTTGATGGGCTTACATTCATCCATATTAAATCTCTTGAGAAGATCCTTGGTATACTTTTCTTGAGAGATAAAATTCCCTTCTCTCATTTGTTTGACTTGAAAACCAAGAAAGAATGTAAGCTCCCCAATCATAGACATCTCGAATTCCTTCGACATCAAATCACCAAACTCTTTGCAATAGTCTTCATTTGTTGAGCCAAATATGATATCATCAACATGGACTTGACAAATGAAGATATCTCCATTAAGCTTCTTGGTGAATAGTGTGGTGTCCACCGTCCCAATCTTGAAGCCCTTCTCAATAAGGAAGTCTCGAAGGCGCTCATACCAAGCTCTTGGAGCTTGCTTTAGCCCATATAGTGCTTTGGACAACCTATAAACATGATTAGGATATCTAGGGTCTTCAAACTCAGGAGGTTGATCAACATAGACTAGTTTATTTATGAAGCCATTTAAAAATGCACTTTTCACATCCATTTGAAAGAGTTTGATGTTGTGATTAGATGCATATGCAAAGAGGATACGAATGGCTTCAAGTCTTGCAACCGGTGCAAAGGTCTCTCCAAAATCCAAGCCTTCAACTTGAGAGAACCCCTTTGCAACTAGTCTTGCCTTGTTCCTCACAATCACACCTTGATCATCTTGCTTGTTGCAGAACACCCACTTTGTTCCAATGACTCTTGCACCTTTGGGTCGCTCTTCAAGTGTCTATACTTGGTTGCGGGTGAAGTTGTTCAACTCTTCGTGCATGGCATTCACCCAATCCGGATCTTGAAGAGCTTCATCTATGCTAGTAGGCTCAATGCAAGAGACAAAAGAGTGATGTTCAATAAATGATGCATATTTTTAAGAGCGAGTCATTACACCCCTTGTCGGACTTCCGATGATGAGATCTTGTGGATGTGCATGGAGTAGAGGAGTTGTCCTTCTATCAACCACTTGGGGAGGAGGTTGCGGAGCATCAACATCTTGAGCTTGTGCCACTCTTTGTTCTTGGGAGATAGGAATGTCTTCACTTGGATTTCTCCCATCTTTATCATCATCTTGTGGCACACGGGATAAAGATGGTTGATCTATCACTTGTACTTCATCTTCATCATCCTTAGGCTTGATGTCTCCAACCGGAATATTCTTCATGGCCTCCCTCAATGGTTCATCACCTACATCATCAAGATTCTCATGTGCTCCTTGGGAGCCGTTAGATTCATCGAACTCCACATCATATGTTTCTTCTACCAAGCCGGTTGCATGGTTGAATACTCGATATGCCTTGGACTTCAATGAGTAACCAACAAGAAAGCCAATATCACAATGTCTTTGAAACTTCCCTAGGTGTTGCCGCTTCTTGTAGATGTAGCATTTGCAACCAAACACCCGGAAGAAAGAGATATCCGGCTTCTTCCCATTGAGCAACTCATACGGAGTCTTGTTGAACCACCGGTGAGGGAACAATCTATTGGCCGCATAACATGCAGTGTTGATAGCTTCGCCCAAAACCTCTCCGGTGTGTTGTACTCATCAAGCATTGTTCTAGCAAGGGTGATTAGTGTCCGGTTCTTCCTCTCTACTACACCATTTTGTTGCGAAGTGTAAGTTAAAGAGACTTCATGCTTGATTCCAACTTCATCACAATATTCTTCAATGTTTGTGTTGTCAAACTCTTTCCCATTGTCACTTCTTATCTTCTTGATCTTGGTCTCAAACTCATTTTGTGCTTTCTTGGCAAACTTCTTGAATGATGGAGTAGCTTCGGTTTTGTCATGAAGAAAGAATACCCATGTGTATCTTGAATAGTCATCAACAATCACAAGACAATATAACTTTCCTCCCAAGCTTTCATAGGTTGTTGGTCCAAATAAATCCATATGTAGTAGCTCAAGCACTTTGGATGTTGACATGTATGCTTTGGATGGATGAGTGTTGGCAACTTGCTTGCCGGCTTGACATGCACTACAAAGCTTGTTCTTCTCAAATACATCATCCTTCAAACCTCTAACCATATCCTTCTTCAAAAGCTTCTTGAGAGTGTTCATTCCAATATGAGCAAGCCTCCTATGCCATAACCAACCAAGTGATGTCTTCGTGAATAAGCAAGTCTTCAAGTTAGCAACTTCGGAGGAGAAATCAACTAGATAGAGATTGTTGTATCTAAAGCCTTTGAATATCACTTGATGATCATCTTTCTTTGACACAACCACTTTCTTCTCGGTGAATAGACATTCAAAGCCAAGATCACACAATTGACCAACGGATAGCAAGTTGAAGCTCAAAGATACAACAAGAAGCACATTTGATATTGAATGATCATTTGATATAGCAATCTTCCCCAACCCTTGTACTTTGCCTTTTGAGTTGTCCCCAAATGTAATCTTCTCTTGATTGTCAACCCCTTCATTTGATATAGCAATCTTCTCTTGATTGGTCATATGTTGAGTGCAACCACTATCAATAACCCAATGATTTCCACCGGTCTTGTAGTTCACCTACACATATGAGAGATCAAGCTTGTTGTTTAGGGACCCAAACTTGAGAGGGGCCCTTGACTTTCTCAACTAGTGACTTTGCAACCCAAATTTGCTTAGGCCTATTCTTGTTGGGAGGACCTAAGAATGTGACTTGAACTTTTCCACTCTCTTTCTTTCTAAGAATGTAGTGAGCATTGAAGGCAAAGGGTTTAGCATGCTTGGGCAAGGGTTGCGGTGGTGGAGTTTCACACACTCGTGAGCAAAGTGACCTTCTTGACCACACTCAAAGCATCTCTTTGGCTTGGGCTTTGGATTGTGATGTTGTTGAGCTTTGACTTTCTTCTCTTGTTGAGCCAAGAAACCAATCCACTTCTATCTATCTTCATGACGGTGTTTATGAGTAGCTCACTTTGAAGGTAGTTGCCTCGAGAGAACTTTTGCAATCCAACTTTCAAATGATCCTTCTCCAACTTGAGTTGCTTGTTTTCCTCTTTTAGCTTCTCTACATCATGATCAACTCTTGTAGCACCAAATGCACAACTCTTCTCAAAGTTGAGCCTTTTGATCTCCTCTTTGAGTGACTCAATCTCTTGATCAATCTCATTGTTGCATTCTTGAGTTTCAATGACAATGGTGTTGGTGGATGAAAGCTTCTCAAGATCTTGCTTTAGCTTTGCATTTTCACTCTTCAACTTGACATAGTCATCATAGTGCTCGGCCACAACAACTTGCTTGCCTTTGCCACTAGAACCTTGCTCAATGCTCTCAACAATCAAATCATCACATGATGTGGCTATATCAATCTTAACAATATTGTTAGTAGCATCATGTGTTTCATCGGATAAAAGATCATATGAAAGCACAAGGTTATCATGGTTAACTTTAAGAGTTGTGTACTCTTCCTTAAGCAAGTTGTATCTAGTGTTGAGCTCATTGTATATCTCCTCAAGCTTATCATGTTTTGCTCTAAGCTCTTTTAGGGATTGTTTGAGCTCCTTGAGTGAGGATGACACAACCTTATTTTCTTCTCTAAGCTCATCACTGGCTTTTTCGGCTATGTCATATTTAGCAAGAAGAGACTCATTCTCAAGTTTTAGCTTTTCATTTTTAGCCCTTATCTTTCTAATGATTTTAGAGTAATCATTAAGCAAGGTGACAAGTTCATCATATGAAGTTGCCTCAAATTCATTATCACTATCACTACCACAATCATCATCACTATCACCATGAGAGTTTTGTACCTTCCGGTCACCTTTGGCCATAAGGCATAGGTGTGTAGGGGATGATGGTGGTGAAGGCGGTGGAGGTAGTGAAGACCCAATAACAAGAGCAGCCACCTTCTCTTTCTCATCATCACTATCGTCGGATGATCCACCACTTGATGATTCAATGTCGGTGAGCCAAACACCCACGATATAAGCCTTGCCACCCTTCTTCTTGTGGAACTTGTTCTTCTTGCCATCTCTCTTGTATGGCTTGTCTTTCTTCTTCTCATCATCATCGTCACTTGAATCATCTTTCTTGCCCTTAAACTTGTTCTTGAACTTGTCTTTCTTGTGCTTTGGACATTGATGAGCAAGATGGCCAAGTTCACCACAATTATAGCAATCCATCTCGGAGATAGGCTTCCTCTTGCTACTTGTGAAGAACTTCTTCTTCTTGGAGTCAAACTTGACGCCACTCTTGTTAAGCTTCTTAAGAATCTTTGTGGTCTTCCTCACCACGAGTGCAATGTTTACATCATCATCTTCATCATCACTTGAGCTTGCAAGAACAATCTCAATTGCTTTGCCTTTGCTCTTCTTCTCTTGGTTGGCCTTGAATGCCAAATCTTTCTTTTTGGCGGAAGAAGAACTTTCTTGCGGAGTGATGTGCATGTACATCTCATGTGCATTGATCTTCCCCAAGACTTGGGTTAGTGTAGCGGTGGAAAGATCACCTTGATGGAGCACGGTGACAATGTGACCATAGTTGTCAATTGGAAGGACACACAAGATCTTTCTCACAACATCGGATGGTGATATTTGTGAGTCCAAGTCCATTGAGCTTCTCTATAATGACATTCAAGCGAGAGTACATTTCATTAGCATTCTCATGAGAAAGCATAGCAAATGAATTAAGCTTTTGCATAACAAGATGATAGCGTTCCTCACGCTCACTCTTGGTTCCCTCATGGAGCGCACAAATATTTTCCCAAAGATCATGGGCATTTTTGTGGTTCCAGACCCGGTTAAACACCTCTTTACAAAGACCTCTAAAGATGATGTTTTTGGCCTTTGCATTCCACTTCTCATTGGTTTCCTCATCTTGTGTGAGGCGTGCGGCATCCTTAGGTTTTAGGCAACCTTGAGTAGCGGCTCGGAGCGCGTTAAGATCAACGGCCTCAAGATACGACTCCATGCGAATCTTTCAATAAGGAAAGTCATCGCCCTCGAACATGGGAGGAGGTCCATCCCCTCCGGTCATCTTTTCTCTAGGCGATTAAGCCAAAATTAAGAGCACGAGGCCCTGATACCAATTTAAAGGATCAAGATGCCCAAGAGGGGGGTGAATTGGGCTTTTCTAAATTTAATCGCAACGGTAAAAGCCTAACGCTTAGCCCATTTCACCCCTAGTGCCTAAGTGTGTTCTCTATGACTCTAGGACACAAAAGTTATGCTCCTTAGGTTCCAAACCCTACTCTAGCATGGCAATTCTAGCAATGTAAATACAAGAAGTAATGCGAGAATGTAAATGCTCAAAGTAAAAGAGAGGAAGAGGAACGCGGTGATGTTTTTCCGAGGTATCGGAGAGTCGGCACCCTCCACTAGTCCTCGTTGGAGCACCCGCGCAAGGGTGTAGCTCCCCCTTGATCCACGCAAGGATCAAGTGCTCTCTACGGGATGATTCTTCGTAACTCCGACGCGGTGAATCCCCCAAAACCGCTCACAAGATGAGATGGGCCATCCACAATCACCACCGGATGATCACCATGCTCTCAATCGCCACCGAGCCGTCTAGGTGATGCCGATCACCAAGAGTAATAAGCACAAGCTCTCAATTGACCAAGACAAGCCTAATGAGGGAGGTGGATGCACACTTATCACTATCTTGATTCTCAAATCATGAACGCTTCAGCTGATCAAATGGCCAAGAGAGAGAGCATGGAGGAAGGTGGGAAGGTATTTATAACGTATACCAACAGCCCCAACCGTTACCCTCCAATCACACACTCTGCGGGGGCATCGGACACTCAGATGCTGGGTCCGATGCGTTTAAACCCGCTAGCCGTTAAGGTTTCATACTGGACACAGTACAGCGTCCGATGCCCAGTCGTCGGACGCGTCCGACGCCCTAGCGGCACTGTAGTGCTCTCTGTGTTACGTCAGGTGCTGCCCTGGAGCGTCCGGTGCCCCAGGGAGCGGCGTCCGACGCAGCCAACAGAGATAGGCTGCTACAGTGGCACCCACGGGCGTCCGGCGTCCCGGCGTCGGCGTCGGTGGAGTGCACTGTACCTGCTGCACTTCCAGTACTCACCGGACTCTGACGCCAGCGTCCAGTGACCTTCCTTCCAGCGTCTGATGCAGCAAAACTGCCTCCATTCGCTTCCGATTCAAACACTTTGCGAACGGCTTCAACTCCAATCAATCTCAGGGCTATTCTAGAGCTGCCTAGCGCTAACTATTAGACACGCCTAGGTCAAGCTACTCACTTTCACCCCCCTTAATAGTACGGCTAAAGGAGAAAACAAAGTCCTCCAAGCTAATCCAAGTGTCACTCAACTCCATCGACACTCGGAACTAGCCATCCTTAACCTTGTCGTCCATCCTTTGAAAAACCGAAACGATTTCATCTTAAGGGGGCATGAAAACCATTACGCCCATTGATTGGCATTATCATGACCTAACACTCTACCGTCTCTACAAAACACATGTTAGTCATGATAATCATCGGTTGTCATCAATCATCGAAACCCTATCTAGGGGCCTAGATGCTTTCACCGGGCTGGTCTTCATCTCTCCTCTCGGGGTCAGAATGAAGTATGCCCTTCGACTCCATTTTCAAGCCTCCAACAATGTTGCGGAGTATGAGGCCTTGAAAAATGGCTTGCACATAGCCAAAGAGCTCGGCATAAAACGCCTTGAGGTCCGCGGTGACTCACAGCTTGTCGTTGACCAGGTCATGAAGGAGTCAAGCTGTTATGACCCAAGGATGGCAGCATACTGCCAGGAGGTGCGCAAGCTCGAGGGATGCTTCGATGGCCTCGAGCTCAATCACGTCCTCCATCGGGATAATGAGGCAGCAGATGCCTTGGCCAAAATGGCCTCAAATTGAGACCCCATCCCCAGCGGGATATTCGCCAGGGACCTCACCCAGCCGTCGGTAAATTATGGCATGGGAGGGATCGACCCCTCTCTCTCTAACCCCAGGACGATCAGGCCGATCCCTGGAGACGACCCTCTCTCCTCCAACCCAGGAGCGATTCGTCCGACCCCCGGAGACGACCCCTCCTCCGAACCGGCTGTCTTCGTGGTGACGCAGGTGGATGAGGGGACGGACCCTGATCCAGGGCCCGAGAATGATTGGAGAAAGCCATATCTCGACTGCCTCATTTGTGAAGTCTTACCCACTGATAAGACTGAGGCACGACGGTTGGCTCGTCGTGCCAAGTCATTCGCCATCATTGACGGCGAGCTGTACAAGAAGGGACACTCGGGTGTCCTACACCGATGCATCCCTGCTGCCCACGGGTATGCCCTCCTAGAGGACATACACACAGGCGTCTGCGGGCACCACGCACTATCGTGGCCTAGGCCTACTGCCAGGGCTTCTACTGGCCTACGGCGGTAGCGAAACGCATCAAAAATCGTCTGCTCCTGCGAAGGATGTCAGTACTATGCCAAGCAGACGCACCTGCCTGCGCAAGCCTTGCAGACGACCCCCCTCACATGGCCATTCGCGGTCTAAGGGTTGGATCTAGTCAGGCCCCTCCAGAAGGCGCCTGGGGGCTTTACCCATGTTTTGGTCACGATTGACAAGTTCACTAAGTGGATCAAGGCTCGACCCCTCGCCACTATCAAGTCCGACCAAAGTGTGCTCTTTTCCACAGACATCATATACCGCTTCGGTGTGCCCAATTCAATCATCACGGACAATGGGATGCAGTTCACTGGGAAGAAGTTCCTAGAGTTTTGTGACGAATTTAACATCCGTGTCGATTGGGCATCCGTTGCGCATCCCCGCACTAATGGTCAAGTGGAACGAGCCAATGGCATGATCCTCCAAGGTCTTAAGCCCCGGATTTTTCATCGTCTCTATCAGTTCGGCCGATGATGGCTCGCTGAACTCCCAGCGATACTGTGGAGCTTGAGAATGACTCTGAGCAGAGCAACGGGACATACTCCATTCTATAAGGTCTATGAGGCGGAAGCCGTTCTACCCACAGACCTCGAGTACGGGTCCCCACGTGTCAGGGCCTATGCTGAGCCTGCGAACCAGACTTACTTGGTGGACGCCATGGACCAACTCGACGAAGCTCGCGACGTCGCGTTGCTACACTCTGCCAAATATCTACAGTCCCTGCGTCGCCATCACGGTTGACGAGTGTGGGGGCGTGCGTTCAACGTTGGTGACCTTGTCCTACAGCTCCGGCAAGATAACAAGGGGCGCCAGAAGCTTACCCCACCATGGGAGGGTCCCTTCACCACTGCTGAAGTCCTCCGACCAGGGGCTTATAAGCTGAAGGACGACAGGAGGCAGCTCATCAAAAACGCCTGGAACATCGAGCAGTTACGTCATTTTTACCCCTGAAGATTTTCCTTTTTCGTTTCATATCATGTATTTCGTTCTGTACTAGTGCTTTTTCCGCTTTCAGTAACTAGATGCTTAATTTGGAAGTTTTCTCTAAAAGAAATCTTGACCCCTGAGGTCGACTTGAGTTCCTTTATTAAGTAAAGAAAAGACAACATGTCTGGCTTTAGATTCTACCATAACTTTCTTATTCTAGGGATTACATTGAGGTAACAAACGGTCCTAGCACCCAAAAACCGTCCTAGTCGTCCTGTCAACGCCTCAGCGGCTAACGACACAACCGGGTGAGGGTCCAGCTAGCCGTCTCAAGCACCAGTATAGTCCCAAAGAGCTACGATGGTTATGACAGAAAACAGCCGAATTACTACCTTCCTAAGCTAAGAAAAAGCCTCAAAAGGCGGGATCTGCTAGTTTTGACACCAGATATCGTGACCGGGACGGCGTACCTATGTAGCGAATTCTAAGGTACCACCCAGCGGGTGTTCAAGACCTAGGCAATCCAATTTCAAAATTTTTATACAAAGGAATTAGTTCGAAACAAAATAGTTGTCATTACAAATGTTAAATAACAGTCTTGGGGCAGGTCAAGCCCATTGTAAAAAACAAGCAAATATTTTTTACTCCCGCTAGGGGAGCACCAGGTCTGCCAGCCGCTCAGCCAAGACTTCGGCGCTGTCTGTCGCCATTGCGCGAAGAGCTACGATCTCCGCCTCGAAGGTTTCTTCGAAGTATCCCTCGCTGAGGTTGTCGAGGTCGAAGCTCCTCCCATAATGTGAGTGCGCAATGGCGAACGACTCCTGGATCCCGGTCCTGAAGGCATCACGCTCCAGATGCCCGATGCGCCTAGGGCAGCAGGGACACTCGCGCAACGAGGTAGCCGTCCGGAGCAGGAGCAACGCCAAGATCGTCGAGGGCGCCCTCAACTGTAGCACTCAAATTGGTGTTTTGCTGCTGCAGCTGCGAGACAGACCCCTGAAGGGTCACCATCTCCTCGGACATCAGCTGAGCCGTGTTCTCAGCCTCCTTCTTTTGGCGGCGCTCCCGCTCCAGCTCACCATGGAGAGCGGCAACCTTGTCCCGGAGTGCGTTCCGCTTCTCCTGGAGGCGGGTCTCGGACTTACGGCTGTCGTCGCACTCACGGTGAAGCCGCTGCACTTTAGCGCGGTCGTGATCGAGATCTTGCTCTGCCCGCAGCAGCCGGCTACGCAGCTGCTCTGCCTCCTGGAGCAGCTCCTGGATGTGGCTGGCACGCCGCTCATGCTCTTCCTGGACGCGCCTTGCCTCAGCATCGTCCAGCTCTTGCCTACGTAAGAGAGCCAGGTACCTCCTCCATCGACTCAGCGTCCTGAATGGTGTCCCTCTACCGAATGCGGAGGTCTTGGATCAGCTCCGCAGCCTCCTTCCCCGGGGATATTGCCGGTACAGGAGCCGAGACTTCTCCCGGCAGATCCGCATCGACGCCTAAACAAGAAGTGATTCACGGGCAAGTTGAGGGCTCTGATGTTCGTAAAGGAAAGGCACAAGCTGAAATACCTGGTAGAACGCCTCTGCCTGCCTGAACCTTGCCGTCACAGCGGCAGCATAGTGGCGCACGGCCGCCATCACGGACTCGAAGGAGACGACAACCTCCGTCTCGGCGCAATCGTCGATCACCAGGGGCTCCGCCTCCAGGTTGAAGGGGTCAGAGAACTGCAAGCGCGACTCTCCCCAAAAGACAGGAGGAACCCTGGCATCTCCAACAGCCGCCCCAGCAGCGCCACCGGCAGCCGAGGTCAATGGCGCACCTCCCGTCGGTTTCGGAGGTATTGGGAGAGAAGCGGCGCTCCCGTCGCCCGCCTTGTCTCCCTTGGTATAGGACGCCTCCGTCGTCACAGGAGCTGCCTGAGTTGAAGTGCTCGGGGGCTCGGACCTCCGAGGCTCATCATTCTGCAGGCCTTGCGTCAGAGGCAAGACCCCGCTGTCTTCTCCGCCAGTAGCTCCGCCTCCACAGGCTCCGTCAAGGACGGAGCCACGTAGGGCACCATCACGGACCCCTCTCCGGTGAACAAGGGTTGGGACGCGAGCCTGCCAGCCTCCTGCCGCTTCTTCAGCGCCTTCTTAGGCATGAATGAGAGCCACCCAGGAGTTCAGACATGACTACGACACGAGAAGAGATCACGGTTAAAAGCGAATTTGCGCACGACCAAGGGAAGGCAGAAGGCCCAGTTGGAAACTCACCTCCTGGGCGCGGAGCGTGGCATCTTGGGGACCAGCCCCATTGACACCGACTCCGCGGTGTCAGGGCAGGGGTGTTTCCCCTTTCCCCTGATCTCCTGTCCAGCCATTGAGACTGGACCCGTCCCGCTCGTAGCGGGTTGTGCGCCTTCACCGCCCGCGCCTCCGGAAGCCATGGGCGTAGCAACGGTAGGGTTAGGGTGAACCGACTCCTCCCCCTCGGAGGCCACAGGCGCAACAGCGGCGGGGTCGGAGCGAGCCGACCCTTCTCTTTCGGGAGCCACAACCTGGCTTAGTGGCTCCAAGGATGGACCCTGGGACCCCATCACGAGCACGGCTCCCACGGTGCGGGCCAGCTCGTCAAGGTCCGCGGGGTTGTCCCCTGCCTGCTCCTCCTTTTCCTTCTCCCCCTCCCCGTCGCCTGGGACGGGGGCCCTCGAGCAGCCCGTCGCGCTGCTCTCGCCCTCCAGGGAAGGATCGGCGAAGCCCTGAGCGGACCCGTCGGACCGGATCTTTGAACTCCCCCCTCATCCGATTCAATGAGAGGGGTCAGGTCCCGTTCCTTCCTCAGGCGGTTCTCCGCCCTCTTTGCCTTGCGCCTCACCTTTTGGGCATGGCGAGCCTCGGAGCTGGCCACGTTCATCGCCCGCTGCGCCGCCGTGCGAGGAAGAGGCACCGGATCCTCCTTCAGGGGAAGATCCGAGGGATGGAGTAGTGAAAGCAAATCAGGAAGGATTTGGAAGGAATAAGAGGGGAAAATAAAATTCAAACAACTACACACTTACGAAATTCACGAAGCCAACGTCCGGCTTCATCGGTGGCTGGCCCGGCACTGGCGACTCTAAAGGAATCAGCGCACTGGAGGCGTCTTTCGGGGCCGCCAGCAGGTTCCAGAGGCACCTCGTAGCTGCGGCGAAAAGCGGGCCGCCCCGAGCACGGTGCCAGCGAGCTCGCGCCGGGAGCCATCTCCGACAGCCGGAGGCGGCGCGACATCAACGGCGCCACCCCTCACCGGAGCCGAGGCATCCACTATGCCCGCTCCGGTGAGACCGCGGCCCTGCAGAATCCTGATGGCCTCCAGGTGTTGCTCAAGCTTCTCAATCTCCTTGCGGTTCACCCCGCGGCTCCACTCCTGCGGGCGCTCTTCAAACGTCACACCGGAGAAGTCCGGGAGCGGCGCCTCCTCGGAGTTCTTGAGGTAAAACCACCCCGAATGCCATCCTCAATTCGACGTGGACATCTTCAAGTCCACGTACCACTTCACGCGCTCCCCGCGAAGAGCAATGCCGACGCATCCCACGGGAAGCGCAAGCTCTGGCAACCCCTCCTTCTCCTTCGCCCACCGCTTCTGCGGCTGTGCGGCGAAGAAGTACTTCTAAAGGCCATAATAGGGAGAGATCCCCAAGTACCCCTCGCACAATGCAACGAACGCCGCCATGTGCAGAATCCCGTTTGGATTCAGGTGGTGGTGCTCGACGTGGAAGTGCTGGAGCACCCCGCGCACGAAGTTGTGAACGGGAAAGCCTAGTCCTCGCTCATGGAAGGCCAGGAACGAGACGATGTACCCCATCGGCGGCTTTGGGGTGTCATTCTCGAGCGGCACGATCCACTCCCCTGCCTCCGTCAGCGGGGGCAAAATCCCCTAAGCCACGAGGCGCTATATCTCCAGCACCGTCACGGTTGGTCGCGGGAGGAGATGAGAGAGCTGGCTGGCGGTGGCGGCGGCGACGGCGGTGGCGGAAGAAGCACGGGAAGCAGAGGAAGGCTCGGGGGCTTTTCTGTTGGCTTCTGGTCGTAGGCGCAAATACGGCTGGGAAACCCTCTCCATTCCTCCCAACGTCTTTAAAGGAGGAAACTGCCCGTTCGGCCGCACTCCAGATCATGGGCAGCGTGGCCTAGGCCCACCAGGGAACGGATAGGCGAGCGCACGCTTTCTGAGCACCTTAACTCCGCTCAGCAGCGTACGACTGTCAGCCCACGCGTGCTGACGGTTCCATCCCGTCCCATCGAAACCCTGTGCAGCCCGTCACCATGTGATCCCTTGGACGGCTTTGGGCTTCGCGTTGACTACGTGGGAGGCGGGGCGGCGCGCCTACGGAGTAGGCTACGGCGAGTAGCCATAATCATGGTCGCTGGGGTCGGTAGGGAATCCAGAGGCGCTTTGTCCGTTTTCGGACCCTCCGCGAAAAAACCCTAACCGGATCCGGCTCCATGACGCTCCGGTGAGCAAGGAAACCCTAATGGAAGCATGAACGCTACCTACTCGTTTGAACGGGACGAACGCCGCCAAAATCAACAACAATGGAAATGCAAGCAACAGATTCAGATGTTTATGATAGATAATCTGGAGTAAGCATGTTCATATTCCTGATTACAACCTAAAGTTAAGGAACGCCAAACCGGCGTCCCAGAGCACAAAATAACCGCCCTAGCGGCGCTATACAAAAGTCCTCGGCGTGGCTCTCCTACCCTAAGACTTCCACCGGTGCCCGATGGAGCGCAAGCGCCGCATGGACTTCGTTCCTGAGGCGGCGACACCCCGGGAACAAGAAGACCATGGAGATCAACCCATGGGTGAAAGCCCGGCGCAGGGATGAAGCCACGCCGGCACGAAGGACCCCGCGACGCCTCAGGGAGCATCGCGGATCACCACCTCCACTGGCACCTCCTCCACGATGGCGTCGGCGGCGTCGAGCTACTGGCACACTAGATGCTCTAGGTCCCCGACGCGCTCGCCCTCGGGGAGCTCGATGTAGCCCCGGAGATCGGCCAGGGAGCGGCGGTGCGCCACCGCCAGCCAGACGCCGCCCCACGGCAAACGCCGTGGGACACCAGGTCGCGGATGCAACCAAGCGCGGCCAGCCGCTCCGCCGAGAGCCACAGGAGCTCGGGACGTGGGCCACGATGGCCTCGACCGCCGGGCACACGGCCTGGAGCTCGGCCTCCCGTTCCGCCACGCACCCATCGGCCTCCTTCAGGTTGGCCCTGGCGTTGTCCGCCTCCTCCTCCGCGTGCGTGAGCGCGACGAGAACCGCATTGAGGCGGGCCTAGAGCTCGGCCGCGGACCCAACTCTGGCCTCCGCGGTGCTCCCGCAGCCGGCGCCTCCGGCCGAAAGGAGGTGGCGGGGAATGGGCACACTGGAGTGCACCCTGCGGGAATGAAGATTCAGGATCAGTCAAGAAAAACCCTCTCTGATCAAGGTGCCGGTTAAAGAAGAAAACCCTCTCCTTGGCCGGTCCCACTGAAACCTACCCCGAAATACGGCGGCGACCCCAGGGCGGCTCCTCCGACAAGCTCTCCGCCAGGCGCTTCTCGCGATCCATTTCCTTCTTTCTCTCTGCTGCTGACGGTGGAAAAAGGAGGAACAGGAGAGGAGGCTAGCGGCTGGAACTCAGAACGGCGGTGAAGAGTGGGATGAGAGACTCAACTCACCCCGCGGCTTACCCTTTTATACGCGGCCGCCGCCCTGAGTGGATCTGAAAAACGCCCCTCGGCGTTCCACATCGCCTACTATCCTGTTCGTGGCATTATTAGCGCTGCGACGGAAGAAGTACCGTCGCGCCGCGCGCCCCGAAACGGCCCTCGCCAATGGCCACGAAGCCTCTGGGCTCCGCTGCCTCGGGCGCCAAAACGGGACGTGCAAAGACTAAAGCGCCCCTATGCTAAAGCAGGAAATTAAAAGGCGTAAGTCAAAATCATCTATGGGGCACGATCCTGCTCCGACGTGTTACCAACACACATGGGTACACGCTATTCTTTGAAGGAGAGCTCAGGGGCTACGGCTGGTGCTCGTGCTCAGATTCAGCCGCCATGACGACCACAGACTGTCCCACGTAACCTCTTTGAGAAGTTCCCCTGATGAAATTTGAGCCTCTAAAGGAGTATACCACTCCTGCAGAAGGCTTGGGGGCTACACCCAGCGGGTACGCTCGCGCGCACCCCCTGGACCGACTCTCAAGTCGACCCTCCGCTGTTCCTGTGACAAACAGCTCAGCACGAAGGGAACCCACAGGCTCCCCTTCGTGCTCGGGGGCTACTATCGAGGGTCAAAACCACGGTCCCCTAAAGGACTGGTTAAAATAGCTCTTAAAAACAAAATTGCCAGGCCAGGATCAGCATGCCTGCGGCCCGGCCCACGAGGGCCTAAGGCGTAAGGGCATTCCTGGCCCAGCAACGACTGGCTAGCTATGCGGTCCAGGCCTCCCAGGGCTCATGGGGCGAGGCCACCGCTCGGAGCTCGACCCTCCGGGAAACCTTCCATTCGTCCAACCCCTACCCGCCGAGGGGGGTCAGAGATCGACCCCGTACTGTGAACAAAAGCCAGGGCGCATCACGCAGAACTACCGTACGTGCGAAGTGTACAATGGAATCTGTACGATTCTGTAGCAGGCGCGGGGGCGCACTGTCACCCCCGCACCTGAACAGTAGGAAACGGGACCCCCAAGTAACCCATGGGTCTTGCGTTGCCCCCACGCTTCTACCCTGTATATACGGCGCTGGCTTCCCTGTACCATGCTGGTACAGGTAGCATCCCCGTGTACACATCTCCGCCGGGGACGCCGAGCTTCGTACCTCCCCACGGGCGGTCGCCCTGACGGAACAGGGAGCACGGGGAGGGAAACGTTGCTTGTACCGACACCGTGGCCGACGTACCCTAGCGGCGGCCGTGCCAGCCACTTTCTGCAGGAGGGACCGGGTGCATCAGGAATCAGCCCTGCCCGTCTGGTCTCATTGCAACCTACGCTCCTACGACCAGAGCTTTGACCCACGGCGTCCATCGTCAACAACACAGCCCCAGCACCTTCAGGTATAGCCCTGTATACCTAAAGGACCACGGTGTCAAGGAGAGGACCCATGGAGGAGAAAGATGACGTCGACTACAGTACCCATGACACCTGTCCGAATCATTAAGTCCTTGTTCTTCAAGCTTCCTCGATCTCGACACTGGCTTGCCCTCCCTTGTGAGCCTCCCTTCCGACTATAAAACGGAGGACTTGGGCAACTGAGCACGTGTGCGACTATCGCCCTATTCTCACTCCACATACGATACGACTCACCTCGAACCTAGTTTTCCTCAGAGACTTGGGAGACTCTCCCTCTCTCGACCCCTCTTGTACTGCCCCATACGAGCTCCTGAGTAACACGACCCCACTAACACTGGATGTAGGGTAATTTGCCCGAACCAGTATACATCGCCGCGTCCACTTGGGAAACCATCCAGAGGATAAGTGTGCTCTCATTTCGATTACTTGTTGGTGTTCATTCTTGACACCGACACAAGGGATTGACATGGCTGTCACCACCTACCACCTACCCCTGTACCAGAGGATACGAGGCAAACAAAGGTAGCCTCTAGCCTAGACATCACATCTACGCTATCGACTATCTACTCTTAATTTGCTAGCATGGTGATCCTGTCTTTATCAGGGGCCCTCTATTAGAGCTCACTACAAGAACGAACGACGAACCCACAAGCTAGTAAGAGTAAAATTAACTAACCAGAAGACTTAATAGCATAAGAACCATGAACACTCACTTAGCGATATCCGTTGAAGTACATGCGCTCATCAAGGTACAAGCTCGAGGTGACACCGACAAGCCCTGCACCTTCCTAGGTACAAGCTCGAGGGACACCAGCAAGCCTGGCACCTTCCTAGGTACAAGCTCGGGGAGACACCGACAAGCCCGACACCTTCCCGATGTCTCCCTCACATCTCCCTCTACTAACTCTAGATAGCTACTAGGGCCTAAGCCCTTTAGAATGAACCTCTTGAGTGGTGCTCTTGTTCCTTTGTGTGTTGGTGGAATGAGGAGAGGGGGTGGCATCCTTTTATAAGTGTAGAGGAGGGGGTTTAATGGAAAAATCAACCCAAACCGACCAGCCAGGTACAATGCATATGGACCCCCTATGCAATCGATGTTGGAGAGGTGGTAAGAGGCCACCGACCGAAGCCAAGGCCAAACGGGGCCACTGGGAGCGCGGCCGCACCACGGTGCAGCCGCACCACGGCTGAGCCCAAATCAGCCCAATTTTGTTGGGTAGCCTCCTATTGTCGGGGGCCAAACAGCTGGCATGTCAAGACCCCAGCTAAGTGAGACACTACAACCGTCATTCTACCCCGGCCTAGCCCACTGAAGGGCAAAGCGCGGTTCATTATTCTGCTCCGCAGCGGAAGGGGCAGGCGGGCCGGACAGATGGCCCACGAACGAGCAACGCCACGTGACCTGGAGCAAGGGGGTCGGAACTACGACCCCGGGGCGCGCGATTCGCACGACCCCCCGGCCAAACGGGGGAACCGCGGGCCCACACCTCCGAGCACAGCGTTGAAAGGTTCTAAATGGCTAGAGGGGGTGAATAGCCTAATTAAAAATCTACAAATATACTAGAGCAAAATGTTAGTATAACAAAAGACGTAAATGCGGTTTGCTCTAGCTCTACTTGTTAGGCCTCATCCAACCGTTACCCTGAGTTGGCCCTGACCGGACGCTCAAGATGGGGTGACCGGACGCGTCCGGTCCAGCATCCGGTCGCACATTAACGTCCAGTGTACTAGCCGCTTGAAATCCAACATTCACGCCCAACGACTAGCCCTCACTCGCGCGCTGTCAGACAGGCACCAGACGCGTCCTGTGCAACCACCGGACTCGCCAACAGTGGCGTCCGGTCGCTACCCAGAGAGCATCCAGAGAGTGCAAAACTCGATTGGACGCGTCCGGTCCAGGGCGACCGGACGCGCCCAACATCTGTTCGCCTTGTACCCTATGCTAGAAGCTGCCGCCAGCGTACGTTAACGCTGACCAGACGCGGTACCGGAGTGTCCGGTCAGCCCTCAGCCACCAGTGTCCGGTCGATTCTAGAGAGCTCTCCGAGAGCCCCCAGAACGACCGAACGCGTCCGTAGCAACTCCAGCGGACGCACGCACCTCTCACTAGGTCCTAATGCATATGCATGGAATAAGAACACCTAGTGGCACTTGATAACCACTTTTGCATTAAGACCACCCCTCTTAATAGTACGACTATCTATCCTAAACACACTCACACCCTCTATGGTGTCTTGAGTGCCAAAACAAAATGGCCCTATCAAATATGCCTTTGCCTTGAGCCCATTTTGTTTTCTCTTTCTCTTTTTCCAAGTTGGAGCACTTGATCACCATCTTTTGGAGTACATCACCATCATCATGATATTCTCCATGTCTCCTTCACTTGGCATGGACTATCCTTTCTTTTGCTACACACACTTAGCCACAAAGGATTAGTCCAAAAGTTTCATCAATTATCCAAAACAAAACTAGGGCTTTCAATCTCCCCCTTTTTGGTAATTCATAACAACCTTCACAAAGATTTGAATTATAATTGAATTTGAATTTGAACCACTTGTCCAAGCATTAAGATCATGTGCAAAGATTGGACATGTTATGCAAACCCCATTTTGTAGTACTAGCTCCCCCTATATGTGTGCTAAGAGTTTGGATTTGAAAGCTTGCACACATGTTGGATATAACTTGTGGGAGAGATACTACTACCAATCTTGATGCTAAGGTTTAAAGAATGGACCTTTAAAGTGTGATACCATCGAAGTGCACAATTCAACTATCCTTAGCACCAAGTTAGCTAGACATGTAAAAACTAGATACCCTGTGAGATCAACATCAAAAGCAAGGTTCTAGTACCGCTTGTTACAGCAAATATGACACCACTAGATCAAATCAAGCATAGAAGCAATAGTGGCATCATATATACATCAAAGTCATTTGATATTCATGAATAAGCATAGAAATGACTTGTTATGTCTAGATGTACTAATCATGTCCTTAGCAAAGGATGTATGCCATGCCAAACAATTTTACCTTGCTTTGCTTGAAGGAGAGGCATGTCATGTGAGTGGGGTGCATCTTCACATGTTGGAGAAGTCAATGATGTTCAATTCATTTCTTAGCTTGCAAAATCTCTTCTCATCAAGTGGCTTGGTGAATATGTCAGCAAGTTGATCATCAGTGCCCACACTCAATTGAAATATCACCCTTTTGTTAATGGTCTCTTATGAAATGATGTCTAATGTCAATATGCTTTGTTCTTAAATGTTAAACCGGATTGTTTGTCATCTTGATAGCACTCTCATTGTCACATAGCAATGGCACTTATTTGAAGTTTATCCCAAAGTCATTCAATGTTGATTTCATCCAAAGCAATTGAACACAACAACTACCAGCACTAATGTATTCGGCTTCGGCAGTTGAAAGTGCAACACTATTTTGTTTCTTTGATGACCATGACACAAGTGATCTTCCAAGCAATTGACATGTACCACTACTGCTCTTTCTATCAACCTTGCATCCTGCATAGTCGGAGTCCGAATATCCAATCAACTCAAAGTTTGACCCCTTAGGATACCAAAGTCCAACATCTTGTGTATGCTTTAAATACCTCAATATTCTCTTTGTTGCCTTGAGATGACTCTCTAGGTGAGGCTTGAAATCTTGCACACATACGTACACTAAACATGACATCCGGCCTTGATGCGGTCACATAGAGTAGGCTTCCAATCATAGACCGATATAACTTTTGATCCACCATGTTGCCACTAGCATTACTATCCAAGTGTCCATTTGTGCCCATGGGTGTACTAATGCCCTTAGCATATTCCAAGCCAAACTTCTTGATCATGTCCTTGATGTACTTGCCTTGACTAACAAATGTTCCATTCTTCATTTGCTTGATTTGCAGACCAAGGAAGTAGGTCTCCAATCATAGACATCTCAAACTCATTAGCCATCATGTTGCCAAACTCCTCACAAAAATCTTAATTGGTGGAACCAAAGTTGATATCATCCACATAGATTTGCAATACAAACAAGTCCTTGCCAAGCTTCTTAGTGAAGAGAGTGGTGTCAACCTTGCCCATTTTGAATCCTTTAGAGAGGAGCAAGTCCCTCAACCTTTCATACCATGCTCTAGGTGCTTGCTTCAAACCATACAATGCCTTCTTAAGCTTGTACACATGGTTGGGTTTCTTGTCATCTTCAAAACCGGGAGGTTACTCAACATAAACCAATTCATTTATGTAGCCATTGAGAAATGCACTCTTGACATCCATTTGGTAGAGCTTGATGTTGTAGCCATTGAGAAATTGCTTCCAATCTTGCAATCGGTGCATATATTTCACCAAAGTCAAGACCCTCTATTTGAGTGTAACCTTGTGCAACTAGTCTTGCTTTGTTTCTCACAACTATCCCATCTTGGTCTTGCTTGTTTCTAAACACCTACTTAGTACCAATCACATTATGATGCTTTAGTCTTTCTACCAATTCCCAAACTTGGTTCCTAGCGAAATTGTTTAGCTCTTCATGCATAGCATTTACCCAATCAACATCCATCAAGGCATCCTCTACTTTAGTTGGCTCAAATGATGAGACAAAAGAATAATGCTCATAAAATGAAGCCAATCTTGATCTTGTTTGCACGCCGCTATGAATATCACCAACTATTTGATCCAACGGATGATCTCTTGCAATATTAGTTGATTGGAGCACTTGTACTTGATTGCTTGAGCTTGGTTGATCATACGGTTGAGATGATGTACTAGCCCCTCGTTGATCTTGCACTTGAGTACCACTAACTTGAGATTGATCATTTGAACCACTAGCTTGCACAATTGGAGAAGTGAACACTTGATCTTTGTCATCTTCAATATCAATAACTTCTCTTGGCCTAATATCACCAATATCCGTGTTCTTCATTGCATTTAATAATTGAGTGCCCTCACGTCATCAAGATTTTCATCTTCATCTTGGAAACCCTTGGTTTCATCAAATTCAACATCGTGTACCTCCTCAAGAGTACCACTAGCCAAATTCTAAACTCTATATGCCTTGCTTGATGTAGAGTAACCAAGTAAGAATCCTTCATCACACCTCTTGTCAAACTTTCCAAGTCTTGTGCCTTTCTTCAAAATGTAGCATTTACAACCAAAGACCCGAAAGTATGCAATGTTGGGCTTTCTTCCATTCAATAGCTCATATGGTGTCTTCTCCATCATTGGATGACAATAGAGTTGGTTGCTAGAGTAGCAAGCCATGTTGATAGCTTTGGCCCAAAAAGATTGACTCACATTATACTCACTAAGCATAGACCTTGCTATATCAATGAGTGTTCTATTCTTCCTCTCAACAAGGCCATTTGATTGTGGAGTGTACTTGGCCAAAAATTGATGTTTGATTCAAAAGTCATCACATAGCTCATCAACTCTTGTGTTCCTAAACTCACTTTCATTGTCACTTCTCACTTTCTTAATGGTTGTTTCAAATTCATCGTGTATTCTCTTGACAAAAGACTTAAATAGATCATACACATCACTTTTATCAACTAGAAAGAAGACCCATGTGTATCTAGTATGGTCATCTGTAACACCCCTGGTGTTACTACAACTAAAACCTGCCATGTCATCATATGCATTGCAATGCATTCATGAAATAGATAACCATGACATGAAGCAACTTAATAAGTTTACTATTCTAGATTGCTTGAGTATAGCTAAGCATGTGTTATCACCTTTCTTGTAAAACCTAGATGCTAAAAATAGGGTTATAAAATTTCCAAGTAAAACTAGTCTTGGTGTGATCAAGTGCTTGGCTAACATAGCACCTAAATGCTAACCATGTTTTACAATTCCTTGGAGGTGAATCAAGAATCAAAGTTTGAATTTGGAGTCTTTGTCCTTCACATAACCCTAGTGGTTAAGTGTGGGGTAAAGATTATCACTTTCAACTTTGAGAGCTAACTATAATTAATTTTCTAAATAAACTTTGCCAAACTTTGGTACTACTTGAAAGTATGAGTTTCATACTTGCAAAGTGTACCATTGGTTGGATCCCAACTTCATAATTTCAGCCCAAAGTAATTGCACAAAGTTTGAATCAGCAAGTGAATTTCAAACCTTAATTTCAAAGCCCTTTTCTACCCCCTTTTCTATAGTTTCCAAATTATTCAAAATTTGGGGTTGGTCCAAAAAGCAAAGTTGTAGATCTTGATGAGAGGAACAACTTTGGTATTCAAAGTTTTCAAGCTTCCATTCAAAATTTGGAGTAATTTTAAAAATCAGTTTCTAGGGTTTTTATCCCCTTTTCAAAATTCCAATGCAATTCAAAATCTATTCAGTTTCAGTGAAAACTTCTTAAATGAAAGTTGTAGAGTTTGAAAAGTTGAACAACTTTTATTTTTGGAGATTTTCAACTTTTATACAAAATTTCAAAGTAATTTGCAAAAGCAGCAAGGGGGTGCTTAACTGAATTGGAGTTTCAGTTAAGTGAAACTGGGTTTCAGTGACATTTTGCCTATGTTCATTGATCCATATCTCCCAAACCAACTTGACCCAGTTCTTGATCATGTGGGCAAACTTGTAGAGCACTTGTAGCTCTATAATTTCTTCCACTGGACCACCTTGAGCTACCACTAAAAGTTTGGAGAAAATCGCCGGCCAAAAGTCGGGTTCAGTCGGGCTCCGGTGATGGTACAGTGCTAGCAGCGACGCAGCGCCGCCACGCAGCTGCTTGCCGCCATTGCCGTCAGCTGCGCCACGAAGCTTCACCGTTGCCATGCAGCTGCTCGACGTGTTGGATGCGCCGCCTTGCGTTGTCACCTGCTCATTCGTCGCCGTCCCCTTTAAATAGCTAGAGCCGCCGCCGCCGACGCGTTCTTCTTTTCGCTCGCCGTCGACCACCACTGCTTCGCCGTCAAAATTCACGCTGCACACTCCATAATCATCTCCTCCACCTCGCTCGCAACTCCGCAACCTCCCTGCGCACTCACCGAAACCCCAAGCATGGCTTGAAGCCACCGGAATCCGCCGTGCGCCGTCATCTCCTTCGCCTCCGACCGCCGCCGCCGCTGTAAGCTCTCTGAGCTGATCAGGACGGTTCGACGAATCGCCAGCCACCGAAACCATCGTCCCAGCCTCCTCTTGGGTTACTGATTCTGCTCGGCTTGATCATTTGTGCAGAGGCACTCCTGACGAGCCGGAACGATGCCGTGAGCATCGGTTCACACCGCCGTAGCCATAGCCACCGCCGCCAACCTTGCTCTGATGACTTCCGCAGCCGCCTTTACCTTGTTTTGAAGTCACTGTGAGCTTCTAGTGCTTGTCAAGGTGTTCATTGCACTTGAGTCGCCGCCGTTTAGCCGGAACATTGTCTTCCCGATGAGCTCCGCCGCGCCGCCGTTTCCATGCACGCCGCTGTACCTACCCCGAGTCGTTGCATGTCGCGTTTAGGTCATGCCGTGTCCGTGTTGAGCTGTTGGTCGTGTAGGTGTACTCAGCATCGTCGGGGAAGCTCCGACGAGTTCGGTCGTCGTTCGCCGTATGCCGCCGCCCGCCATTGCCACCGCCGTGCCTTCTCCGTGCCCTAGTTTGACCACCTAGCTCCCCCCGGGTTCGCCCGATTCGTGGGGGTCACGTTGGTGACCTTCCCGACGCCGTGACCTCGCCGGGCGGGCGAGCTACGCCGTCGTCTTGCCGGCGCTGCGCACATGGGCTGGGCTGGGCCAAAAGGCCGACCGGGCCGCATCAGGCTGCTGAAGAAAAAACTATTTTTTTCCTTTTCTTAATTGATTTTTCTGAATCCTAATTTCGTAATTTTGTAATTAATTATTGAGGGCTGATAAAAATAAAATAAAAATTGCTCTGTGCTCACTAAACAATGCTCTATTTAATAAAATTATTGGGTGCATCTGTTTAGTATAATTTTTAGAAACTAAAAATACCACTTTAAATGCTAATCCTGATTTTCCATGATTTTTCCTGGTTTTTGTGTGTTTCCAAAAATCATGAAAAATTAGGGTTAAGCTTAATTAGGTAAAACCTACTCATTAAGGTTTAATTTCTAGCTTAATTAATAAAGGCTTAATTAATTCCTTAAATAAGTCTTTATTAATTAATCTTGTTTAATAACCTGTAAAAAGGTTAATAAAACTAGTTAGTGGTCTTAATCACTTTAGGATTATGTGATTTTGGTAATGAGTGAAGACCCTGGGTCATTAACCCCAATGACCCTCGGCACTAGTCGATTGTTTGCGTTAGAATGACCGATGTCGTTGCGTCTTGTTAGAGAAGTCTTGCAGGCTCTCACTGGCAAGACCATCACCCTTGCAGTGGAGGCATGCAGATCTTACTAGAGAACTCCGTCGTCATTAGTTCGAGGGGTGGTATGCAGACCTTTGTCACTCTCTCGATAGCAGTCCATCGGGGTGGCTTGATGTAGATCTTTGTTAAGACCCTGTTACCACCACTAAGGAAGAGGAGTTGTTTTACGTTGTATAGCTCGATGCATCACCGTTGCATAATCATGTTACTTTAATCGCACATCATGATCATATGTTATCTTCGTGTAGTTGAAGGGTCCGAGGAAGTTGCTGTTGATCCGACCCCCATCGTTGTTGAAGCTGAGCAGTTTGGTGGAGTGAGCTCCGACCCTGTTGGTTTTTCGCCAGGGCCCGAGTTCTTTGTCAATCTAGGCAAGCCCCGGATGCATTCAACCCTTCCTTGTGATTTCTAAAGATTTAATAACTTTTATGCCTATGAAATGATGCGGATGGGGGACGTGATTCCCGATCTTCCGTTAGGTCCTGGATAACTCTCGCTTTGAGTGGAACGCGACACACCAATCCGGCTTCAGATCAAAAGACCTAAACCCTGCAACCTTGGCAGCACGAATCCTCGGGTTATCAACCGTGTCACCAACCGGTTGACCTCGCCAAGAAGGCTAATCCGTGCCTGTGAAATGAAGAACACAAGCAAGAACTCAAAAGAACATAGCTCAGAAAGTTGGGACAAACTGCAGATGAATGATTAAGTTCTCAAGTTGGGGTTCCACAAACCGACGATCGGCGACTGTCAATGGACAGAATAATCTTAAGCAAAACCCAAACCCTAACTTGGGCGGCGACTACTGATTATAAAGAGTCTAAGGTCATGCAAGACCCCCGGGACGCACCCCTAATGGGTTCCAACACGATACAAGGCCCAAAGACCAAAATACGACGTCGCAGCGTCGGGACAGATTCTGGACGTCAACTTTTTGGACGATTCCTGATGACTCCGGATGAATTTGGGCCTCCAACAAGACTCATTGGAAAGGTCTTCTCATTATCTTTCTTTAGAGTCTAAGAACGTCCAATTCTGAGTCTGGACGCATCCTGCGCGTCCGATTTAGTATAGACTGCTTCTGGACTCCGAGATGGATTCGAAGTCGACTTGGTCTGGGCCTCCACCTTGACTTGAGCGTCCTTGCTGGCCCTTCACGCCTCCAAGCCCTCCTCTATGTATATCCCGGTCCTCTCCATGATTCCTAATCATAATATAATCATTAGGTAGTAATCTATTCTTCAAATCATATAAAGAGTTGCTTAGGAACGAGCTCACCTGTAAATTTAATTGTCGTGCGTGAGCTCTTGTGATTGGACCTTGAATGTTCAGTGGAGGATCATTGAGTGTATCTGAAGGAGTGATGTCCTCATCATCCTCCCCCTCTTGAATCGAAGTCATCCTCGACTCAAGCTCATCTTCTTCTCCCAAGTATGGTGTCAAATCTGCAATGTTAAAAGAAGGACTAACCCAGAACTCAGGTGGCAACTCAAGTATGTATGCATTATCATTTATTTTCTCAATAACTTTATAAGGACCAGCAGCTCTTGGCATTAATTTAGACTTACGCAGCTGTGGAAACCTATCCTTTCTCAAATGTAACCTTACTAAATCTCCTGGTTCAAGTTTAATTTCTTTCCTACCTTCACTTCCAGCTAGTTCTATACTTTTCATTCATCTTTTCGATATTTTCTTTAGTTGTTTCATGCAACTTACAAATAAATTCAGCACGTGCACTGGCATCACTATGTGTTCTTTCAGTGGTAGGTAAAGGCAAAAGATCAATGGGAGCACGAGGGTTAAAACCATACACTACCTGAAAAGGACTTACCTTAGTGGTAGAATGTATTGCCCGATTGTAAGCAAACTCCACATGAGGCAAACATTTCTCCCACATCTTTAAATTTTTCTTCAAAATAGCTCTCAACATGATGCCCAAAGTGCAGTTTACTACCTTTGTTTATCCATCGGTTTGTGGGTGACAAGTTGTAGAAAATAACAATTTTGTACCCAACTTATTCCATAGAGTGCACCAAAAATGACTCAAGAATTTTACATCGCGATCTGAAACAATAGTACAAGGCATACCATGCAAGCGAACAATCTCTTTGAAAAAGAGGTCAGCAATAAGGACAGCATCATCACTTTTATGACAAGGTATAAAATGAGCCATCTTAGAAAATCGATCCACAACAACAAAAAAATGCTATCCCTCCCCTCTTAGTCCTAGGCAATCCCAAAACAAAGTCCATCGAAATATCCGCCCAAGGAATAGAAGGAACAGGAAGAGGCATCTGGTGCAGCGTGCCACGAACCGCTCAACATCTCTACTCATCCTTGGCCAAAAGAAGTGTGTGGCCAGCATATCCTCCGTCTTCTTAGCAGCAAAATGGCCCATCAAACCTCCTCCATGTGCTTCCTGCAACAACATTAGACGAACAGAACCAACTGGAATGCATAGGCGGTTAGCTTTAAACACAAAACCATCATTGATCACAAACTTGTTCCATGTACGTCCCTCTTTACAATTGAGCAAGTACATCTTTTAAAGCAGGATCAAGCACATATTGTTCTTTTATTGATTCAAATCCAAAAATCCTAAAATTAAGTTGGGACAAGAAAGCATAGCATCGAGACAAGGCATCGGCAATCACATTATCCTTTCCTTTTTTATGTTTAATAATATAAGGAAAAGATTCAATAAATTCAACCCACTTAGCATGTCTACGATTCAGATTATTTTGAGAGCGAAGATACTTAAGCGATTCATGATCTGTATGTATAATAAATTCTTTAAGCCACAAATAATGACGCCACGTCTCTAAAGAACGATACAAGTGCATACAATTCTTTATCATATGTAGAGTAATTAAGAACAGGACCATGCATTTTTCACTAAAGTAGGCAACCAGCTTACCTTCTGCATCAAAACACCTCCAATGCCAACTCCACTAGCATCACATTCTAGCTCAAAAGTCTTACCAAAGTTAGGAAGTTGCAGCAATGGCGCGTGTGTAAGCTTGTCCTTCAAAGTGTCAAAGGACACCTCTTGTGCCTTACCCCAATGAAACACCACACCTTTCTTTGTCAACTCATGCAATGGGGCAGCAATGGCGCTGAAATCCTTGACAAAGCGCCGATAGAAACCTGCAAGACCAAGAAAACTTCTCACCTGTGTGATGCTTGTAGGCACTGGCCAACTCCTTATGGCTTCAATTTTCGTCTCATCCACTTGAATTCCCTGTGGAGTAACAACATAGCCAAGAAAAGAGACTCGATCTGTGCAGAAGATGCACTTCTCAAGGTTACCAAATAAACGTGCATCGCGCAAAGCATTAAAAACAGCACGTAAGTGTTCCATATGTTCATCCAATGACTTGCTGAAAATCAGTATATCATCAAAGTAAACTACCACAAATCGACCGATGAAAGCTCTTAAAACCTCATTCACTAAGCGCATGAAAGTACTAGGTGCATTAGTCAAACTAAAAGGCATTACTAACCACTCATACAACCCGAATTTGGTTTTGAAGGCTGCTTTCCATTCATCTCCAAGTTTCATTCTAATTTGGTGGTAGCCACTACGCAAGTCAATCTTTGTGAAAATTACAGAGCCACACAACTCATCAAGCATGTCATCAAGCCTAGGAATAGGGTGACGATATCTAATAGTAATATTATTAATGACTCTACAATCAACACACATACGCCAAGAACCATATTTCTTAGGAACCAAAATCACTGGAACAGCACAAGGACCAAGGCTCTCACGTACATACCCGCGGTCCAATAGATCTTGGACTTGGCATTGAATCTCCTTAGTCTCCTCAGGGTTGGCACGATAGGCAGCTCGGTTTGGCAGGCTTGCTCCAGGAATTAAGTCGATCTGGTGCTCGATCCCTCGAATAGGTGGAAGTCCAGGAGGTACCTCGGCGGGAAAAATGTCATCGTACTCCCGCAAAAGGTTAGTGGCAGAGGGTGGCAAAGCACTAGCTATATCATCAATAGAAAATAAAGCATCTTTGCATACCAAAACATAACATGTATCATCGATTTTCGCAAGATCAGATTTATTTGCAAGCATAACAGGATGTTTCAATTTAGCTACTGGTTGTTTATTTTCATTCTCAGCAACTCGCTCTCTATCAGCTTGAACAATTTGAGCAGGGGTCATAGGTACCAAAGTAATATTTTTGCCCTTGTGCATAAATGTGTATTTATTACTTTTCCATGGTGGATCGCATCGTTATCAAATTCCCAAAGTCTACTCAATAAAAGAGAACAAGCTTGCATAGGAACCACATCACAATCTACAAAATCAGAGTATGTACCAAGGGAGAAGTGTACGCGTGCTGTTTGTGTTACCTTGGCCTTACCTGAATCGTTTAGCCACTGAATTTGGTATGGATGTCGATGTGGTCGAGTTGGCAAGTCAAGCTTCTGAACTAAATTAGAACTCACCAGATTGTTGCAGCTCCCTCCATCAATGATGACTCATGCACGCCGATCCTTGATGACGAATAAAATCTAAAACAAGTTGTGGCGCTGCAACTGTTCTGCCTTCTCCATCTGTGTACTAAGAACCCGTTGCATAATGATTGTGCGCTGGTGACCTGCATCATGTGAGGTGGGCTGTTCTTCAATATCATCCTCCACATCAGAAGTGCTCACATAGCCTCCATCGTCTGTAGCAATATATGGCCGCTTGCTAGGGCAGTCCTTGGCGACATGACCAATCCCATGGTAGCGATGACACTGAATAGATGAAGGGCGTCTGGTGGAAGCTATCGAGGAAGCACTCTTGGGCGGTTCCTGCAAACGAGGTTTACCAGCGGCTGAAGGAGTAGACGCAGATGGAGCTATTCGCACGCTCGCTGCTAGAGTTGATGGAGATGCTCCCAAGGACTTGAGGGCCCAAAACGTTGTCGTCTTGGGCGTGAAGGGGCTGCTGTAGTTTCTTCCCTTCTAAAGCTATTGTCGCCCCTGCAATTCCTTCTCTGCAAGTATAGCAAGCTGGAACAACTGGTTGGTAGTATTAAAATCTTTATAACAACGATATCCTGAATTTCACGTCTCAAACCACCATAAAAACGACAAATTTTATCCTCAGAATCCTCCTCTACACCGCAACGCAGCATACCCTTTTGAAGCTCAGCAAAATATTCTTGAACAGACATGTCTCCCTGCTCTAAACGTTGTAATTTTTTTCGTAAATCACGTTTAAAAGAAGGAGGTACAAATCCATCACGCATTGCTGTTTTTAACCCATCCCATGATAAAGGTTTTGGATCTAAAGTTTGCCACCAGATTATAGCAAAATCTTTAAATTCACTAGTGGCATGTCTAACCTTATAGCAACCAAGCACTCCATGGGACTCAAATTTTTGTTCTCTTGTCATCTCCCAATCAAGATATTCCTCGGCGTCATATTTGCCATGAAAAGGAGGTATGGTAAATTTTACCTTAGCAAAAGGATCATCTTTACCTTCATTGCGTCGCCCTCGATGTCCTCCTCCCATACCTTTCTGTTATATTTTAGCCGTCTACGTAGTTTATTCTCATTTGTGGACCTTTCATCAAGGCTACCATCAGCGTTGGAGACTTTATCTTCTTCAAGCACTTGGCTGAAATCCAAATCCTCGCTGGCATGGTTCTCGAGCTCTTGAACCTTCCCTGATAGTGTGGACAGTCGCTTGTCCACACCCTCAACAGAATAGTTGAGTTCTTTAACTTCCTTCACTAGCTTTTCCATCTGCTGAAGCATTTTATCCTTGAATTCCTGCAACTGACTAGACAAAACAGGAACGTCGTCTGGCATGGTTAGTTATCAAAGAAAATCCCTAACAACTATTTATGGGTTACTGGTGGAATCACACCCTCACTAGATGTCTTACCAAGTTCTTACCGACGTTCTTACAAATACAAGCAGCGGATGGTAACACTCGGTGGACGGTTGTGATACCTGTGGAGATGTGGCACCGCGATTGCAAGGGTCCTTTTTCTGTACTGATCTAAAGAATATGTGGAGCTTGGAAGGCACACAAGAAGAATAATATGTATATATGGCACACAAGTCAGTAACAGATAATAATGCTGAATTATAGTCCTAAGTACTCGTTCTCGTTGCTGGTTTAAAGTGCTGCAAGCCCCAGTTGTGTGAGGAACAAGGTGGAGAAACAAATATGATGGATGACAAGAGCACACGAAACAACCAGCCAAAGACACAAGACAGCACACGCTCACTTTGCCAAGAGCTCGGATTTTTTCTTTTTCCTGAATTTTCCTCGCATTTATGCAAAAGGTACTAGTAGAAATCAAACTTTTTTATTTTTTCACTATTTGTTTTATATTTTTCTCTGAACAAGGATCACAAAAGATGTAACCACAAAAATTGGCACCTACAACCGGGTGGGATGTGGGCTACAGAAATTCAGCACGTTTTCTGAAAAGCGTGCAGAAACCTTGATAATTTTTTTCTTTATTTTTCCGAATTTTTTTGGCAATTTTAACAAAACCAAACAGGCCGTAGGTGAGTTTGGGTCCCCTTCAAATGGTGTCAAGAAGCTGCTGAATTTTTCAGATTTTTCTGATTACCGAGCGAAAAGTTATGCCTGTTTTACCGAAGGTATCTCAAGTTATGTTTTCCAGAAGGCACAACACGGCGGCGGCAGTTAGGGCAAAGCGTCCCTAAACTCCAACACCGATCACGGGTATTCGCCAGATGATGTAAGGAGGGCTGCGATGTAGGCAAAATAACAGCGGCTGGCAACCTATCTAGGGTTAGCGCGGCGGTGAGAGATCACACAAGGCGGCTAGCGGGGGCAAGTCGAGTAATATTGTGGCTTCGACTTGTTGTTTGGGGACAGTGGATGGGACAGATACGATTAAGATAAAGCACACACAATGGACTCTAACACAACCTAACCAGCAACAAGACCTCGACCTGGACACAAAGTCAACACGACGAACTCTGAAACCGAAATATGCAAAGGCTATGGCACAGAGAGGTTGTAGGACAGGAAACAATTATGGCCGTGGACTATGGGATGAAAATGAAACACGAACTAAGGGATAACTTCGAACCTGACGGTATACCTTAAGCTCTGAATACCAATTGATGGGGGACGTGATTTCTAATCTTCCGTTAGGTCCTAGATAACTCTTGCTTTGAGTGGAACGCGACACACCGATCCGGCTTCAGATCAAAAGACCCAAACCCTGCAACCTTAGCACCACGAATTCTCGGGTTATCAACCATGTCACCAACCAGTTGACCTCACCAAGAAGGCTAATCCGTGCCTGCGAAATGAAGAACACAAGCAAGAACTTGAAAGAACGCAGCTTAGAAAGTTAGGACAAACTGCAGATGCATGATTAAGTTCTCAAGTTGGGGTTCCACAAACTGACGATCGGCGACTGTCAATGGACCGAATAATCTTAAGCAAAACCCAAACCCTAACTTGGGCAGTGACTACTGATTGTAAAGAGTCTAAGATCATGCAAGACCCCCTGGACGCACCCCTAATGGGTTCCAACACGATACAAGGCCCAAAGACCAAAATACGACGTCGCAGCGTCGGGACAGATTCTGGATGTCAACTTGTTCGGACGATTCCTGACGACTCCGGATGAATTTGGGCCTCCAACAAGACTCATTGGAAAGATCTTCTCGTTATCTTTCTTTAGAGTCTAAGAACATCCAATTCTGAGTCCGGACGCATCCTGGGCGTCTGATTTAATACAGACTGCTCCTGGACTCCGAGATGGATTCGAAGTCGACTTGGTCTGGGCCTCCACCTTGACTTGAGCGTCCTTGCCGGCCCTCCATGCCTCCAAGCCCTCCTCTATGTATCTCTCGATCCTCTCCATGATTCCTAATCATAATATAATCATTAGGTAGTAATCTATTCTCCAAATCATATAAAGAGTTGCTTAGGAACGAGCTCACCTGTAAATTTAATTATCGCGCGCGAGCTCTTGTGATTGGACCTTGAATGTTCAATGGAGGATCATTGAGTGTATCTGAAGGAGTGATGTCCTCATCAGATGCATTAGGTGAATAGGAGTTGGGTGATATCCAATATTGATGCATATTCCTTCCTTGATGTTGATACATCCTTGATACCTGTTTTGTTTACAAATGCTTAGTGATGCTTAGCCATGCTTATTATAGATTGGCTTTGAAAGTAAATGTTTTACTTATGATAACGCTCGATGGCTCTGATGCTATGGGAAAGAGGAATGAAATTGAGACCGACGGGACATGGTTTGGGTGGGTTGGTGGAAGCCGATTGGGATGCCCAGTCGTGCTTGCCCGTTGGAGTCGGTTAAGGATCGTCCGATGTTGGCCCTTGGATCAATTTGTTAGTACTAATCACATGTCCTTATGGTAAGCTCCACTGGGCCAATCTATGCCGAGAACAGACAACCGTGCACTGGGAGTGGAGAGATGGCGGGAGTATCGTGTACCCACCCTGCGGGATAACCGTCAAGGACGGCGTAGGGCGGTGGCGTACTGTGCTCTCGGGTGCCATAGGACCTGGTCTGGACATAGAGAATCGGAGTGTTGGGTTGATATATGGGGGTTAGAGTCCCGCATATGTCGTGTGGTTAGGAATCCCCAGCTCGGTATAAAAGCGGTTCGAATCATCGTTGCTTCGCGGTAAAGGAAGCTTGATCCTTGCACTAGCATTCACAGTAACAATGGAAGTGGAATGGAATGATGGTTCATAAATGGTTATACTCTTGAGAAGTGTTTGCTATAGACTAGGCTCACCTAGAAAGCAGGAATGATCATTAATGATGATTAAAATATTCAACTAAGCTTTTATGCAAAAGAGTTCTTGATCTTGATAAGCTTTACCTTGATACCTATCAGCTAGCATTCCTGAGTCTTCACCCCTTTTTATTGTCGGGTATGTCTTGCAGAGTATTTTTATACTCAGGGTTTGTTCTACCCCTATTGCAGGTGAACCGCATGAGCAAGTGTGCTATGGCCCTTGCTGCATAACGGTTGTTGAAGTGTCCAATGAGGAATAGTTTGTTTGGCCTTTGGGCAGGGCACTTTCGTTGTTTGGCTTGTAATATATTACTTAATGATACTCCACTAGGTTTGTATTAACTTAAGCACTGGTTTGTATAAGTTTGAGAAACAACTGATGTAAATTATGGTTATGTAAGTCTTCTGCTACTCTGTTGTAATTTTGTATAAAACTGCTGTAATACTGCAATATCTCTGCAAGAACGCGATCTTGGTTATTTGTGGTTTCATCAGGGTTTCACCCGATAGGACGTTTTAAGTTATGTGGTACTCAAGCATAGCCGTTGGAGGTCTTTGGGACAATGGCGGTGCTTGTGGGCCATATAATTTAGAAGGTTACGCCACAATGTGGTATCAGAGTGATTCTTGCAAAGATACTTGTAGTATTGCTTTGCAAAAACTTCTGAATGAATTGGATCTCAAAGGTTAACTTGCTGTTTTGGTCCAAATTGCTTTTACTCTATCTTAATTCTTTCTAGTAGCCTTTCTCGCTTCTTTTGAAAAGTTAGGGTGGAGTGTCATGCTTGATTTTCTTTTTGCCCAATATTATAATCAATGTATGTGTTCTTTTAAAAGTGTTGTTGCTTCGTAGGTTTGATCATACATCATGCTTAATTAACTTATTGTTAAATAATAATCATATCCCTATTAAAGTGGTTTGGGTTAAGTAGAATCGATCCTATTCTTGCTAACCTCTGGTCCTCTCACTCTATTCTTAATGTTCCATCATTCCGTTCTACAGGATGGCACATAACAAGCTTACACCCCGTAAGATGACTGGTCCGAAGGGTGTGCCTCACCACCAGCTCGCCCCTCGCAACAATGATAGCGAGGCTGGTCCTAGTGAGCCGAAGCCGAAGCCCAAATCCAAGCGCCAGATAGCGTTTGAGGAGATGGAGGATGCACTCTTAGTGGCTTCTCGAGACAGGGTGGCAGATGTCATCGAGATTGGAAAGTGGAAGGCGGAGTGGGAGAAGGCCCTCAAGCAGCGCAATGAGGCATGGCGCCGTGAGGACGTGGCTAGGGGACGTACCCGTGAGTTTGAGTTTTACGTGGAGTTGGAGAGGGATAATCAGGAGCTCCACGAGTACATCCATCGTATGCACTACGGGCAGCCCTTGGTTGGAGAGGAGGAGAATGGTGATGATGAGCCGGAGGTTGTCCCCTATACACCCGCCTAGTGAGACTCACCCTAGTGAGGAAGTTGACCGTGAGTCAGTGGCTGATAATGGAGATGCCTAAGTAGAGTGGCAGTGAGTTGTAATATATGTAATGTAGGTGAACAAGTAGTTTGAACCTAGGATGGTCTTGCCTAAGTGCCGACGTGTATGATAAATAAGGAACTATGTAAAAATGTATGCTTGTACTATCCTTTCAAGTTCAATAAAACGCTTGTGAATAAAGTTGGACTTGTTTGCAACAGATGCCCCGTACTCGCGCCTCAGATATGGCTGGTTCTGCTCAAAGTGGGGGTGATGTTCCCAATCCACCACCCGCTCCACCATCCTTGGCCGAAGCAATTGCTGCTTTGGTCAATGCTACCACTGAGAATACCCGTCTGTTGAGGGAGATGGGCCGCAACAACCAGAATGCGCCACAAGGTGACCATGGGTGCAATAATGACCATGAAGTAACCTATGCTGACTTCTCTGAGTCCCGCCCACCAGTGTTCTCTCGGGCTGATGAGCCATTGGAAGCTAACGAATGGCTTCGTGTCATAAAGAAAAAATTTGATCTAATTGACTGCCCTGATTGTCTGAAGGTGAGGTTTGCAGTGCAACAGCTGAGGGGCTCTATAGCAACATGGTGGTCAAACTTTGTAGCCCGACTGTCAGCAGATCAGCAGACTACCTGGGGTGGTTTTGTGGAGGTTTTCCGCAAACATTTCATCCCAGCAGGGGTTATGAAAGCTAAGCTAGAGGAGTTCCTTGCTCTAAAATAGGGAGGGCAGCCTGTGCTGCAATACATTAACAAGTTTAACCATCTGTCCCAATATGCACCTGAGCATGTGGATACTGATTCCAAGAAGAAGGCCTGCTTTATGAGGGGCCTAAATGGGAAGATCGAGGCTCATCTGACTGCTAGTCCTGGAGCCACCTTCTATGAAGCTGTGGACATTGCACTGAGCTACGAAAAGTCCAAGCTGAGGCACAAGGCTGAGAAGAGTCAAAGTTTCCTTGGACCCTCGGTGGCATTAAAAAGCGCCAGAGAATCATTTTCCATCCCATCCACCATAATCGCCAACCTTACCACCCACCCCACCAGCAATATCCAAATAGGCAGCAGACTTATGTTCGCCCTACTGCAGCCACCAATTATCCACAATAGCCGAACAACCTAGTTGTTCGAAACCCAGCTCCCCAAGCTCCACCAAATCCCCAAAATCCACCAAGTAACAAATCTCCTTGTCACAACTGTGGCAAGATCGGACATTACTCCCGAGAATGTCCTTGCCCGAAGGCTAATAACTCCAACTTTCAAAGGGGTTTTGGCAGCCAGCAGCAGCACTAGAATTGGAACCGAGGAAGCTCCTAGAATGTTCCTAAGGGGGATGTTACCAAGAAGACCGGGCGTGTATATCACATGGAGGCTGATGAGATACCTGCTGGGGAACCGGTGCTGATGGGTATGTTCCCTGTTGCCAATCATCCTGCACTTATGTTATTTGATTCTAGTGCATCGCATACATTCATCAACCGAACTTTTGTGGTAAACCATGATATACCTTTAAGGAATTTAGCAGAAAATTTTCTAATCCAGTCGCCTGGAGGGCGAATCCGAACCACAGAAATAGTGCACCAAGTCCCCATAAGTTTGGATAACCATTCTTGTCCTACAAATATGGTGGTACTGAAGGATCAGATAATAGATGTGATCCTTGGTATGAATTGGCTTTATCAGCATGGTGCTGTGATAGATACCTTGAACAGGTGTATAAAGCTAAACCTACCCAATAGTCAAACCCAGCTTCTGCTTCAATTCCCTACTCCTAAGAGAGCAGTTGGGAGAGTCTGTGCTACCTCTGTTCAAGAAATCCAAGATATACCTGTAGTCTATGAGTTTCTAGATGTGTTTCCTAAAGATTTGCCGGGTTTGCCACTTGAGCATGAAGTAGAGTTTGCAATTGAGCTAAAGCCGGGGGAGCTGTACCAGTCTCTAGACATGCTTATAGAATGCCACCAAAAGAATTGGCTGAAATGAAGGCTCAACTGGAAGAATTACTTACCAAGAAGTTTATTCGACCCAGTTCATCACCATGGGAGTGTCCGGCAATATTTGTAAAAAAGAAAGATCAATCCTTGAGGATGTGTGTGGACTACCATCCTTTGAATGAGGTGACCATTAAAAACAAATACCCTCTTCCCCGTATTGATCTTCTCTTTGATCAGCTTGTAGGAGCCAAAGTGTTCTCCAAAATTGATCTCTGATCTGGGTATCACCAAATAAGAATTAGACCCGAAGATATCCACAAAACAGCCTTTATCACTAGATATGGCCTTTATGAATATCTGGTCATGTCTTTTGGACTGACTAATGCTCCAGCCCACTTCATGTACCTCATGAATTCTGTGTTTATGCCTGAGCTTGACAAGTTTGTCGTTGTCTTCATAGATGACATCCTTATTTACTCCAAAACCAAAGAAGAACATGCGGAGCATCTCCGTATTGTGTTAACCTGTCTTCGAGAACACCAGCTCTATGCCAAATTTAGTAAATATGAATTTTGGCTAGATAAGATCTCTTTTCTTGGTCATGTTGTCGATGAAATATCGGTGGCAGTCTACCACGGGTATACCGATGGTAGTGATTTGTTGGTGGAGGCACACTCTAGACTACAAGCAAGATGGAACAGGAAGAACAGCACACACGGTTTACCCAGGTTCGGGCCGCTAGATGCGTAATACCCTACGTCCTGCTCTTCTGTTATTGATCAAAAAGGGATTCAATGTGTTGGAGGGGGTCTCTACCCGCCTTATATAGTCTGGGGGCAGCGTTACAGATCCTGAAATCCCGAGGTGGTCGGTTACAATCAACCCGTATCTACATAGGATACAATTGGTTTCCTAACCGACTAGTTTCCTTGCATGACAAGAAACTCTAATTGTCCACCTGAGACTCCCGACCAGGCCAGAAAGGCCGATCGGTCTTGGACTTGTGGGCTGGGCTGCCCTGTCTGGCGAAACCAAAGGCCAGCCATGAGGGTATAGGGGTCTAAACCCCCACAGCTAGTCCCCGAGCACCATGAATCTTGAGGAGCAGCACCGTCTTGACGTTCACCGACCAATCCAGGCCGTAATCTTTCCCAGTTGAAGCCTATAATCGACCTGCCGACCAGTTTGGTGAAGAGTCGAACAGTTTGAGATGAAGCCGATCTAATCCAGAACAAAAATCGACCTCGGAGGCAACTCAATTCAAGTCTTCATCGAAAGATGCATGTTGCTCAAGAAAAAAGAAAAAACAGCTCATGTCTAGAGACGTGGGCCCACAGTAGCATATGATATCAGATATCATTGGTGAAATGTAAAAGAGTAGCTTTTCAGAAAAGCCATATATACGGTAGGGGTTAGATCTCATATTAGAAATAGGCCCAGTCACTGTCAAGTGACGTGGGCCCACGTAGTCCCCAAGGTTGGTAGAAGATGAGGATCATGTTGTGGCAAGCTTTTTTGAAAAAACTTGACAATCACTTAGAAGAATCACCTTTTTTAGAAAAAAGATGCAACTCTGTGGAAAATTAAGACAATTAAAACCGAAAACTAAACTGAATGGGCCTGCCAGACATCGGCCCAGTTAGCCTTCCACCTCATCAGAGGGGCAAAAAAGTCCATCCCGGCATGAGTGCCGAGAAAACGTTACTGGAGAATGTGCCACAACGGTTCACCTTCGGTCGTGGGCGTAATGATGGCACTTTCCAATCGTGGGAAAAGTGATCCGTCATGGAGTGGCGCGGCGATTTGCATCTGCCGGTTATCTGCGGAACACCCGCTTATAAATAGAAAGCGCGGCGGGGAAGAAGGGCAATCCACTTTCAAAGAAACCCTAGCCAGTTGCTCAAGTCTTCGTCTTTCTCCAATCTCTGCCTTCTGCACCCGCGGAGAAGCAGATGGATCACGGCAAGCGCCCAGTGGAAGGCTCACCGAGCACTCAGCCCCGCAGGCGTCGCCGCAGCGAGGGGTAAGCCACCATTTTACTGTATAGCACACATTGGGGATGAAATCTAATCTGGAGCGATTTGTGATTTGCAGGGTGCTGGCTATCGGCGCATCCACCCCGCAGCTTCTCCTTGCCCCCGCAGAGGCCAGTGAGGGCAGTGCCGGAGGACAGCCCGCCATGGTTACTCGGACAGTCGCCATGGCGGAACTTCGCGAGCGGCTCAACGCCGTTATGGCGGCGCTAGAATCAGCCGAGGCGGAGGCGCAGAACGCCCGCGCCAACCAAGAAGCCGCTGACCTGAGGGTAGCCCAGCTGGAGGAGGAGCTCCAGATTGTTCTCCCGTGGCAGAAGCCGTCATCGACCTCGTCGGGGCTGTTGGGGACTCACTCCAGGAACAGCTGGAGAACGCTCCCGGCCGCATCCGGGGAAGCGGTGTCCCGCGGTGTGCGCCATAGGGCATCATCGGCGCCGGCCATTGCTCGGCGTCGTTCGGGGTGGAGCTCTGGGGGCTCGTCGGCCTACCTGAGGGCGAGCGCGTCGTCGACCTGGAGCATCTCATCCGGTACTTCGACGATGCCGCTGACACCATAGCGAAGGAGGTGACGGCGGATGACATCATCAATGACGCGCCATAGGACCTCGGCGGGCATTTGCCATGTCCGCCGGTAGACGCTTGGTAGAGGACTACTTTGCAGTTCCATGGGATTACTGGTTCTTGAACAGAAAATTCTTCTGGGACAGAATCCATGTGAAGCTCGCTCTGCAGTAGCCAAAGGCGTCATATATCTTTTGTACAAAAAATGTCGTAGGCAAGTAGTTTGTAACTAGGTTACGGTAATCCAATCTGATGTGGAAAATTATGCGTCATGTGTGTATTAATCTTTATTCCTGATGAATACGAGTCTTCATTGTTTGGGTCTCAGAACTGCACTTATCAACCAGTTTCCTGCTAAACCTTATGAGCCCAGTCCCCAGACTGATCTGGTCGACCAGGGCTTAAGGGTACACAGCTTAGCTGTGTGCCCAGTCCCTAGACTGATCTGGTCGACCAGGGCTTAAGGGTACACAGCTTTCTTTGTTTGCCCGCCCCCGGCGATCTGGGTCGACCCGGGGCTTAAGAGTGCACAGCTTTGCTGTTTGCCCAGTCCCTAGGCTGATCTGGTTGACCAGGGCTTAAGAGTACATAGCTTTGCTGTTTGCCCAGTCCCCAGATTGATCTGGTCAACCAGGGCTTAAGGGTACACAGCTTTGCTGTTTGCCCAGTCCCCAGATTGATCTGGTCGACCAGGGCTTAAGGGTACACAGGTTTGTTGTTTGCCCAGTCCCCAGACTGATCTGGTGGACCAAATGGACCATGCCGTCAACCCGTGGGCCTAGTCCCCAGTAAGACTAGCGGACCATGACTTTAGTAAACGACTCACCGTACAGTAAAAAATAATAACTGGATAAGGTAACCCGACCCAAAGCCCAGTTAAAAATTAGGGTAAAAGAATGTCAATAGTGACCTCAGGAGAGTCAATGGTCCGTCCGCATGGTATAAATGGCCCGGCGGCCGCCATTTCGTCTCCTACACTTCAACAGTCGTTGCCACTTCCGCCATTCGCCTCTCCGCAATCTCCGGCGCACGAACTAGGGTTTCATCCACCCACCTCCGCACACACTGTCCCCACCCCCACCGCGTACCACAGGATGGGGAAGAAGAAGGTCTCGGCGATGGAGGCAGCGCGCAAGAAGCTGATGGGACCCACTGGCAGAAATCTTTGACGACGCAGGAGTCGATGGAGACAATGGCGTGAGGAGGTCTGCTGCCACCACCGGAGTTGGTGGTGTGGAGAGCGCCGTCGGCAGGTGAACGCTATCCTCATCCCTATGAAGATGAGATCGTTGTTTTTGAAGACTATTTCTCCCGAGGATTAAGGATTCCAGTGCACAACTTTCTGAGGGATTTGTGCATTTTCTGGGTGATTTCAATCTGCAATCTTCCCCCAAATTCTATTTTGACCATTGTGATCTTCGTGGCTTACTGCGAGTGCTATTTAGGAATAGCACCGCATTTCAATCTATTTCGCCACCTGTATTTCGTGAAGAAGAAAGGGGAAGGGTCTGATGGATCCCAGGTGGCCGGAGGGTGCTACATTGCCTTGAGGGAAGGCGTGAAGTCCCATTGGATGGCCATTGGGCATACATCGAACAACAAGAACTGGATGAGGCGTTGGTTTTACATCAACCAGAATCTTGAAGGCCGACCAGTTCCTTATGATGTTGCCCAAATCCCTCAGTCAAATCCTCAATGGTCGGAGAGGCCGGACGTGAATGAATTGGTCCAAGTTGAAGAGCTGCTATCCCTGATGGATTTCAGCAGAATCGACAGGATTATATTGGCTAGCCAGTTCATTGTCCACCGCATCTAGCCCCTGAAGAAAAGGGTAAACTTCATGTTTGAGTACCAAGGGCGAAAGGACCCATCACGAGAATGCAAGGAAAGCCTTGATGAAGAAGAGGTGGAGAACCGGCTAGCGAAGATGTTTGAAGGCTTCGCTAAATGCAGCTTTCCAGTGGAGTCTGTGCCGCCGTTTACTCTGAAGAATCCACCTCCACCGGTACGTGAAATGCAGTTGCGATGTGTTATTTCTTTAGATTAGCTGATTCTTGCACATAAACTTGACTTGTAATCTGTGTTAGCAATATCTTGGACAGGATCGTCGGACATTCGTGTCCCTTGTGCCGGGAGAACCATGGCCTATTGATGATGCCATCCGGGGCCAACAGAAGAAGGCCAAGGCAACTGAAGAGGTCGGCCAGGGTGGCCAAGATGAGGAAAATCCTTTAGCTGCTCCAGAAAACAGCTGAAACGCAAGGCGTCGGAAAGCGCCAATGGCGCCACCCCCGGAGAAGAAGGCGAAGCCCACCGGGACCAAGACCGGTGGTAAACTAAAGATTGGTGGGGAAACCAAGGCGCGGCGCCAAGCAGTTATCGAGAGCTCGGACTCTGACGTGGAGGATACAATTCCCCTGAGTCAGAAGTTCAGAGCTTCACGCCCCGAGGAGCAGCCACGGCGATCGACCACCACTACTGGTACTACACGCCCACAGCCGCGCACCCAGCCACGGGACGACACCACCGAGGACCACGCAGACAACCGATGGTGATGGAGGGAACAGCCCCCCTGGGAGATCAGAAACGACCCAGAGGCCAGCTCCAGAGCAGTCGTCGCCAGGGAAGCAGAGAGCTCCCACGCCTGATCCCAGACCACCGCACTCAGAGTCTGGTGGTGGGAGGACCGGCGCTGGTGGTCAACGTGGGTCATCGAGCTGTGGGGGAGTTGGGCGTTTTAGGTGCTTCTTCAAGCAGTCGACCAGGTATGGGTACTTGCACGCTCAATAAACTCGTTATATCACACTGATCATGGCTACCCGCTGATCTTGCAAACAAGCCAGCAATGAGGAAGGAGGAAGTCCCGTGAGTCAGATGGCTACCCGCTGATCATGCAGACAAGCCAGCACGAAGAAGCGATCTTTGACTTTGCGGTTGTAGTAACGACGTAGAGTGGCCAAGTACCGAGAATTCTGAACGCACGTGTCAAGGTGACGTTCTTCCAGAGCGTTGATATCAAGCTCCCGCGCTTCGTCGAAGTACTCGATCCTCGGAGATCGGTGAGCGACCTCGGCTGCTAGTACGGCTTCGGAACCGAATATCATGAAGTATGGGGAAACGCCTGTACTGCGACAAGGCTGAGTACGCAGTCCCCAGATCACCGCTGGTAGTTCTTTCATCCATCGCCCTGGGTACAACCCATCTTTTGGTCTGACGAATGCTCCTGCCCATTTCATGTACCTGATGAACTCGGTGTTCATGCCAGAGTTAGATAAATTCGTTGTGGTATTCATCGATGATATCTTAGTCTACTCTGAGAATGAAGAAGACCACGCTAAGCATCTAAGAGTGGTACTGTCCAGGCTGCGGGAACACCAACTCTATGCTAAGTTCAGTAAATGTGAGTTTTGGTTGAAAGAGGTCCCTTTCCTTGGCCATATTCTCTCAGAAAATGGCATTTCAGTAGATCCTTCAAAGGTACAACAAGTCCTAAACTGGAAGGCTCCAACTTCTATTTCTGAAGTCCGTAGTTTCCTTGGTCTTGCTGGGTATTATCGTAGGTTTATTCCTGACTTTTCAAAAATAGCCAAGCCGATGACCAAGTTGCTTTAGAAAGGCGAAGAGTTTGTTTGGACAACGGAATGTGAGTCTACGTTTCGCACCTTGCGAACGTTGTTGACCTCTGCTCCTGTTTTAGCTCAACCAGATATTGAGAAGCCCTTCGATGTCTATTGTGATGCATCAGGCACTGGTTTGGGTTGTGTGCTTATGCAGGACGGGCGAGTTATTGCTTATGCTTCCCGTCAATTGCGGAAACACGAAGTCAACTATCCCACGCATGATCTCGAATTGGCTGCAAAGTGGTACATGCTTTGAAGATTTGGCGACATTACTTGCTTGGTAATGTGTGTCACATTTATACTGATCATAAAAGCCTGAAGTATATCTTTACTCAACCTGAGTTGAATATGCGTCAACGAAGATGGCTCGAGTTGATTAAAGATTACAACTTGCAAGTGCACTATCATCCTGGAAAGGCCAATGTAGTTGCTGATGCTTTAAGTCGAAAGTCTCATTCTAGTTCAGCTATTCAAGGAGATTACCACTTAGCGCATCTTATGCATCCAGTTGTACTCCATAATATCACCCTAAGTTCCACCCTTACGAAAAAGATCATTAAGGCACAAAAGACTGATGTTGGTATTTTTCATATCAAAAAGAAGATGAAGGTTAAACCAACCACGCATTTTCGCGTGGATGAAAAGGGTGTCTTATGGTTTGATGATCGCTTAGTGGTACCCAAAGACAAAGAGCTTAGGCAACAGATCTTGACTGAAGCCCATTCTTCCAATTTTTCTATCCATCCAGGCAGCAGTAAGATGTATGAAGACTTGAGACCTAGGTTCTGGTGGACTAAAATGAAGCTAAAGATTGCGGACTTTGTTGCTCGTTGTGATACCTGTTGTAGAGTCAAAAGCTGTCCATCTTAAGCCTGCCGGTCCACTTCAACCTCTCTCTCTGTCCCTGGTTGGAAATAGGAAGAAATTAGCATGGACTTTATTACAGGTTTGCCTAGGACCCAAAAGGGGAATGATTCGATTTGGGTAATTATGGATCGTTTAACCAAGACCGCACATTTTATTCCAGTTAGTACATCTATCAAGCCTCATCAGTGCGCAGAGTTATACATGGCTCAGATTTATCGGCTCCATGGTGTGCCTAGAACCATTATTTCCGATCGAGGCCCACAGTTTGTCGCTCGTTTTACGGGAACAAATGCACAAAGCACTAGGCACTCATTTGCTCGAAGTTACGCTTATCACCCTCAAACTTCCGGTCAGACAGAAAGAGTCAATCAAATATTAGAAGATTTGTTGAGATCGTGTGTTCTGTCTACGGGAGGATCTTGGGAAAGTTGGTTACATTTGGCTGAGTTCTCATATAACAATAGTTACCAAGAAAGTATTAAGATGGCTCCTTTTGAAGCCTTGTATGGAAGAAAATGTCGGACACCTTCAAATTGGGTCGAACCTGGTGAACGGTGGTATTATAGCATTGAGCTTATCCAGGATGCCGAGGAGAAGGTTAGAGTAATCCAACAACACATCAAAGCTGCCCAGTCTCGACAGAAAAGTTACGCGGATAAGCGAAGACGTCCTATCGAGTTCGAAGTTGGTGACTATGTGTATCTCAAGGTGTCTCCCATGAAAGGTGTGCAACGCTTTGGAGTGAAAAGAAAGTTGGCCCCACGGTATGTGGGTCCCTACCCAATCTTGGAAAGGAGTGGCAAAGTGGCATATAAAATTCAGTTGCCACCAGAGATGAGTGCAGTGTTTGATGTTTTTCACGTTTCACAACTCAAGAAATGCCTTCGAGTACCTGAGGAGAGAATGGAAACACAAGATGTAGAGTTGAAATCTGATTTGACATATGAAGCTCAACCGGTAAAAGTTCTTGATACCAAAGAGAGAGTTACCCGTAACCGAGTGATCCGGTTCCATAAAGTTACTTGGAACAATGAAAGCGATTGGGATGCCACGTGGGAACGTGAGGATTATTTGAAGGAAGTTTATCCCGCATTTTATTCAAGATGGTACGTGAACCTAATCTCAGGACGAGATTCCTTTAAGGGGGGAGGGCTGTAACACCTCTGGTGTTGGGCTCACTAAAACACTTGCATTAACTGGCCATAAGCATCATCATCATCTCATATATGCATGTGTATGACAAGTCATTGTGCAAGTTCTATGTTTGTGCTCATGAATGGATCATTTTGTGCTTGCCTTGCTTGCTTGATACTAGGTCATGACATGAAATGTTGTTAAATGTGCTCTACAATAGCTTAACTATGCTTAGGACACTTCATGGAACCATAGTCATGTTGATCACATTGCCTAATTATACTCATAAGTGCTACTTTGACCATGAATGCCTTCCAAAGTGGTTTTGTTTGACTGTTTCAAAAGTGCAAGCTAGAAACTTTGCATGGCAGTGAGTCCTAAATAAAAGTTGTAGAGAATTTTATGTAGAACAAACTTTATTTAAGGCTCAAGTCTTGAAAATGTGCGCAAGGTGCTCAAAAATACACTTTTGTGCCCAAAACAGTGCTGCTTTTCCCCTCTGAAAAATGGCTAAGTCATGGAATGCATTCAGTGTGATTTTACCTCTGTTCAACAGCTTGTATCTTCCAAACCAGGCCAAACCAGAGGAAGTGTGTGTAAGCAAAGTTGTAGATGGGATATAGGGCTACAATGTTTAGTAATACACTTTTTACTAATCATGCACGGATTAGGAGTTAATGACCGTCAAAGATCGGCCGTCGATCGGCCTCGTGCTGGCGAATCGGCGACCCACCGATTCAAGCGGCGGCGATGGCGGCCGGCGTCGGGCAGCGCCGCGCCACTTGGTGGCCGACGCGCGGCGCCAGCCCACCGGTCGGGCCGTCGTGGCCCACGACAATGCCACGACCTCTTCACGGCCTTCTCTCCATCACTCACACTCTCCACTCCCCTCTCTGCTCTTTCTGGCGGAGGAGAAAGGCGACGACGCCGCGGCCGCGAGCTCCGCCGCTGCTCCACGCCGCAACCATCACGCCACCGTCCACCAAACTCCACCCAAAACTCCACCACGGCGACCTCTACCTCGACACCGCTAGCACACCCGTTCGCCCTCTGGTGAGCCCACATTCCGAGTTCCGCCATGACCGGGAGCTCCGCCGAGCTCGAGCTCGTCGAGGCCGGAGCTTTCTTGGGCCTTTTCATTCGCCCTCTCGTCGGTTCCGTAGTCGCCTTGGGTCTTCAAGGGGGTAGCTCGAGTTGGTTAGGTCGATTAGGGTTCCGGCTAGCCGGGCAGACATGGCACCGCCCGTGCGTAAATCTGGCTGGATCACAAGACGCGAACCAAACCCTCCGTCGTAGCAACCTAGCCTCTAACCCTCTCGCTTTCGATTCGCCTAGGTGCCGTGGGGCGGCGGCGGCTCAATTAATCCCGCCATTGCCGGGGAGCGGCAATGCCGCCGTCATGCGCCCGCCGTGCCGCCATCGTCGCCGTCGAGCTTGCTCGGCCGATGCGAGCACCTCCCTCCTACATCTATCGGCCAGCAGGAGTCACGGGGGAGCACGGTGGCGGTATCGTTTTCGCCGGAGACCTCGCCGCCCCGGCGAGGAACGGCGGTCAAAATCTGTCCCCGCCGCTGCTCTGCCTGGTGTGACTGACGGGTGGGGTCCGTTGACCCTGGGCCCAGCGTGTCGGCCGGATAGAGTTAGGTTTTGCTTTTTATTTTCCAGAAAATGCTTATATCTTCAATAAATCATATCTAGAGCTAGAAAAGTCCAAATGAGGTGGTTCCAATTTTGTTGGGTCCCTCTGTAGATCTAGGTTTTATTAAAAATATAAAACATGGCATGTTCTGCAGTAGAAATTGTTTGGTCTATTTATTTTGTTCTATGCCTTGGAATTTGGTTATATGCATAACTAATTATTGGATGATGCTAAAAATGTGAAACCAGTGGGGTTGGCTTTGTTGTGACATTCTCTGTATAGGAAAAATAATGGTTGGCATGTGAACCTGTTTTGAATGGCAGTTTGCTAAATAAATTGTTTAAATGTCTTGAATGTTCTACTATTTATCATGCTTTCTATACATATGCTATTGGGGTGAAAATTGGTACACAGTATACTTGTGGTGTAATGTTGATAAAAAATTATGAAATCTATTGTTTGATACTTTTCAGATAGATTTGTGAATTATCATCTTTTCAGCTTGTGTAGCTTGTTCTTTTTCTATAGGGAGTTGTACTTAGAATTTTAATGTGAAATTTGAACTATGGTCTATGTGAGCTATGAGTACTCCACTGTAAATTGTGTAGATTTTTCTGGGTACTTTTACTATGTGCTCATTTGTGCCCTTAAATGATGGGATTAAATGAAAAGGGTGTTTTAATTAATGTTTTAGGGTGGCTTGTTAGGTTTTCTGTTGATCATTAGTCATGCCTTAACTGTTGGGTAAGTTGGGTGAGCTTGAATTGCAAGTTTGAACATGAGTAAATAATTAATTCTTCAATTTAAGTTTTCCTGGTCAGCGGGTGGTACTTTTGGTTTTGCATATTTTAGATGATGTTTTCTGGCTTTATAATCTATAGCAAAGTGGTAGATAATTTCATTATATAGTTTCTGTTAAAATTTGAGAGCATTTGATTAAGTAGTTTATGAGTTATGGCTGTACCTTGCGAAGTTCCAGAAAAGGGTTCTTCTCTGAAATTCCTGGGCAGATCTGGGAAATTTGTTTGTTGGACCTTTTTAAGTTGTGAATCTGTCTATGATGTCTAAATAGGAGTTGTAGACAATTTCATAAGCTTTCCAGAATGTATTCTTGCATATCATTTGGATTTATAGAACTCTAGTTACAGTTATTTCTCTCAGCTGCTGTGTGTAGATCAGAAATGCTGATTTGTGTTGAGTGATTGTTTATCTGAATGTATGTGAAGCAATACTATGTAGATGCTTTGCTAATTAATACAAATGATTAGGTGCAGGTTGTATGTCCTTAACTGATGATGAAAAGTTATACCTTGACTTGCTTGGTGAGTGTTTAATCTTGTTTGGAGAAGAGATATGCACCTACTCTGTAAATTAAAGTGATTTGAATAGAGTCATCACCCTAGGTGGAGGGTTTATTATTGTTGCTGATATTCATTCTCTTGCATGATCATCATTTGCATTCATTATGCTCATTTATGCATTGCATTCAATAGGTTTGCCGAAGGGGGTGACGCTGCTGGAATTCGGGAGCCTGGACCAGGAGCACCCGGAGGAGGAGCAGGAGGGACCCGCCGGCGAAAGCAACTCCGTCGAAGAAGAAGAGCTAACTGAGTGCCCTAACCACGAGCCATCCACCTTTGTGAAAGGCAAGCCCCGGAGCATTCTAAGCCTCCCACCGTTTATAAATGCAATTGAGTACTTTCTGTTGTTTATTGCATTAAGTATAGGAGTTGATTGGAAATATACTTGCTGCATTTATCCTATCCTTGTCCAGTATATATGTTATACCCTGAATCCTATGTCTTAGGTTAGGATCGATGCAAATGCTTAGCCATGCTTAGACCGGTAGAAGTCGGGTGATCTCCTGTCATCCGCGAGCTATAGGTGGTTACTTCTCTGGTCACGGTTGGCTATATGTGCTATCGTGGAAAATGAACCATGTGTTAAATTAAAAGAAGACCGGGCAGGGACAGTGGATCCTGTCTGTGTCGATTAAGGACTGGAAGTGCTGTTCGTGCTTGGTTATGTTGAACGCAGCCCAACACATAGTTGGCCGGACTGAGTGTCGACCGCCGGCCCGAGTAGCTCAACTCAAGACGGGGAACACGGGGCGGTTGGGCAATTCGCAGAAGCGGCATACTAGACCAAGGGCAAGTATGTCTAACTGATCCTGGCGTCGTCCTTGGGTTAGCATGGCTTGGACATCCTGGCTACCGTCTTTCCGGTTTTGCCGACGCGAGAACCGGGCCCGCGCCTGAGTTGTACCAAGGGTTACCTGAGATGACCCTAGCTAGGTCTGTCTCGGTGTGTGTTGGGAATACCCCCTGAGCTCAGTTGGAATCGATTCGAATCGCCGTCTCTCCCGGATAGTGAGAACTTGACTATTGTCTGCGGCACCGTAGAATTCACTAAACAATGATGGTTCTAATATTGATGATGATCATGATGAAAGCTGTACTAAACTAGATATGGTTATTAATGCTTGTTATAATAAAGTGATTGTTTAGTACAGGTGCTCACTTAGTTGGTAGGTTAAAATGATTTAAGCTGCTGCTAGTATAATAACATGTTCCTCTAATATTACTTACGCGTTTATGCAAAATGAGTCAAGCCAGCTCCACCAAAGTAAGCCTTGCACAATCCTTGGTGTCATTTATTTCTGGTTTATGACGGGTAAGTCTAGCTGAGTACATTCTCATACTCAGGGTTTATTCCCTCTTGTTGCAGATGATATTCTCTATAATGGCTTCTGCAAGGTATGTCTTCACCCCGCTGGGGATGATGACTAGGTCTCGGGCAAAGATCAGTTCTGCTATCTTAACATGTGCTTTTGGTGGGATGAACTATGAACCTGGCATGTATTTGAACTAAGTGTGGCGTACTCGATGGTTTCAAAACTATGTTGTTTTACGCTACTTCTAAACTTGTGTTGTAATAACTAAGTACTTCGGTATGTGATGCTATTTGTGAACTTATTTGTGAACTCGATGTAACGAATGGTAAGTTATGTTGGATTGTGTTCGATCTTGGTTTGTATGTTGTTGGTTTGAAATCCTTCGAGATTTCCGGACTACCGGGATTATATGGGCTCAAGAGCGGAAATAGTTGTTTCGGCGATTGTTTCTGCGCTTGTGCTCTTATAATTTGGTCGGTTCTGTTACAGATTTGCGCTCAAGTCTGCGCTCATCACTATGGTGCAAGCTAATCAGTTTTGTGGAAAGGCACATGAAGATGCAAGTGCACACTTACAACACTTTCTGGAGATATGCAGCACCTTCAAGATCAAAGATGTACCAAAAGATGCTATCTTACTTCGCCTATTCCCATTTTCGCTGCTAGGAAAAGCAAAACAGTGGTTCTATAACAACAAGGCAACCAACACTATATGGGACAAATGCTCTATTGCTTTCCTGGCCAGATTCTTTCCAACAGGCAAGACCACTGCACTGCGTGGGAAGATCTCCAGCTTTCAATAGCAACATGATGAATCGTTCGCCGAGGCATGGGAACGCTTTCAAGATTACATCGCAGAATGCCCTCATCATGGAATGGAGGATTGGCTACTTATGCAGACTTTCTATCATGGACTAGTCTCTAGTACTCGTGAGTCCATGGATGCTGCAGCTGGAGGAGCTTTCTTGTCACTCAAGCTTGCCGATGCAACAGCACTCGTTGAGAAGATGGCCTCAAATCAAAGCTGGAATAAAGAATGCACTCAACGTCGCAAGAGAAGAGGAGGCACTCATCATCTCAAGGAAGTTGATACATTCACTGAAAAGCTAGACCTCATCATGAAGAAGCTCGAAGATAGAGACATTGAAAAGAGAAAAGTTATGCACATCAATGGTTCCTACAAGAATTGTGAAGAATATGGAAACACAGGACACTCAGCAGTCAACTGTCCTGAAATCCAAGAGATCGTGAACTACATCAACAATAACACCAACTATCGTCCTCAACAAGATCAAGGATGGAACCAATCAAATCAAGGATGGAATCAGCAACCACGATAAGGTAATTTCCAAGGTAACAACAATTACAGCAATTACAATTTGCCACTTTTACGAGATCTAGTTGCTGGTCAATCTAAACTGCTAGACCAAATGTTTAAAAAGGTAACTTTGAATGATAAAGCTTTGGAAAATATAAACACTAGACTAGATACCTTTGCTTCTGCTATTAAAAACCAACACAGCTTTAATAAAAAGTTAGAATCACAATTAGCTCAATTGGCAGCTGCTGTTCCTCCAATGGAAAAAGATAAGGCTTCGGGCCAACTAGAAGATTTAGAAACTGCAAATCTTGTCGATATTCACAATGCAGGTCATTACTACACTCAACCAGGGATGTGCAGTGGGTTGACCACTCACTCCCTAAGAAGAAAGGAGACCCTGGAAGGCTTGTCATTCCTATCTCAATAGGATGTCACACCTTTCCAGAGGCTATCCGTGATTTCGGCGCAAGTGTCAACATTATGCCCAAGGTAATTTATGAAAAGATTCTAGGAGATCCTTTGTTGTACACAACCGTGCGTTTGCAGCTTGCAGATCAGTCCATTTGCTACCCCGAAGGAGTTTTGGAAGAAGCTATTATTCTAATGGGACAATCCTATGTCCCCGTTGACTTTATAGTCATGGAGACTGGAGGAGATGAAAGAGCACCCATCATACTGGGCCGACCATTCTTATGCACAACTAAAGCCATCATCTATGCGGAACATACCAAGATTGTGTTTTCTATCAAGAATAAAAAGGAGAAGTTCTCATTCAAGAACCGTATCCTCACATCCCCCGCATTCCCACAGAAGCCATATGAAGAAGCCCAACAACCAGCTGAACCCAAGAAGAAAAACAATAATAGAAGAAGGAGGAAGAGTGAGCTCAGTTGAATTCCAGAAGAGACGGTTCAACTGATCAATTCGGTTAACACCGAGTATGACCACCTGTTAGCACCACCATACATTGTCAAAAGAGAAGACCCAGGAGTCCTGACTATTGAATGCACAATTAAGCAAATGGTTTCTCCGAAGACCTTTTGTGACACTGGATCAGGGGTCAACGTCATGTCAAAGGTAGCGTACCATTATTTATTTGGTGATGAACCGTTATACCCAACCTATATATAGCTGCAGATGGCGGACTTATCAACAAGATTCCCAGAAAGCATAGTGAAGAACATCGCGGGAAAGATTAAAGATTATTATATACCTTCGGATTTCTTGGTTCTTGACATGCAGGAAGATGACGATACACCTATCATTTTGGGAAGACCTTTCCTCAACACCGCTAATGCAATCCTCTACATGAGATCTGGATAAATTCACTTCCATCTCCCCATTGGAAAGGTATGTTGCGATTTTAATAGTTACACTGACAATAATTCACCCCAGAAGATTCGAAACAGAAGACGCCGATCTCACCGTAGAGCGAACCTGCTCTCAAAGAAGGAAGGAGAAGACTATCCTAGTGAAGCTACAAGGTATGAGGATCAAATCACTAAACAAGAAGTAATAGAACCTCATTTGGAGTGAGTGGGACAAAGAAGCTGAGAGAATGGAACAAATTGCTGAGCAAGAAGCAAGAGAAATACAAGAACAAAATCAAAGATGGTTGGAAGAGAATAAAGAGACATCATGGCAAGAAGAAGAATTGTGCGAGGCTTCCTCGGACAATAAATCCTACAAGTAAGTACTCTTTCCAACCTAGTCTTGTTGGTAGACTTTAAATTCCGCACCCTTGCCATAAGGTGACAATGGTAGTTATCTAATTACTTTAGTACATTTATTCTTTTGCATGTTTAAAAAGAAAATAAAAATCTCTTACTGCTTTATTATAAAACTTTAAAAAGCTTTATAGGATTAGGCTTGTGGTTTACCCTGTAAGAATATTCACTATGGTAGCACAAAAATAAATTTTCATTCCTTTGCATTATAAATAGAAAAGTACAAAAAGATAAGAATCTTGCTATACATATTTATCTGCTCATAGAGATAATCAATTACTCATCTGGCTGACCGCTAACCCATTATCATATTCGAGCCTCGAGTTTTGGTTTTCTTGTTGGAGTATATATTTGCAGGATTATACAATTAAAGAGTGAGACAGTCAGAGGGTCACCACTGCTAAGCTTACTCTAGAGATCATTCAAGCAAAATATGGTAAACATCTAGCTTGGGGGAGGAGCGTCCCCTAGTTATCAGGTAACTATACCTATGCGATTTATCGAGTCAGTCTTATAGTTATAAAATACCAAAAATATGTGGGCACATGAAGGTCTACGTCTATTGAGTCTTTTAAGAGTCTTTAGTTAAATAAAATCTAAAAAGCAATAAAAAGAAGTTTTAGTCGGTTTTAGTTAATTAGAGTGTGTCTAGAGTCAACTATGAACTAGGAATTTTTGTCGAAGTACTCGATCCTCAGAGATCGGTGAGCGACCTCGGCTGCTAGTACGGCTTCGGAACCGAATATCATGAAGTATGGGGAAACGCCTGTACTGCGACAAGGCTGAGTACGCAGTCCCTAGATCACCGCTGGTAGTTCTTTCATCCATCGCCCTGGGTACAACCCATCTTCGCGGAATAGTCGCTTTCGTAGGGCATCAATGATCATGCCGTTGGCGAGCTCGACCTGTCCATTGGCTCTTGGATGAGCTCTGAGACACGTACTTGACCTGGATGGACAGGTCATTGTTGACGGTGGATAGCATCAACATTTTATATATCAAAAGGCATGAAACATACATCAATATCTAGAAGGCTAGGGTTTTATCTAACAATTTCTACGAGTTTTGGTGATTTATCAATTTCTAGGGGACTGAACCAGAAAACACCGAAAAAGGGGCATAACTACAAATCTACACCACGGAATTATCTGACACTCAGGATACGCCAAACTACTCTAGAAGGATCTAGAAGACACCGGAGCGAAGGAGAGGCGAGGCCACCTCCAGGTGGGGCCGGCCGGCCCCCTATGAGGGGAATCTTCTCCCCCCTTCTGGTGTCTTCTTCCACCGCCTTTGAGGATCAATCTCAGCCCTACGTGAAGTCGGTTTGATCAAACGGCTGTCGTGCATCCCACCAGGCTATATAAGCGGGCCGGACCTCCCCAGGAAACCCTAACTAATTCATTCATTCATTCCATCTCGAGATATTTGGTGATCAAGTCATCTAGAGCTTCAAGTTCTAGTTCCTCATAGCCTTCTAGTTCATAGTTTAGCCTAGTTAGATCTAGAGTAGAGGAAGTCAAGTTCTTCATTGATCTTGGATTCCCGACGTTGTTATGAAGAGAAGAGTGTGGTATAGTTTTAAACTTTTCTTTCTTATTGTAATATCTACGTTTGTACGATCATTACTAGCAACATTATTCTTCATTATTATGTTCTTGATTGTATTGTTCATTGTCTACTTTAATATGTCTAGTATAGTTAGTTTGCTATTATATTCATGCACTGGTTCGTATAGCGCTCATCTATTCAATTGTATGGTGAGTGGTAGGCAATATGTAGACGTGGTGTCTAGATGTTTTGCTTATCTACGAGTATCCCGGTCGTCGTGGCGGGTAGTGAGGTAGATCATGGGTGTGACATGGACCCATTGAGTCTTTTTGTAGGCCTTCCCCGTCACGATTGGATTGGTAGAGTGGGATTGTCAAGTTAAGAGGAGGTTCTGTACTCATCTTCTCTCGTACATTGCTCCGATGTGTTACGGAACTATAGTAGTATAACTTAGCCATGATTGTTAGACATACTTGCACTAAATGAAGTAGCTTTGACTGTAGCTTAAATACTTAGGAGTTATTTCTCTATTACCTGATTAAACAAACGCTGACATGATTAGAGTGCTATGATGGGATTAATATCATTAGGAGATGACTGATCATATTTATCAGATTTATCATATTTATCATTTATCTATTATTTATCTTGTGACACCTTCCTGTTATTGAGGAGAGTTGACATTGGCTACATCTCTTATTCACTGCATATATAAGTGTTATCAATACTATAGAGTAGCTTCTTAGCAATGCCTTCCCAGTGGTAGAATATAAATGACAACCTGGTAATACTCTAGGTAAAATGCTACAATGGTATAATTATCTGTCCGCTTGCAGAATCATTCTTAGTTTATATTTATCTTTATTTATTTCTACCTAGTCACATAAAATGATAAGATTTAGTACCAGAGTTTATTCCTAGCTTTACAATTGGGGATGACAACCTAGTTTCACAGTTAGGAGTAAGGGTAGAGAGGCTAGTGGCTTGTTGCTAAAGGCAAGTTAATTAGTACCAACATTTCTAGTGTCATTGCGTGGGATAGAGATTTGGGTTTTATTGCAGTGATGTTAGAAATGCCAACAAGCATTTTTGGCGCCGTTGCCGGGGAAGGCTAATAAACTTAGGAAAAGTATTGATAACCATATGCACCACAATAAGATCGATCACCCAATGGACCTCTAACTCAAACAGGCTTACCCTTGTTTCGTCTACTTGTGTATCTTATGCAGGGTAATGAATGAATGGTTTTTGATCTCCCGGACAACTACACCGAAGATTAAGAAGAAGGAAGTTTGCAATAGCGAGGGATATTTTTGAATCACCATCAAGAACACCCTCCACTGAAACTTGTTCTTCACAGGAGCAAGCTCCATCATCCGAAGGAGAAGAATTAGAAGTTAACTTGACACCAGTTTTTGAAGCCATGGCTGAGAAGACCCTACGTGAATTCTCTGCTCCAACAACCGCCAACATCCGTACTGGACCTAATGTCGATATCGGAAACAATGGATTTGAGCTCAAGTCTGCGCTCATTGCTCTGTTAGAATTCTTTCAAGTACCTAGTTTTCAACCTTGAGTTCTCCTAAGTTTTGGACATGATTGCTTTAACTTGATAATTTACTTTGAACCTAAAACTTGTGGAGTAATATGCTTGAGCTAAGTCTAGGTGATTGACGGATATGATATAAGAGAGTCTGAGCTGCCATTTATCTTATTCTTAACGATGCTAAATTCTGGAGATTTATCTTTTGAAAATTTCAAACCCTTACATGATGAGCTCTTGTATGACAAAGTTGAATTCCTACCAAAGCCATATATGATACATATTTAGATTAGGAAATCTTTGCTCATTTATGCTACTTGCTTTCCATTGAGTTTAGTCAACCTTTGTCATATACTTAAGAGAGTCTTGTCATGCTTTTAAAATCAAGATCACTCACACACTCCACATATGCATTACTCTTACCTTGAGAGTAAGCGCAACCATTTTCCACTTTTATCCATTTCCACCTCAAAATGTTTCTCCTACACTGGGAGAGAACACCCAAAATATACATAAACCCATAGGACAGCCTTTGTTTATTTGCTCTAAGTTCTTTATTGTTATCTCTTCAATCAATTATTGTATCCAAGGATGCATGTGGCTATGCAAAAACAGAAAGAGAGTAAAAGATGGACAAGTGTCCCAGCATTAAAACAATGGGTACTCAGATGCTCACCTCCCAAAAAAAGAGAGAGAGAGAGAGAATAAAGATAGCCCATGTTTTCCTGAGAAGTTCTGAAAGCTTAAGAAAGAAGAGAGATTCATTTTGAAGAGCAAAAGTAGGATTAGAATTAGCCATCACATGTACACCTATCCACCATATTTCACACACATGCACATCTTGGTTTGATTGTATGACTCGATTCTCTATAGATCCATTGTCTGACTTTACAATATATGAATTGCAAGTACGCTTATCCTTGTTTAATGCCCCTCCTATAAACTCCACTATAATCCTTAGAATTAGGAAGGCATGACATCATGGATGCCTCAGTGAGATCCACAAATACCACATACTTTGAGAGACTGAGAGTGCCATATAATTAAGCTCTGAGTTTTATTGTGAAAACTTGCAAAACTCTGGAATACTAGTTGAGTAAAAGAATTTGAGACATAATGCTTGACTTGATTGTTCTGTCTTTCAATTACTCAAGACCCATGTGAAGGTTAAAAACTCTCTGATTAAAGGTAATAGGGGTGAGTTTGAAAGTTAGAGCAGTTTTATCTAATCCAGAGGAAATTTTTGTTTGAAAGCATGTGTACCTGTTAGAGTGAAAGCATTGTAGCAACTCCTGATCCAACTCTAGGTTTTGCTAAGGGACTAGCAAAAGATAAGCTTGGGGGAGTTGTTGACGGTGGATAGCATCAACATTTTATATATCAAAAGGCATGAAACATACATCAATATCTAGAAGGCTAGGGTTTTATCTAACAATTTCCATGAGTTTTGGTGATTTATCAATTTCCAGGGACTGAACCAGAAAACACCGAAAAAGGAGCATAACTACAAATCTACACCACGGAACTATCCGAAACTCAGGAATACGCCAAACTACTCTAAAAGGATCCAGAAGACACTGGAGCAAAGGAGAGGCGAGGCTGGCCGGCCAGCCCCCTATGAGGGGAATCTTCTCTCCCTTCTGGAGCCTTTTTCCATCGCCTTTGAGGATCAATCTCAGCCCTACGTGAAGTCGGTTTGATCAAACGGCTGTCGTGCATCCCACCGGGCTATATAAGTGGAGCCAGACCTCCCCCCCGGGAAACCCTAACTAATTCATTCATTCATTCCATCTCGAGATATTTGGTGATCAAGTCATCTAGAGCTTCAAGTTCGAGTTCCTCATAGCCTTCTAGTTCATAGTTTAGCCTAGTTAGATCTAGAGTAGAGGAAGTCAAGTTCTTCATTGATCTTGGATTCCCGACGTTGTTATGAAGAGAAGAGTGTGGTATAGTTTTAAACTTTTCTTTCTTATTGTAATATCTACGTTTGTACGATCATTACTAGCAACATTATTCTTCATTATTATGTTCTTGATTGTATTGTTCATTGTCTACTTTAATATGTCTAGTATAGTTAGTTTGCTATTATATTCATGCCTTTGGTTCGTATAAGCTCATCTATTCAATTGTATGGTGAGTGGTAGGCAATATGTAGACGTGGTGTCTAGATGTTTTGCTTATCTGCGAGTATCCCCAGTCGTGGCGGGTAGTGAGGTAGATCATGGGTGTGACAGACCCATTGAGTCTTTTGTAGGCCTTCCCCCGTACGGTGGATTGGTAGAGTGGGATTGTCAAGTTAAGAGGAGATTCCTGTACTCATCTTCTCCTGTACATTGCTCCGATGTGTTACGGAACTATAGTAGTATAACTTAGCCATGATTGTTAGACATACTTGCACTAAATGAAGTAGCTTTGACTGTAGCTTGAATACTTAGGAGTTATTTCTCTATTACCCGATTAAACAAACGCCCGACATGATTAGAGTGCTATGATGGGATTAGTATCATTAGGAGATGACTGATCATATTTATCAGATTTATCATATTTATCATTTATCTATTATTTATCTTGTGATACCTTCCTGTTATTGAGGAGAGTTGACATTGGCTACATCTCTTATTCACTGCATATATAAGTGTTATCAATACTATAGAGTAGCTTCTTAGCAATGTCTTCCCAGTGGTAGAATATAAATGACAACCTGGTAATACTCTAGGTAAAATGCTACAATGGTATAATTATCTGTCCGCTTGCAGAATCATTCTTAGTTTATCTTTATCTTTATTTATTTCTGCCTAGTCACATAAAATAATAAGATTTAGTACCAGAGTTTATTCCTAGCTTTACAATTGGGGATGACAACCTAGTTTCATAGTTAGGAGTAAGGGTAGAGAGGCTAGTGGCTAGTTGCTAAAGGCAAGTTAATTAGTACCAACATTTCTAGTGTCATTGCGTGGGATAGAGATTTGGGTTTTATTGCGGTGGACGTTAGAAATGCCAACAGTCATCATAAAAATCCCAAATCTCTTAGTGACTTTTGGGATCGTTTGAAGTTCATGCACGGGAACTTGAATGCGCTTAGTGAAAAACTCGACAATTGTTGCAATGTCGAACCGGGTGCTCGGCATCGGCCACGGCGGCCTGGGCGGTAGAAACCAGCTCGAAAGGCTTTACCGACCAGTGTCCGTGATGCTGCATGGTTGCCACATGTGCCAGAATGGATTTTGCCTAGTAGAGCGATGCCGTCCTCCGGTGTGATGCACTTCTGGAGTATTTCAGCCTTGGCATTTTTGCGCATAAGCTGGCCGTCAACTAAGATGTAGTTGCGACTTCGACAGACGAGGCACTTTGCTTCATTCTTATCAGGTGGCAATGTCTTGTTAATGAGGTACTTGGATGAAAGGCAACCTCCGAGTCTGATGGAAGGGCCTCGGGCTGGTCGACCGACTGATCGATCGCGTCATCATTGAGTCGCTGGTGATCGAGCTCCGGGAGGTTGTCTGGACCTAAAGACTGGTCGACCTGTTTATTAACCAGAGCCACCAGATGGGAGGTGCCGGGATTAGGCGGTGGCTGTGCGTCAGGATTTGGCGGAGGTAGCCGCTCGGAAGCCTCCTGCCTTTTTTCCGGCTTCTCCTCATGAATGGATGGCGTGATCAGGTCGTGAACGAAGACTCCATGAGGGACTTCTGATCAGGATGACCCTAACTTTGACAATTTGTCGGCTGCTTGGTTTTCTGCCTGGGGCACATGGATGAACTCAAGGCCATAGAATTTGTCTTCAAGTTTGCGGATCGCAGCCACATAGGCATCCATCTTTTCGTTGCTGCAGTCCCAATCTTTGTTGACCTGGTTGACAACCAGGGCCCAATCTCTATAGACGAGGAGCCGCTTGACGCCAAGCTCAACGGCAATGCGGAGTCCATGTAATGCGGCCTCATATTCGGCAGCATTATTGGAAGCTTTAAAGTGGATACGCAGAACATATCTCAGCTGACCTCCGGAAGGTGCTATGAAGAAGACTCCAGCTCCAGCGCCACCTATATTTAACGAGCCATCGAAGTACATCTTCCATTTTCTTCATCCGTATCAGATACGGGTAACGTTATATCTGTCCATTCGACCAAAAAGTCGGCCAGGGCCTGAGACTTTATAGTGGTGCGGTTGCGGAATCCGAGCTGAAAAGGGCCAAGCTCGATCGCCCACTTGACAATTCTGCCGGTGGCGTCCTTGTTGTATAAGATGTCGCCGAGCGCGTACTCGGTAACCACAGTAATGCCGTACTGCTGGAAGTAATGCGAGACCTTCCTTTTAGTGACCAGAATCGCATAAAAGAGCTTTTGGACATGCGGGTATCGCTGCTTGGTCTCGTTGAGTACTTCGCTGATGTAGTATATTGGTCGCTGGACGGGATAAATGAACTTGGGTTCGTTGCGCTCGACCACCAGGACGGTGCTGATCACTCTGTCGGTGGCGGCAATGTAGAGCAGTAGGTGCTCATCCCCTGTGGGTGCCGTGAGGATGGGTGGTGAGGATAGGTAGGTTTTGAGCTCGTTGAAGGTAGCATCAGCTTCTTCGGACCATACGAACTTCTCTTTTACCCTGAGCAATCGAAAGAAAAGGAGACCCTTATCACCGAGTCGGGATATATACCTGCTAAGGGCGGCCATGCATCCTGTTAGCTTTTGGATGTCTTTGACACACTTTGGAGGCTTCATATCCAGCACGATTTTTACTTTCTCAGGGTTAGGACGTATGCTGTTTTGGCTGACCACGCTACCGAGCAGTACGCCAGAAGGAACACCGAACACGCATTTGTTCGGGTTGAGCTTCCACTTAAACACGTTTAGGGCCTTCAAGGTCCTATTAAGGTCATCAATCAGAGTTGAGGCCTCTCTTGTTTTCACCACTACGTCGTCGACGTATGCTTCGCACAGTCCGTCATGGATCTCCGCTTCGAGGCACTGTTGTATGGCGCGTTGGTATGTTGCACTAGCGTTTTTCAAGCTGAATGACATGGTCGTGTAATAGTAAGCACCGAAGGGAGTTATGAACGATGTCTTTTCCTGATCATCTAAGGTGAGGGCGATCTGGTGATAGCCCGAGTAGCAATCTAAGAAAGAAAGCAATTGGCAACCCACGGTGGAGTCGACCACCTCGTCGATGCGAGGGAGCAGAAAGGGGTCTTTTCGGCAGTGTTTGTTGAGATCGGTGTAATCAACGCACATTCTCCATTCATTATTCTTTTTGCATACAAGTACTGGATTTGCTAACCAATTCGGATGATACACTTCTCTAATAAAGCCAGCATCTAAGAGCCGGGTTATCTCTGCCCTAATTGCCACCTTCCTGTCCCGAGCAAATCGTCGTAGCTTCTGCTTGACTGGTTTAGCTTGCTCGATCCGTTCCCTGGGGACACCGGATATGTCAGCAGGTTTCCACGCAAAAACGCTTATGTTATCCTGTAGGAAACGGACGAGCGCGTCTTCCTATTTGGGGTCAAGGTTGCCCCCGATCATCGCCGTCTTGCTGGGATCTCCGGGGACTAGGTTGACCTTCTTGTTTGCCTTGGTAATCTCTTTAGGGCGTTGGTGCTGCTTGACTGGAGGCTCAAGCTCCGCAGGCTTGGAGGTCCTGAGTTGGAAGGTAGTTTCCTCCATGCGTGCCTTGACTTCTTCGGCCTCGGTGGCAGCGAACGCACTTGTCTCGCATGCATGAGCCATGAGGACATTACCGTGGAGGGACAAGATACCCTAAGCGGTTGGCAACTTGAGGACAAGATAGCCATAGTGCGGTACAGCCATGAACTTGGTGAGGGCGGGTCTGCCGAGTATTGCGTGATAGACGCCGTTGAAGTCGGCCACGATGAAGTTGACGTAGTCGACGCAGAAGTGCTGCGGTGTGCCGAACAGAACAGACAGTGATATCTGCCCAAGGGGCATGGAAGGCTTGTCGGGCATGATGCCCCAGAATGGTGAATCGCAGGGCTCGAGTTGATCCTCTGTTAGACCAAGCTCTAGGAAAGCATGGTAAAAAAGGATATTTAGAGCGCTGCCGCCATCTATCAGCACCTTCTCAAAGCGAACGTTGCCGATCACTGGGTCAAGGACCAGAGGGAAGCGACCTGCGTCAAGTAGTTTAGCCCACATGTCGGATCGACTAAAGGATATGGGCTGCTCTGACCAGGCTGGGGCTTGGACATCGGCGACGAGCGTATCGACTTCCGAGAGGGCGATGATGCGTCTCTTGAGGAGCTTCTTCTCCCGCGCGTTTTCTGTGGCGCCCTTGCCTCCGAAGATCATGGCAGTCATATGCTTCTCGGGGTCTTTGTAGGCGTGACGTGGGTTCTTTCCATCGTCCTCGTCGTCGTCAGATTTGGAACGCGCACTGGGCTTCTTGGGGTAGCCTTTCTTGTTGGTGCGCTGTCGCTAGCGGGTGAAGATGCTGGCGAAGCCGTGACATTCGCCAAAGGTGTGCCCCTTGTTAGGATGACGGGGGCAGTCACCGTTCAGGATCTTGTCATACTCGTCGTAGTCACCATCGACCTCGTGCTTCTGGCCCTTGTCGGTGTTGTTGACAAAGTTGCGCTGACGGTTGCCCTAGTTGCGTCGATCACTGCTGCCGTCGTCCCGCCGCCTGTATGGTCGGTCGTCGTCGCGACGGTTGTTGTTTCGGTCGTCACGGCGGTCGTTGCTTCTGTCGTCGCGGCGGTTGCCACCGCGGTCTTCCCGCCTGTGGTTACGACGATCGGGGCAAGGCTCCCACCGACCGTCATAGTCTGGATCTCTATCATCGTCCTCGCGGGGACGAATACGCTTGTATATGTCATGGGTACTATCGTTGTATTGGACGAGAGCTTCGTCAACGCGCGCCCACTCTTGGGTGATGTTGAACATTTCCTCCATTATCGCTGGCTGCTTGTGCAGGAGCTCTTTGCGGAGGTCGGCGTTGCGCGGCTGTCGGAGCCCGGCGATGAAGATCCCGATGGCCTCCGGGATGCTGAGGAATTTGACGGTGATCCAGACTTCGGAGAAGCGGCGGATATAATGTCGTAAGGACTCATGGGGAGAGTCCTGGATTAGGGCAAGCTCATACTTGGTGCCGAGCTGCTCGCAGGTTGGCCTGTAGTTGTCTATAAACATCTCCCGTAGTTGCGGCCAATTATGGATGGAACTATGTTGGCATTTCTTAGCGCATCACCAGGTTTGGAACCCTGGTTACAACGCCAGAAATGTGGTTGACATTCCTTAACATCATTACTGAGAATAGAGGTAAGTCTATCCCCGGTAATAAGTAAGAAATGCTTGGGGTGGTGTACCTCAGCTACCATATCACTAGATCAGCCATGGCACTGAGGCACACCTCACCAGTTATTCCCTCTATTGCTACTAGTGATATACCTCTGATGATAGTTTCAGAATAGCCTAGCACGGGCACCGTGGCATACTAAGACTATTCTTACCACTGTCAAGAAAGTTATATCCCTAATAACGTTAGGATTATAGCATTAGCAGCTAGTGTTTTGGAGATGCTATACGGCGCACTTTCAGCATTCCTTAACACTAGTACTAAAACTATATTCCCAACTACAGAAAAGAAGTAACGGTGATCCGGTAAACCTTTGCAGTTTTGGATGTTACTCCGCAAGCGCACGGAATTACCGTTGTAGCATTTCAACCCGGAGAAATCCTAGGTGTCGTATTTATATTTTCCCAAAGGAAGGCTAGTGTAGATTTTAGTATGAAACCATAATCATGAATATTATACATTGTATGAAAGGTAGACCAATGTTCGTAACAGGGGCAAACAATACGGTTTTCAAGATAGTGGACACACACACATATAGATGTCTCTCAAATGGGGAAAGATGAATGAAGCATAAAGAATAAAGAATAAAAGAATATCCTACTAGAGCAATGATCCTAATACAGCTAATGTCTAAATAGTGGTTAATCATACAAATACATGAGTCAGAGATAGAGCTGTGGTTGCGATGGATCGGAAGACCACTGGCCGCTGGTCTGCCAGTGAGATGGGTGGTAATTTAGACTCCTACACCATAGCCGAACGTGGGGGGATTACGAGGGATGGACAGGGCTGTCACCACCTGCCGCCTACCCCCTCATCTGTTGACTATGAAGTGCAATCACCGGTTACCCTATACCCGAGCACCATGCTCGCATATAAAATTACTACCCAAGCCCCCCCGGGTCTCTCACCCAATGGATGAACAAGTAAAGAACTTGGATGTTGTGCGATGAACCACCATCCCTCCCACCACTCTATTCTTAATCATCTAAGTGTATGAACGGTTAAGAACAAAGCTCTATATGCTAAGAACATGATATGAACACTATGAACTAGCAAGCATATCATGAACAAGGCATATGAACTAGAAGTTCTATGTTCTATGATCCTATCATACAAACTACTACCTAGTCTACACAATAAGATCATAGTGTAAGAACTATACTCTAGTTCTAGAACATTGCTATATTGATAAAAAGAGAAGAAGAGCATAATGGAAAGAATAGTATTCATACCAAAAGTAGCCAAGATGCCTCCTCCTCTTACGAGTTGAGCCTTGCTACTCTACTACTACTAAGGATAAAGAGAAAAGTGGAGAGGTACACTTGAGAGTACAAGTGAGCGGTGTAGTGTGTTGTGTGTGAAATGAGGAGCTCCACCCCTTCATTTATACTAGGTCCAGGTCGGTTCAGGGGGATCGGTGCATTAATGACTAGCGAAAGCGACATCTAAAATGCCTCAACAAACCGCCTGCAGAAGATGGGCTGGGTCGGCCTCTCGGGGGGTGCGCCCCGCACCCAGTGCGGCACTTGGTGGGGTGGGCCCCTCGGCCCCAGCTTTGGCCCATGGCCCTCTTGCTGCTCCTGGACCCCTCTCTCGTGGGTTGTTGGCCCGGTTGTGTTCTTTTGATTTGGACTTTGCTTATTTTGTTGAAATACGCCTTGCCAGAAGGCGCATTCTCATGACCTTTTCCTCTATTTCTTGTATGTTTCCTGTAAATCAATAATTCTCCAATACAAGTGGAAATAGGTCAATAGTAAAGGTATATGTGAATATATCTATGATAATTTTCCCTTTTTGGATAATAGTTGGTGGTTAAAGTATGTCGGTAATTACCGCCAACAAAATCCCCCATGCTTACCCTTTGTTCGTCCTCGAGCAAAGCTAAGAACTTGGTTGTTGATCAGTAGTTGCTACGATGTCGATTATGTTTCACAAGTGCCAGGATTATAACAAAGTTTTTCTCCTTGATCTAAATAAATTGGTCTTTATACTCATCCCTCATTACTTGTCACTTGTGGGGCTTATTGCTATCACTTTGTCTTTAGGTTGGTATTTTAGCAAGAAAGGTAAACATAGGACTTGTATACATTCTACTCTTTTGAATTGCTTTCTTTCTGGAGTTTGCATTTTTTGCATGAAGAGCAAAGTCAAATGATTAGATCATAGCGATTTACCAAGCTATACACTTTGATCGGAAAGAGAGTTTATTTTCTTTTTTCCTTTTTGAACTCCTATGCATGACTTTCTCTTTTCTGTCTATCGGGGGCCAAACTACCGGCCTGTTAAGCCCCCGGCTAAATAAGATTAAGCAAGCCATATGCGGCCCACGACCAGCCCATGAAAGCCGGACCAGGCGGGCCAACGCTCCAGTAGCCCACTAGAGGGCCGTGGCGAAGCCCGCAGGCGAACCGCCCGTGGGGGCGGGCGCGACCAGGCGCCACGGCTCCTGCGACCCCCAGGCGCGGCGGCTCGCTTAGCGACCCCGGGGTGCACGGCTCCTGCGACCCCAGGGCGCGGCTCGCCGACCCCGTGAACGAGGACTCCGGGGTCATGACCCGGGAGGCCGCGGCTTCGCACGACCCCTTTGGCGTCTTCGCGAAGAAGCCGCCCAAGGCTTGCGCCCCGCGGCTGGGCCACGACCCCATGACCCACAAGACCGGTCAAGGTTGCGATCACTTCGTCTATGCCCCGCGCAGGACATGGGCAAGGGGCGCCTTGACTACTTGTGCGGCGTCGGCCGGGCAGGCATGGACGCAGTATCGCCCCGGCTTTGTTAGCTAGAGCAGGGCGTGGCCTGGCTCTTGACGCACTGTTAGTCAAGGGCGGGGTGTGGCTCGGCGTCTCATCGCCCTGCCAACTGACAGTCCGGACGACCTGACCGTCACAACCTATCCCCGAGCCGTACGACATCATTAACTCCAGGATAATACTCCAAACGCTCTAATCAACTGTTCAACCTCTCCGTCCACTGTTAAGGCATGGGCGGACACTCCGGTGATGCGACCTCACCGACGACCGGGCCTGATCAACGCGTGCGGCGCAAGCAAGAAGGACATCCCGACCCCAGGAAGGCAGACGCGCCACTCCACCACTGTCATTTTTTCTTTTCTACACGACACACCCGCACTCCCTTCATGTAAGGCCGCTCCCTCCCTTCGTCTATAAAAGGGAGGGTGAGCCACTTCACAAGAGAGATAAAAAAGGAGAAGGAAAAAAGAGCATAAGGTAGAGCTCAGTAGCGAAAACCACCTCTCACGCACCACCCACACGCCACGATATTGGCACCACGCTCAATCAGAGACTTGGGAGACCCTCCCTCTCTCGAACCAATTGTAACCCCTACTACGAACCACCGCTAAGTAACACGATCCTTTCGAACTGGACGTAGGGCCTCACGCCCGAACCAGTATACTTTCCGTGCCCTCTTAGCGAACCATCCGGACATAAACGCGCATCTATAAATTTACTAGTTTGTGCTTTCACGAAACACCGACACTGTCTTTTTGAGAAGTGAGGGCTATCTCTCTGGTGGGTAATTTTTGTACCCATTTTTTTCACTCGGGTGGGTGTCTTTCACCCCTTGTTTTATTCTCTCTTTTTTTGGCACATACCTTTTTGGTATGGCATCTTTTAGTGGCTCATGCTTCTTTGGCATGGCATCTTTCTATTTTTTTATAGCCCAACACTCTCTTTTGACTTCTAAGAGAGAATCAATACATATTGAGAACAAAAATTGATTTTTGTATGTAAATTCCGATCATGGGTGCATAACTAAGTAATCTACTTTAGATCATATCAAAGGACTCTGGTTTTTATTTAATTTCTCAGAGTAAGATTGTAACAAATTCTTAGTCATACCAAATCAATCTTCGTACCACCCCTGGACTAGATCAAGCTCTATGCATCCCACTAAGTTTTCAAGTTTCTAGAATGAATATTTTAAAACCAATAAACTTAAATCTTGGGAGAAGACTAAGTCATAAACTGGGCACAGATGAATCATAAAACAGAGCAACTATTCATCATTTCAACAGGGGAAAACTATGCATAGCATATTGCACATATTTGGAGTGGAATTTATTTTCATTCATTTTTTTGAATTTAAATATGAAGATGCAGGAAAAGGGAAATATTTTGAAATTTAAGAATACAAATGCAATGATACCTGAGTGGGGGTCCTTCCCCCAAGCTGGCTTGAACCCTAGCCTCCAGGGTTGAAACCCTGGGACCTCCAGAAGGCCTGCTGCTGCTCATATTGGATCCTCATTTGTTCATTGAGGTGGGCCCACTGCTGTTGCTGCTCGGTCTACCACTGCTGGTGATGCTGATGGTGTTGTTGTTGCCACTATTTATTTTGGAGTTGCCATTGTTGTTGTTGATGATACTACCGTGCCGTCTCCTCCTGTAACTCATCAGTGCGGATTACAAGTCCACCCAGCTGAGTGTGGAGCGTCTCCAGTGTGACTGACTGGCGTGGTGGCACATGAGGCGGCATTCCCTCGGAGTCCGAGGAGTGGTGGTGGCTTCCCCAAGCCTCATCCCCAGCCTGCGGTACCCCCGACCCTCCAGCCTCATATGGGTGCGGAGTATGCCCCCAAGCAGAATGCATTTCAGGAGTATCTTGGTGTGTGCATTGATGGGAGATACCCTGGCTGTCCCATTGGTGAGAAGAAAGGGGGTGGTGTTGGCTGGGGTTGGTGTGAGCTTGATGCTTCCCCTCTTTGAGTGGTACTCCGGGTTGACCTGCCAGAACTACTTCTCCTGCTAGCTTCCTCTCGTGAAATGATCGGAAGGGTTAGTTCAGTACATTTGTACAATTGAAGATCCGGGTTAGGTAACCGGATTTCGAGTGCACCTCCAGGAGAGTATAAAAGTTCACCGGCTGCATTCTTTTTCAAATGATGCCCATGTATAAGAGAATCTTTGGTTATCATTACTCTAGGAGCAGGAATATCAAAGAAATCAGACAACTCCTTCCCTTCTAAAGCATCGACGGCCGTGAGGACGTGAGTTATTAGGGAGGTACATGGGATAGTAGTTGTATGCGAAAAGTAGCGTAACCAGTGAGCAACTATTTCTCTAACAGGGGCAACTTTTATTTTCTTTACCATCGCATATAGTAGTTTTAGCTCCTCACTATAAACATAGCGGATATCTTCTCTAGCAAATAAGGTCATGGCCATCCACTTATGCATGAATCTAAGGGTAGGGTGATGGATTTGAGCATTTCTAGGATGAAAGTTGCCAGTTTGAACTTCCCCCGAAATTGCTTCCCAAAAAGAGAAATGGTTGAAGTTACTTAGGGTACGATCAAGATAAAGACAGCATTTCTTATTAAACCCTAGATGTTGGCTAAGATCCTTCCATGAAACGAAATATTCAGTTTGAAACATGCGAAAGCTAATTCCACCATCTACCTCTTTTAAAGTGCACAAGAATTGCATGGTAAGAAATCGAGAGCCCATTTCCCACACCGGATCAATACCTTCCCACCCGACATGCTTCCAAATGAGAGTAAATTCTTCATCCATACCTATTTTTGCGAGGATGTCGGGGTCATATACCGGCGTGTGGGCGTTTGTGAGTTCCTTGATGAGGTTATAGGCTTGCTCCTCTCGTTCCCCTTCTAGTTCGATGTCGGGCATGGCATCCATCGGTGCTTGTTCCTCCTCCACAATCGGGGGAGCCTCTTCATGTATCGAGCTTTCTTCATGCTCGGTGGAGTAGTGGGTGCTTGAGCTCCCCTGCCACCGCCTTGAGTGAGACCTTGTCATCCTCTTGACGGCTCCTGCTACCCCCTCCGTGAATCTTTTCATGGTGGGTGGCGAAGCGAGAGCTTGGAGGAGGCTTGCTTAGCGAGGGCTTGCTGCGGGAGCTAGAATTTCTTCCTCTTGTGTTGCTAGAATTGGTGAGAGTAAGAGAGAGCTAGAGAGTGAAATGAGAGGGAGAGAAAATGGAGAGTGTGTGGGGATGGAGAGCCTCCTCCCGGCCTCCCTCTTATTTATAGGCAGAGCAACCGCCATGGAGGGGGAGGAGGCAACGGCCACCCGCACCGGCCGCCCGGGGGGCCGTTGGCGCCTGGCGGAGTGCGGCCGCACCCCGGTGCGCCCCCGCACGGGGTGGGCCCGCCTGCTCCGCCCGCCTTTGGCCGGTAGCTCCCAACGGCCACCTCCACTTCCAAACCGTTGGGGGTTCGGCGAGACCCCCAAACGGCTCTTTTGAATTTGAACTTTTATTAATTTTTTCTTTGAAATTTTTATTTTTAAAAATTCTGAAAAAATAAGTTTTGGAAATGCCAATTATTTTAGTATAGGAAATGATTTTTGCAAGATTTTTCTAAACTTTTTTGAAATGCACCAAAATATTTGTTTAATAATAAAACCCTAAATTGAGGTTTTTTTTTCCAAAAAAAATGTGTATAAATTTGATTCATACCGTTTACTGCGGTGAGGACTCACCCAAGTTATGGTCTAGTGAGTTAGACCTATCTTCCTCCATTATTTAGCTGCAAAAGGGTTATCGGGAGGGTTCTCGGGTTGCTCCGGGATCCGTCCCGTTTGATCGACAGGAATAGCGGCAGCTATTTGAGCTAATTGAGATTCTATAATTTTGTTGAAGCTCATTTGATTATTAATGGCAGAGGAAAGGTTTTCTATTTTTATGTTTAGATTTTCAAACATTTTATCATTGAAAGATAACTTTTTGTTTAAATTTTTATTTATTTTTGCTTGGCTCGATACCAAGTCTTTCAAGGAAGGTTGATTCGAATTATAATTTGAATTAAAGTTTGAATTACCTCCTTGTTGACGGGGTTGATTGTTCCATCCGCCGTTATTTTGTTGGCGATACCCGTTGCTGCTGTTGTTGATGTAGGCAGCTTCTTCACAGGTTTCGGGGCAGTCATCCCCGAGTGGCCAACGTTGCCACAGACCTCACACGTCATGTGTGAGTCTATAGCTTGGACGTAGCCCTTCTTCATGGCATCTTTTTCATGGGCTCTTTCGTCCAATCTCTTGAGCAGTAGGTCCATTTTTGCGACAAGCATATCTACCTCCTTGACAGTATGCATGCCCTTTTGTTTTTGTGACTGGGACCTTTCCTCCCCCATCCTTGATTGGACAGGATTTCTCGATTTGGGCCTTCGCCCCAGTGATGGTGAGGGAAAGGAATGCTCCTCCAGCTGCAGTGTCCAGATGGCCCTTCGACATGAGGATCAACCCCTCATAGAAGGTTTGCAGGATCATCCAATCTTCCATCCCATGGTGTGGGCAGGCTTGAATGTAATCTTGCAACTTGTCCCATGCTTCGGGGATGTTCTCCAAGCTGCTCTGCTGGAACGATGTGATCTTCCCTCTAAGGGCAGTTGTTTTGCCTAGAGGGAAGAACTTCGCAAGGAACGCCGCTGAGCATTTGGCCCAGGTGTCAACAGCTTCCCGGTCCTTGTAGAACCACTGTTTCGCCTTTCCCGTGAGGGAGAAGGGAAACAGACGGAGGCGGATGGCCTCCGGTGCGACATCCTTTATGACGATGGTGTCGCACAGCTTCAGGAACTGTTGGAGATGAGCATTGGCGTCCTCACTCGGCAAGCCACAGAAAGGTTGACAGCGGGCCCAGTGGGCACGTTGGCAACATTGGGGATAGAGTACTCGCGGAGTGACTTTCCGGCCATAGCGGTGATCTCGGGTGCAGAAGCGACTGGTTCGGTTGTCGATGGAGTACTTAAAGAAGAAACGGTACGAGACCGAGTCTTTTTCAAGATAGCCTCTGGATTGCTGGTGAAGTTTTCCGGCAGATCGAACCTAGTCATACACTATCTGTTTTCATCCACAACAGGAGAAAACAAGAAAAGGTTATCCTGTATGAACAAAGGCTACTTTTACACAAGTATATTATCCAAGTTTATGTTTTCATATAAAATCTTTCCTAGCCTTCCCCGGCAACGGCACCAAAAATGCTTGTTAGCATTTCTTAGCGCATCACCAGGTTTGGACCCCTGGTGACAACGCCAGAAATGCGGTTGACATTCCTTAACATCATTACTGAGAATAGAGGTAAGTCTATTGTAACAGCCCGAAAGTCAAACACCTAAAATCACTCACTTAAAAATAATTTCAAAACCTATTTTGAAAACTAAAATCATTTGAGCTCTATTTCAATCCTCCCAAATTCATTTTCATCCTAAAATCACCAGTTACATTTCTCTCTTACACCGCACGCCACCGTGAGCCGCCCCACCTCTCTCTCTCTCTCTCTGCGCTCGCCCTCGCCCGACGGCGCAGACGCGCCACGCGCGTCGACCCCACCACCTCCGCCTTGTCGTTTGTACCGTGGGACCCACCTCCCACTCCCTCTCCTTTCTTCCTCTTGTTGAACCAAACAACAGCCAGCAGCTCGCAGTACACAAACCTGTACAGTGTGCAAACCCAGCCAGCTCCAGCAGCTCATGCATATACGCACACAGTACACAAACTCAGACCAACACAAGCTCTCGGGGACAGAACGCTCACTTGCACACGCTGAATTACAACCATGCGATGCCCCTGCTCATCTCATTCCAAGAGCGGCATCAAGCACACACAGCAGCACGCAAAGGAAAGCCAGCATCTGTGCTGACATGCTAAACGCCATTGCCACTGTTAGCTCACCTCATTCCATCGCCGTGCAGCAGCAGCTAACCACACCAAGTCCCAACCATGTCGCCCACCGTCTCCGGGCCCTGCAAAGCTGCTGCTTCACGCTCTTGTTGGCGTGCACGCCAGCCGCCGCCGAGTATCAGCGTAGTCATGGCCATGCCGAGGCATCTTGGGACGCCCATCCAAGCCTGCAAGCTGGGCTCCGCCTTGTGCTGTCTATAGAAGAGCATCCTGCTCGCCTCTCCTCCACCCAGCTACTCCCCATCGCTATCCCGAAGCACTCCACCATCCAACTCTCGTCGCCCCTCCTCCTGCTCCTCTGTTCTTGCAGGAACAGAGAGAAGAGCACCCCGTCGATCTCCCTCCCTAAGCTGTAATCGGCCGAGGTAGCTAGCCCACATGAATCCCCTAGCTCTCCTCTCCCTCCCCATGTCCTTGGATTTGGAAACGGTGGCCGGAATCGCTGGAGGGCGAAGCTCCAGAGAGCTGCCATGGCGGACGTGCCTGAGGAGCACGACGCTCGTGCTCTGTCTGCCTCTCTATTCTGTCCTGTCTTCCGTATCCCTCTCCCTCTCTTATTTCTATATATACCGCCCAAAATGATAGCCACACACACAAGCATGCCGTAGCCCAGGTGCACTCCGTAAAGCCCAAAGGCAACCCAGCAAAACAAAGCACGTCACCCATCAATTAAATTCCAGTTTTGATTTTCGGAATTTAATTAGACAGTCAACTTGCAGAGCCAATATCTCCACCATACGACCTCCGATTTCATCGATTCTTCTCCCTAAATTCATCTAAAATCGATATCTATCTCCAGTATAAATTTCATGATTTTTAGAGCTCATTTGAGTATATGTCTATTTTTGATTGTGTTTGTTTGCGCGTTCTAGCTGACGGAGTGAACGAGCCGGAGAACGAAGACGCCGGTGGAGAGTACCGCGAAGTTCGACCCCCCGAGGACCCCAACTACCAGCAGGAGTTCGAGGACGCCGACGGAGGCAAGTCCAATCTAATCCCCTTTGATGCATGTTGATCCTATTTATAAACACAACCCGTAGAAGCCGTTTTAAATATTGCATGTACGATTATAAGTACGAAGTATTTTCGCTGCTTAGTTAATACCCGTTTGAATAGCCATCCTTGGATTGATATGACATGATGATTGCCTTGTTCAAACTTAAGAATAAATATTATGCTATGACAAAATATTGTATTTAGTATGCTTAGGACTTGGTACTCATATTGATACTCGTCACTATGTTTTTCCTCAAATATAACGATTTGAAAAGTAAACAAGTGTGAGTTGTGAGGATGAGCTATGGGTTTTGTGAAAGGGTTAATGAACCAAGTTACTTGTGACGGTTACCCTTGAGATGGGGCGGATCGGGTCCCTTTGTGGGATCTTTGTGGTGTTGTGGCTTGTACCTTTGTGGTTAAGAATGAAGATATCCGCCTTGTCTCGATTAAGGACTGAGTTGATGATTCATCTCGCCTAACTCATTTTATCGTACAACCACTCGACCTTGTATGTGGCAAGGCTTAGTCTAGATCCCCCTAGTTGGTATGGCAATCACCTGGAGGGAGGTGTGCAGCGGGACACTAAGAGATGTATGTATGAGATGTGATGAGCTCTGTAAATTATTGTATTATGAGATGTTGCCTTAGTGTGCCCGTGGTGAGCGCCAGTACTTAGCTATGGAGGGTAATGGCTCTGATGGATCTGTGCTTGCATGACGGTGTCAAGTTACGATATCCTACTTGTGGTGAAAGTGTACAACCTCTGCAGAGTGTAAAATCTATCTGGATAGCCGTGTCCGCGGTCTCGGACGGGTTATGGTTTGGTTTCAACAACTAGATGGGTTGGGATGAGTGGAAAATAGGAGCGTGTGTGATTTTGAAAATGAATGGTTGATGACCATGTGTTGTGGGAACAGAGTGTTCAGCAACACCTAAAATTGTGACAAACCCCCATTTTCAGAGATACTCTTATATATGAAAAATGGATATCTTTTGCAAAAAGGTATTTATGAAATGAAACTCTGCATGTGTCAAAAGATAGCTTTATGCAAATAAAACCAGGCCTTATCCTTGATTTATCCATATGCATATACTGTTATCCCCTTCCGTAGGGTAAGGTTGGACTTGCTGAGTACTTTTGTACTCACCCTTGCTTTGTTGAACAGAGGAAGACCTGGACTTCAACCCCGAAGCTACGTTCGAGTAAGGTCGTGTTCGCACCCAACTAAGCCTGTGGCATTGGGTTTCGTCAAATGTCTGATGAAGAGTACCTCTTCTGGGTCTGGTGGACCTATGTTGTAATCTGGTTGCTTTTCTTTGTGGCATGCTTGCATTGCCCTTGTTTGTCGAGACTACTGTTCTGAGACTTATCTGATGTAATAAATGTGCTACTAGCCTCCTGGGACTAGTATTTGTATCACATTTGAGTTCTCGGATGACTGAGGGCGCTTCAGGTGGTATCAGAGCCGTAGTTGGCTGTAGGACACGACCTTAGGCTTTCTAGACCATTATTTTACTATAAAAGTATTTTACAAAAAGTCTTACACTCCCCTTCTATTCTAAAAGTATTCTCTTTCTATTCTCTATCAGATGGCGGAAGGAGATTGGACCAGCAGCTACTGCCTAGGTGTGGAAGGCTTTCCCAAGCTCTTGTATTCTACCATGCAGAGGCTTGGAATCAAAGACCGTCCCGAGTATGAAGGCAGAGAATACCTGGAGCATGACACCGAGCGGTGTGAAGTCACTGTTTATGTTGGGAGAAGTGAGGATTTCCCTGACATAGGTGCAGCCTGGAGTATGACTACGACGGGATTTCGGTTTGCAGACACCTACCAAGCCGTTGCCCGCAAAGCCCTGAGGAATCTATGCCAGATCTACGAGAAGCCCATTGCTCGTACACCCATGAAGTTCTTTCCACCCCTGTTGAAGAACCGTCCAGTTTGGACGACCCGCATGGAAGCCTTGCAGGGGCATCACATGCGCGAGGATGACCCAACCGTGGTATTCATGACCAAGTACTTGCTGGCCTTGGACGAACAGTATGATAAGCAGGCCTTGGAGTTGAGGAAGTGCATCCACCGAGCCGAAGAAGCTGAGATCATGACTAGGAAGCTCCAAGTGCAGTTTGCAGAAGCTCAAGCCCAAGCAGCTGCTGCCGAGAGTCGTGAAATTGCCATTGCGGAAGCCTTGAAGGAAGCAGAGGACCGCCATGCCCAGCAATTGAAGGATGCCTACCTCGTCACCAGGACCAAGAGAAGGATGCTAACCTTGGAAGGTCGGGAGTCCATAATTCTGGATGGGATCCCAATCATGTCCCTAGGAACCGGAAGAAGGTTGGATGTTGCAGGACCATCAGCTCCCCCGCCCACAGAAGCCTCCCCTAAATCTCCAGAGTTAGAGCCCCTGCTCCCTCTCACTCAACCACCACCAAAAGATGATGCAAACCCTTCTCTCAATCAAGTGGAAGAACCGCAAATTCCAGAAGTGTGATCTCCCTTCAGCACCAAGAAGTGAAGCCGACCAGTCCGACGAAGCGGAAGATTAGTTGTACCCTTGAGGAGCTGTACTCGTATCGTAGTTGCGTATTTTCCTTTCCCTGTATCGTTGTAATCCTTCCCTATTTTCAAAACAGTTTGTGCTTGTTAGTCCTGCTTAGCTTGTGTGCTTTATGTGTCGGCAAGTCCTCGAACTTGCGCCTTTTGAAAATCTAGCGTCTTAAACAACTAAAACATCACTCAATAATATAACCCCAAGCTAATGTTGTTCCCTTCGACCTCATCTTGTTCAACAGATGCCTCCCAAGCCAGCTACTCGCTCCCAGAGACAACCAAGTGCCCCTGCAGCTAGTGCGCCAAGCAGGAACCAAGCAGGAAGTCGTGTCAATGCAAATGCTGAAGCTGTCCGTGAAGACGAAGTCAGTCAAACTAGAAACAATGGAGAAGATGAATTGCCCCCTCCCCCTGCAATTGACTTAGCACAAGTCATGGCGACTCAAACCCGTCTTTTGGAAACCTTAGCACAAGGTATGAATCGTCCTAGGAACAACCATGTAGCTGGTGTTCAGGCCAAAATGTCTGAGTTCATGAGGCTCAAGCCACCCACCTTTGCTGGATTTGACAACCCCATGGAGGCGGATGATTGGCTCAAGGTCATTGAAAGGAAGTTGGACACAATCCACTGCAATGGAAGAGACAGAGTTCTGTTAGCAACTCACCAGCTGACAGGAATCGCTCTTTCTTGGTGGGAAGCCTATAGTGGAGCTGTGGACAATGTGAACCTGATCACATGGGAAGAATTTGTGGGAGAATTCCGTCGGTACCACATTCCAGATGGGATCATGAAGTTGAAGGCTGATGAATTTCGCAACTTGAAGCAAGGAAATAAAACTCTTAGTGAGTACATCTTCCAATTCACTGAGTTATCTCGCTATGCTTCAGAGTTGGTCAACACTGATCCCAAGAAGCAGACAAAGTTCATTGAAGGATTGACTTGTGAGCTGAGGACCCTTATGACCCCGCAGAGCTATCCAGACTTCAACACACTGATGAATAGGACTATTCTGACTGATGTGGCCAAGAGTGAAGAAAAGAAAAAAAACAAGCGCAAGTTCCTAGAGCGCAAAGTTCAAGAAGGAGCTAGGTCCTAGAGGCAGAAGACCTTTAGTCAGCCAAGCCAGCGGACTCAAGCACCAATGCAGTTTCGCTCTCCTGCTAGTGCACCTAACCAGAACCAGTCATCATATCAGCCCAAGACAACTTATCAGAATCAGGCTTATGGCAAGACTCAACAAAACAGCATTGGTCAAGTCAATAACAATAGCAAGGCTTGCTTCAACTGCCATGAGACTGGACATTACATTGCCAACTGTCCCTATAAGATGAACCAAGCAGTGTCTACTCAGTCCAACACTGTTAATGGACCGAGGCCTGCCGTGTCTGGAGTCAATCGTGGTTTCCCTCGCAACAACAACAACACCAATAGCAACAACAACAATAGTCAGATGATGAGGCAACCCCAACAATCTTATGGTCGAGCCCGTGTCAACCACATTCATGCTCAGGATGCTCAGATTGCTTCAGGAGTGGTACTTGGTGAGTTCTTAGTCAACTCAGTTCTTGCAACAATATTATTTGATTCTGGAGCATCACATTCTTCCATATCATCAAGTTTTGTTGAGAAGCATAAAATGGCAACAGTACTACTAAAGTTACCCCTAATAACCAGGACACCTGGGTCTGACACCAAGTGTCATCTGGGCTGTTCAAATGTAAGAATCCTTTTAAGTGGGGTAGTTTTCCTAGCAGACTTAGTAGTACTTAAGTCCAAAGGGATAGATGTCATCCTTGGAATGGATTGGTTAACTCGACACAATGGAGTTATTAGTTGTGCAACCAAGGAAGTATCATTGGTTAACCATGAAGGGATTAAAGTGAAATGTCAAACCCGAGGGTCTAAAGTTGACCCAATGGTCTTCAACTTAGAGGCAAAGACTATAGAAGAAGTACCAGTAGTGGAAGAGTACCCAGATGTATTTCCAGAGGAGCTACCTGGAATGCCACCGGATAGGGATATAGAGTTCATCATTGATCTTATCCCTGGAACTGGTCCCATAGCTAAGAGCCCATACAGAATGGCCCCAGCAGAGCTAGCTGAACTGAAAGAGCAATTAAGAGAACTACAACAGAAAGGTTATATTCGACCTAGTTCTTCACCATGGGGAGCCCCAGTCCTATTTGTGAAGAAGAAAGATGGAAGTATGAGGATGTGTGTGGATTATAGATCCCTAAATGAAGTCACCATCAAAAATAAATATCCTTTGCCCAGGATAGATGACCTCTTTGATCAGCTTAAAGGAGCCAAGTATTTCTCGAAGATTGATTTAAGATCAGGTTACCACCAGCTCAAGATCAAGGATAGTGATGTCCCCAAGACTGCCTTTGTAACAAGATATGGACAATACGAGTTCACAGTGATGTCCTTTGGATTGACAAATGCCCCAGCTTATTTCATGAACCTCATGAATAAGGTGTTCATGGAGGAATTAGATAAGTTTGTTGTAGTCTTCATTGATGACATACTTATCTACTCCAAGAGTGCTGAAGAACATGGACAACATCTGAGAGTGGTGTTGGAAAAGCTAAGAACACATAAGTTGTATGCTAAATTCAGCAAATGTGAATTTTGGCTTGAGAAAGTTGCATTTTTGGGCCATATCCTAACAGCAAGTGGAGTTGCAGTAGATCCTGAAAAGGTAGAAGCTGTCTCTCATTGGCAACAACCCAACAATGTGAGTGAAGTCAGAAGTTTTCTTGGATTAGCAGGATATTACAGAAGGTTTATAGAAGGATTCTCCAAGATAGCTAGACCCATGACAGAGCTTCTCAGAAAGGATAAGAAATTCACCTGGACAGAATCATGTGAGAAGAGTTTCCAAGAGTTGAAGAAGAGACTGACAACAGCACCGGTATTAACTTTGCCAGATATTCACCAAGATTTCATCATATACTGTGATGCCTCAAGACAAGGTTTAGGATGTGTTCTCATGCAAGGAGGAAAAGTGGTTGCTTATGCATCTCGCCAACTTAGACCTCATGAGCAGAATTATCCTACCCATGATTTGGAGTTAGCAGCTGTAGTGCATGCTCTCAAGATTTGGAGACACTACCTCATTGGAAATAAGTGTGAAATTTACACTGATCACAAGAGTTTAAAGTACATATTCACTCAATCAGACTTGAACCTAAGGCAAAGAAGATGGTTGGAGTTAATCAAGGACTACAACCTAGAGATTCTTTACCACCCGGGCAAGGCTAATGTGGTAGCAGATGCTTTAAGCAGAAAGTCATATGGTCAACAATTAGTGCCTAAGAATACCCACCTACAAGAAGAGATAGCACAGTTGAACATGCACATAGTCCGCCAACCTCAAAATGGTAGTCTAAATGTGCAACCAACTCTAGAGGAAGAAATTAAAAAGGCACAACGTAAAGATAAAAGACCTCATGAACATTCGTGCATGCATTTGGAGAAAATAAAGCCCCAAACTTTAGGGTGGATGACAAAGGAACCCTATGGTATAAAGATAGAATTTGTGTGCCTAAGGAAGGAAGGTTTCAAGAAGTAATCCTGGATGAAGCTCATAACTCAGCTTACTCTATTCACCATAGTGCCACCAAAATGTACATGGACTTAAAAGGAACGTATTGGTGGAATGGCATGAAAGCAGATGTAGCACGATTTGTTGCACAGTGTGATGTTTGCCAGAGAGTTAAAGCAGAGCATCAGAGACCAGCTGGTTTGCTCCAACCACTACCTATTCCTGTTTGGAAGTGGGATGAGATAGGAATGGACTTTGTCAATGGTTTACCCAAAACCCAAAAAGGACATGATTCCATATGGGTAATAGTTGATCGTCTTACCAAGGTTGCACACTTCATACCTGTACGCACTTGCTATAATGGAAGCAAATTAGCACAGTTGTATGTGGATAACATAGTCAAGCTACACGGTGTTCCGAGCAGGATTGTATCTGACCGAGGTACCCAATTCACCTCTAAATTTTGGAAAGGTTTGCACAAAGCCATAGGGGCCAAGCTAGATTTTAGCTCAGCTTATCACCCACAGACAGATGGCCAAACTGAAAGAATAAATCAAATCATGGAAGATATGCTAAGACCATGTGTGCTTACATATGGTAAAGATTGGGAACAAAGCCTATCTTATGCAGAGTTCTCCTATAACAATAGCTACCAAGCTAGTTTGGGTATGTCACCTTTTGAAGCCTTGTATGGAAGAAAATGTAGGACTCCTTTGATGTGGTCAGAAGTTGGAGAACGAACTTTGCTTGGACCTGCATTCATTAAAGCAGCAGAAGATCGTGTGGCTGAAATTAGAGAAAAGTTGAAGGAAGCACAATCTCGCCAGAAGAGCTATTCGGATAAAAGAAGAAGAGACTTAAGCTTTGCAGTAGGAGACTTTGTGTATCTGAAGGTTTCTCCGATTCGAGGAACTCGGAGATTCCAAGTTAGGGGTAAGCTATCGCCCCGATACATTGGACCATACCAAGTAACGCAAAGGATTGGAGCCGTAGCTTATCGTATCCGGTTACCCGAAGAAATGTCAGATATACACAATGTATTCCATGTCTCCCAATTGAAGAAATGTCTTAGAGTACCGGAGGAACAAATATCACCGGATACTGTTGATTTACAGGATGATCTGAGATATCAAGAGGTTCCAATAAAAATTCTAGACACCGTCACCAAACAAACAAGGACAACAACAGTTCGGATTTGTCGTGTTCAGTGGAGTAGGCACACTGAAGCAGAGGCAACTTGGGAAAGAGAAGATGCCTTAAAGAAAGAGTTTCCACACCTGTTCAGAAACCAGTCGAATCTCGAGGACGAGATTCCTTTTAAGTGGGGTAGGTTTGTAACAGCCCGAAAGTCAAACACCTAAAATCACTCGCATAAAAATAATTTCAAAACCTATTTTGAAAACTAAAATCATTTGAGCTCTATTTCAATCCTCCCAAATTCATTTTCATCCTAAAATCACCAGTTACATTTCTCTCTTACACCGCACGCCACCGCGAGCCGTCCCACCTCTCTCTCTCTCTCGCTCTGCTCGCCCTCGCCGGCGGCGTCCATGAGACGACGCCGCACGCGTCGACCCCACAACCTCGCCTTGTCGTTTGTACCGTGGGACCCACCTCCCACTCCCTCTCCTTTCTTCCTCTTGTTGAACCAAACAACAGCCAGCAGCTCGCAGTACACAAACCTGTACAGTGTGCAAACCCAGCCAGCTCCAGCAGCTCATGCATATACGCACACAGTACACAAACTCAGACCAACACAAGCTCTCAGGGACAGAACGCTCACTTGCACACGCGAATTACAACCATGCGATGCCCCTGCTCATCTCATTCCAAGAACTGGCATCAAGCACACACAGCAGCACGCAAAGGAAAGCCAGCATCTGTGCTGACATGCTAAACGCCATTGCCACTGTTAGCTCACCTCATTCCATCGCCGTGCAGCAGCAGCTAACCACACCAAGTCCCAACCATGTCGTCCACCGTCTCCGGGCCCTGCAAAGCTGCTGCTTCACGCTCTTGTTGGCGTGCACGCCAGCCGTCGCTCGAGTATCAGCGTAGTCATGGCCATGCCGAGGCATCTTGGACGCCCATCCAAGCCTGCAAGCTGGGCTCCGCCTTGTGCTGTCTATAGAAGAGCATCCTGCTCGCCTCTCCTCCACCCAGCTACTCCCCATCGCTATCCCGAAGCACTCCACCATCCAACTCTCGTCGCCCCTCCTCCTGCTCCTCTGTTCTTGCAGGAACAGAGAGAAGAGCACCCCGTCGATCTCCCTCCCTAAGCTGTAATCGGCCGAGGTAGCTAGCCCACATGAATCCCCTAGCTCTCCTCTCCCTCCCCATGTCCTTGGATTTGGAAACGGTGGCGGAATCGCTGGAGGGCGAAGCTCCGCAGAGCTGCCATGGCGGACGTGCCTGAGGAGCACGACGCTCGTGCTCTGTCTGCCTCTCTATTCTGTCCTGTCTTCCGTATCCCTCTCCCTCTCTTATTTCTATATATACCGCCCAAAATGATAGCCACACACACAAGCATGCCGTAGCCCAGGTGCACTCCGTAAAGCCCAAAGGCAACCCAGCAAAACAAAGCACGTCACCCATCAATTAAATTCCAGTTTTGATTTTCGGAATTTAATTAGACAGTCAACTTGCAGAGCCAATATCTCCACCATACGACCTCCGATTTCATCGATTCTTCTCCCTAAATTCATCTAAAATCGATATCTATCTCCAGTATAAATTTCATGATTTTTAGAGCTCATTTGAGTATATGTCTATTTTTGATTGTGTTTGTTTGCGCGTTCTAGCTGACGGAGTGAACGAGCCGGAGAACGAAGACGTCGGTGGAGAGTACCGCGAGTTCGACCCCGAGGACCCCAACTACCAGCAGGAGTTCGAGGACGCCGACGGAGGCAAGTCCAATCTAATCCCCTTTGATGCATGTTGATCCTATTTATAAACACAACCCGTAGAAGCCGTTTTAAATATTGCATGTACGATTATAAGTAATGAAGTATTTTCGCTGCTTAGTTAATACCCGTTTGAATAGCCATCCTTGGATTGATATGACATGATGATTGCCTTGTTCAAACTTAAGAATAAATATTATGCTATGACAAAATATTGTATTTAGTATGCTTAGGACTTGGTACTCATATTGATACTCGTCACTCGTGTTTTTTCCTCAAATATAACGATTTGAAAAGTAAACAAGTGTGAGTTGTGAGGATGAGCTATGGGTTTTGTGAAAGGGTTAATGAACCAAGTTACTTGTGACGGTTACCCTTGAGATGGGGCGGATCGGGTCCCTTTGTGGGATGCCGTGGTGTTGTGGCTTGTACCTTTGTGGTTAAGAATGAAGATATCCGCCTTGTCTCGATTAAGGACTGAGTTGATGATTCATCTCGCCTAACTCATTTTATCATACAACCACTCGACCTTGTATGTGGCAAGGCTTAGTCTAGATCCCCCTAGTTGGTATGGCAATCACACGGAGGGAGGTGTGCGGCGTGGGACACTAAGAGATGTATGTATGAGATGTGATGAGCTCTGTAAATTATTGTATTATGAGATGTTGCCTTAGTGTGCCCGTGGTGAGCGCCAGTACTTAGCTATGGAGGGTAATGGCTCTGATGGATCTGTGCTTGCATGACGGTGTCAAGTTACGATATCCTACTTGTGGTGAAAGTGTACAACCTCTGCAGAGTGTAAAATCTATCTCGGATAGCCGTGTCCGCGGTCTCGGACGGGTTATGGTTTGGTTTCAACAACTAGATGGGTTGGGATGAGTGGAAAATAGGAGCGTGTGTGATTTTGAAAATGAATGGTTGATGACCATGTGTTGTGGGAACAGAGTGTTCAGCAACACCTAAAATTGTGACAAACCCCATTTTCAGAGATACTCTTATATATGAAAAATGGATATCTTTTGCAAAAAGGTATTTATGAAATGAAACTCTGCATGTGTCAAAAGATAGCTTTATGCAAATAAAACCAAGCCTTATCCTTGATTTATCCATATGCATATCTTGTTATCCCCTTCCGTAGGGTAAGGTTGGACTTTGCCGAGTACTTTTGTACTCACCCTTGCTTTGTTGAACAGAGGAAGACCTGGACTTCAACCCCGAAGCTGCGTTCGAGTAAGGTCGTGTTCGCACCCAACTAAGCCTGTGGCATTGGGTTTCGTCAGATGTCCGATGAAGAGTACCTCTTCCGGGTCCTGGTGGACCTATGTTGTAATCTGGTTGCTTTTCTTTGTGGCATGCTTGCATTGCCCTTGTTTGTCGAGACTACTGTTCTGAGACTTATCTCGATGTAATAAATGTGCTACTAGCCTCACGGGACTAGTATTTGTATCACATTTGAGTTCTCGGATGACCAAGGGCGCTTCATCTATCCCCGGTAATAAGTAAGAAATGCTTGGGGTGGTGTACTTCAGCTATCATATCACTAGATCAGCCATGGCACTGAGGCACACCTCACCAGTTATTCCCTCTACTGCTACTAGTGATATACCTCTGATGATAGTTTCAGAATAGCCTGGCACGGGCACCGTGGCATACCAACACTATTCTTACCACTGTCAAGAGAGTTATATCCCTAATAACGTTAGGATTATAGCATTAGCAGCTAGTGTCTTGGAGATGCTATACGGCGCACTTTCAGCATTCCTTAACACTAGTACTAAAACTATATTCCCAACTACAGAAAAGAAGTAACGGTGATCCGGTAAACCTTTGCAGTTTTGGATGTTACTCCGCAAGCGCACGGAATTACCGTTGTAGCATTTCAACCTGGAGAAATCCTAGGTGTCGTATTTATATTTTCCCAAAGGAAGGCTAGTATAGATTTTAGTATGAAACCATAATCATGAATATTATACATTGTATGAAAGGTAAACCAATGTTCATAACAGGGGCAAACAATATGGTTTTCATGATAGTGGACACACACATATAGATGTCTCTCAAATGGAGAAAGATGAATGAAGTATAAAGAATAAAGAATAAAAGAATATCCTACTGGAGCAATGGTCCTAATACAGCTAATGTCTAGATAGTGGTTAGTCATACAAATACATGAGTCAGAGATAGAGCTGTGGTTGCGATGGATCGGAAGACCATCGACCGCTGGTCTGCCAGCGAGATGGGTGGTAATTTAGACTCCTACACCATAGCCGAACGTGGGGGGATTACGAGGGATGGACAGGGCTGTCACCACCTGCCGCCTACCCCCTCATCCGTGGACTATGAAGTACAATCACCGGCTACCCTGTACCCGAGCACCATGCTCGCATATAAAATAACTACCCAAGCCCCCTGGGTCTCTCACCCTACGGATGAAAAAGTAAAGAACTTGGATGTTGTGCGATGAACCACCATCCCTCCCACCACTCTATTCTTAATCATCTAAGTGTATGAACAGTTAAGAACAAAGCTCTATATGCTAAGAACATGATATGAACACTATGAACTAGCAAGCATATCATGAACAAGGCATATGAACTAGAAGTTCTATGTTCTATGATCCTGTCATACAAACTACTACCTAGTCTACACAATAAGATCATAGTGTAAGAACTATACTCTAATTCTAGAACATTGCTATGAAGAGCATAATGAAAAGAATAGTATTCATACCAAAAGTAGCCAAAATGTCTCCTCCTCTTACAAGTTGAGCCTTGCTCCTCTACTACTACTAAGGATAAAGAGAAAAGTGGAGAGGTACACTTGAGAGTACAACTGAGAGGTGTAGTGTGTTTTGTGTGAAATGAGGAGCTCCACCCCTTCCTTTATACTAGGTCCAGGTCGGTTCAGGGGGGTCGGTGCATTAATGACTAGCGAAACCGACATCTAAACCACCTGCAGAAGATGGGCTGGGCCGGCCTCTCTGGGGGTGCGCCCGCACCCTGGTGCGGCCGCACCAAGGGTGGGCCCCCTCGGCCCTAGCTTTGGCCCATGGTCTTCTTGCTGCTCCTGGACCCCTCTCTCGTGGGTTGGTGGCCCGATTGTGTTCTTTTGATTTGGACATTGCTTATTTTGTTGAAATACGTCGTGCCGGAAGGCGCATTCTCGTGACCTTTTCCTGTATTTCTTGTATGTTTCCTGTAAATCAATAATTCTCCAATACAAGTGGAAATAGGTCAATAGTAAAGGTATATGTGAATATATCTATGATAATTTTCCCTTTTTGGATAATAGTTGACGGATAAAGTATGTCGGTAATTACCGCCAACAAACCATCCCTTTGGCGCAGCAACCAACGATTGGCGGATTCTCCGAGCACTACCGGTAGGTAGTTTGCCATGACGTGCTCGCCGCCTCCTGCCACCCGGACGGTAGTCTCATAGATGACCATCCACTGCTCTGGATCAGCCTTGCCATCATAGTGCCTCAAGTCTCCGATCTTGAAACTTCTTGGCCAATTGACTTGGCGCAGCCTTTCGGAGAAACATCTAGGCCTTGGAGCCTCGTGCCGAGCTCGGTATCTATCGTTAATGATATTACGGAGGTCGAGCGGGTTAGGTTGGTTAACCTCCTGAGGCGCGCGGGGTGGTTGCCTGTTGCCACCTTGTCTTTGGCGGTTGTCGCGTCCTCGGTGTTGGTCTAGCTTTGCCACGCGCTGACTCTCTCGGTCCCGATCGTTGGCACCGCCACCTTCCGGCCGGTCCCCGCGGTCGCGCTGAGTGCTGCGAGAGCGGCGGCTTCGAGACGGGCCGGCGGACATCTCGCGCATGAAGTTGACTTGAGCTTTCGCAACCTTGAGGTGGTCGAGGACGGCCTAAATTTCCGGCGTAGCCTGCATGTCGTGGAGACGCTGGACTGCGATGGCGATATTGGCGCTAGGCGTCTTGTGGACTTGTCGATCGCCGACAAGGTCGAACTCGTCTGCTAAATTGCGGGGCTGCATCCCCCTTCTCTGTCGGTTGGCTCGTAGGGCAGGCGGCGGATCCTGCCCGGTGACTCGCGTGTCGTTTGCGGCTGCCACCGCGTCGAGACCTGCGCCCTCGGGTTGAGGGGGAGCTTGAGCTTAGGTAATGCATCGTTGTGCGCGGTCCTGGTTGCGAGCCAGCCTTGCTTGCTGTTCTTCGGCAGTCTCGACGATGGGCGGGTCCTCGTCAACATTGACATTGAAGACAGCCCTTCCGAAACCCGGAGGGAATTCCGGAAAGCCGGTCGTATCAAACAGTTCCACAACCCGTTGGGGGAATTCGTCGCCATCTGCTGTAAAGGCGGAGCTTGTGGAGGTAGAGCTTGCAGTGGCGGTTGCTCCGTCCAACCCAGAGATGGTGCTCGAGCCGCCTTCCTCTTCAGCGGTCGACCGAGAGCCACTGGAGGCTTCCCCGCTGTGGACGCAGTGGATGACGTGTCTAGCCGTCCCGTCGAGATGGAATTCGATGAGTTGAGTCGGGGGCGGTTGCGGACGCTGGTTCTGAAATAGCCTCTCCGCCTGTTGCTGGTACACCCTGGAGGTGTTGGGCATCCCGAAGGGGAACGGATTTTGGCCTTTGCGATCTGGGCGTCACCCCTTAAGTTTGTCCAACCAGTTATCAGCCGAGGTCGAGGACGAATCCGAGGGTTCGGTGGTTGGACCCCCGTCAGACCTAGATCTGGATGGTTTTGTGGGTTGGCGCGGACCCGGGGGCCGTGGCGAGGTTGAGCCGCTGCTAGAGCCGGGTCTAGACGGCGAAGCTAGACGACGCGGGCCTGTGCGCCACGCCGAGGTCGAGCCGCGACCAGATCGGGATCCGAGAGGCTAATCTGTCCGACGCAGTTCGTGCACCACGCCGTGGTCGAGCTGCGACCAGATTGGAATCGGGCGGGCGGCCGGGTTGGCACGAACTCGAAGGTTGCGCCTTGTCGCAGCCAGATCGGAGTCTAGGCGATGGAACGGATTAGCGCGGACTTGCGGACCGCGCCTCGCCGGGGCCGATCGTAGTCTAGGGCGGCGTTGAGGGCCAGCGCGGGCCTGAGCCCGGCGCCGACGCGGCTGGAGGAGAGTGAAGCCATCGTCGTTAGATCGATTCTGGACCGATTCCAACTACTCGACCATCTCCTCGAGGCCCCTTCCGAGCTGATCGATGGATCTGAGAAGATCAGAGTTGTCGATCTGCCTTCCTTGGTAGCGAGGGAGCGGTGGTTGGGACACCAGTCGTGGAGCCCTCGAGATTGATCCCGAGGGACGAGGTGGCTGCGGAGCCTAAGGCGCTGACGCCGGATCTGCCGGGGTTCCTCCCACGCCTCCCGTCGTGGAGACAGTCCAGGTGAAAGAGCCGACGGTGAAGGTTGACCCAGCTTCAATCTCCATGCTTGTAGCGAAGGAAACCATCTTTCTTGCCACTAAGTCTGCACGCATACCCCTACCTGGCGCGCCACTGTCGACAAAATATCGGCGACAGTCTACCACGGGTATACCGACGGTAGTGATTTGTTGGTGGAGGCACGTTCTAGACTACAAGCAAGACGGAACAGGAAGAACAGCACACACGATTTACCCAGGTTCGGGCTGCTAGATGCGTAATACCCTACGTCCTGCTCTTCTGTTATTGATCAAAAAAGGATTCAATGTGTTGGAGGGGGTCCCTGCCCGTCTTATATAGTCTGGGGGGCAGGGTTACAGATCCTAAAATCCCAAGGTGGTCGGTTACAATCAACCCGTATCTACATAGGATACAATTGGTTTCCTAACCGACTAGTTTCTTTGCATGACAAGTAACTCTAATTGTCTGCCTGAGACTCCTGACCAGGCTAGAAAGGCCAATCGATCTTGGACTTGTGGGCTAGGCTGCCCTGTCTGGCGAAACCAATGGCCAGCCATGAGGGTATAGGGGTCTAAACCCCCCACACATGTCCTATCTATTGAGCGCGTGGTCAGTTTAACCCTAGCAAAGTCCAAGATGTCTTAAACTAGAAACCACCCACCACTGTCCACCAAGTCCAAAGTTTCCTAGGAATGGCGGGATATTACTGTCGTTTCATTCCAAGTTTCTCCAAAGTCTCCAAACCAATCACCGAGCTTCTAAAGAATCAAACCAAGTTCCAATGGTCATCTGAGTGTGAAAAAGCATTCCAAACCCTGAAAAAGCTTTTGACTACTGCTCCAATCCTAGCACAACCAAATGTTGAGAAGCTGTTTGATGTGTACTGTGATGCCTTCGGAATTGGTATTGGGTGTGTACTAATGCAAGAAGGCCGAGTGATAGCCTATGCCTCAAGACAACTCAAACGTCATGAGGAACATTATTCTACCCATGACTTGGAGCTAGCAAGCGTTGTTCATGCTCTCAAGATCTAGAGACATTATCTGCTGGAAAATTTATGTCACATATACACTGATCACAAGAGTTTGAAATATATCTTTACTCAGTCAGAGTTAAATATGAGACAGCGAAGATGGCTTGAGTTGATCAAAGATTATGACCTAAAGATACATTATCATCCAGGTAAAGCCAATGTAGTTGCTGATGCACTCAGTCGCGAGTCTCAGTGTAACTGCCTATCTATCACACCTGCAAGTCTTAATCTCTGTCAAGAGTTAGGAAGGTTGGGAACTGAAATGATCGCACAAGGAGATTTGAATAATATCACAGTGAAATCATCTATTCAAGACCAAATTATAGAAGCTCAACAAACAAGTAAGGGGATAGCTCATATCAAAGATAAAGTTCGGGCAGGTCAAGCATCTTGTTTCCATATTGATGATAATGGGGTACTATGGTTCAAGCACAGACTAGTTGTTCCAAAAGTTCCTAAACTCCGTCAACTAATCCTTGATGAAGCCCATATGACTAGCTTCTCGATTCATCCAGGTAGTAATAAAATGTATCATGATCTCAGGCAGAGGTTCTGGTGGACAAAAATGAAGATTGAAATAGCTCGCTATGTAGCACAGTGTGATGTCTGTCAGAAAGTCAAGGCTGTACACTTGAAGCCAGCCGGAGAATTACAACCTCTACCCATTCCAGCCTGGAAGTGGAAAGATATTAGTATAGATTTTATAGTAGGTCTTCCAAAAACAGCTCGAGGCTACGATTCCATCTGGGTCATCATTGATCGTTTGACCAAGTCAGTTCATTTCATACCTGTCAAGAACATATACAGAGCTCCCCGATATGCTTGACTCTATTGATCGAATCATGAGTTTGCATGGTGTGCCTAAGATCATAATTACTGATAGAGGTGCTCAATTTATTGCTCAATTCTAGAAAAAGTTTCAAGAATCCATGGGTACTCAGCTGTTATATAGTATGGCTTATCATCCCCAAACTGATGGACAAACAGAGAGCGTCAATCAAGTCCTTGAAGACATGTTGAGGTCATGTGTCTTGACTTATTCCACAGCCTGGGATGAATGTCTGCCTTTAGTGGAATTTGCATACAACAATAGTTATCAAGAAAGTATCAAAATGGCACCGTTTGAAGCACTGTATGGCCGTAGATGCCGAGTTCCACTCAACTGGTCTAAGACTGGAGAAAGGTGGTTCTTTGGGGTTGATCTAGTGAAACAAACTGAAGATAAAGTGAAGCAGATTCAGGCTAATTTAAGAATAGCTCAGTCCAGGCAAAAGAGTTATGCAGACAAAAGACGTCGACGGTTGACATTCCAAGTGGGGGACTTTGTCTATTTGAAAGTATCACCCACCAAAGGGGTTACTCGCTTTGGGGTTAAAGGCAAATTAGCGCCCCGTTATATTGGCCCGTTCCAAATCACTGAAAGGTGTGGACAGGTGGCATACCGTCTTAATCTACCAGAACAACTGTCCATGATACACAATGTTTTCCATGTGTCCCAATTGAAGAAATGTCTAAGACTACCGATCAAATTATGGATATTGAAGGTGTTGAAATCAAGCCCGATCTGTCTTATGCCGAACATCCTATCCAAGTTCTGGATCAAAAGGATCGTGTGACTCGTCGTCGCACCATCAGGTTCTATAAAGTAAATGGAATCAACACTCTGAGGAAGAAGCTACTTGGGAGTCTGAAGATTTCTTGGCTGAGCACTTTCCAGACTTCTTCGCCTCTATCTAAGTTATGGCTTGTCTCCATAAGTCGTGGCTTTCCCTGAAAAAAATGAGACTTGTAATATAAACCTTTCTACCTCCCTTATGAAACCATGTAAGATGTGCAAGTATGACATATTTCCTTTTCCATTACTTAACTCAACTGTTAAATCTCGGGACGAGATTTTCTTTAAGGGGGATGTGATGTAACACCCCTGGTGTTACTACAACTAAAACCTGCCATGTCATCATATGCATTGCAATGCATTCATGAAATAGATAACCATGACATGAAGCAACTTAATAAGTTTACTATTCTAGATTGCTTGAGTATAGCTAAGCATGTGTTATCACCTTTCTTGTAAAACCTAGATGCTAAAAATAGGGTTATAAAATTTCCAAGTAAAACTAGTCTTGTGTGATCAAGTGCTTGGCTAACATAGCACCTAAATGCTAACCATGTTTTACAATTCCTTGGAGGTGAATTAAGAATCAAAGTTTGAATTTGGAGTCTTTGTCCTTGTTGGTATTTTTTATGCACAACTAAAATATGAAGGATTCCGCAAGCGCACAGAAAACTATTGTAGCATTTTATCAGGAGTATTCCAGATATCGTTATTTATATTTTACCACTAGGAAACAATGGATAAAGACATTGATAGTTCACCACCATGTATCTACTAACTTAGTACACCAACTAGACTAGAGTAGGGGTAAATGATAAATTATAGGAGTTATGCATAAATGACACAGACACACAGGAGAATTCTGTGATAAAAGAGTAGATAGCTAAAGTGAGAGGACAACGGGAGAGCTCAAGGTTCCTAAATACTTCTCTATTACTTTTCGTTATATATAACTAATTCATGGGTAGATATAGCAATCACACAATAGCACTTTAGAGCAGCAGTACCTTTCCAACTCTTGAATAAGACTGGGAAAAAGGTAGTTGGGGAAGGCTACCAAAAGCTCTACGAAACACCAACCCCGAAGTGGTGGAATACGAAGGCCTAATAGAGCTGTCACCTCTGGAACCCGGGCGTCGCACCGCTCTCTCTAACTCTCAACTAGAACTAATCTACTACATTGGAAAGTCTAGCCCTAATTCTCTAGAGGTGAGAGGTCATCCATTCGAGAGACACCTCTACATCTCCATAATAATGTGGTGCCCCCAGGGAACGGGGTCTGGCCCTGTATTTATAGCTCAGTGGGATGCATGACAGCCGTTTGATTAAACCGACTTAAGGTACGGTGGATATTAACCCTCAAAGGCAGTGGAGGAAGCTTCCAGAAGCTCATAGGAGATGGGCTTAGGGGGAGGCCGCCCGGCATCTTGCTTGGGGCCAGCCGGCCCTGTACCTTCTCCTCTGGGCCTGTTTCGTCATGGTGTTTTCTTGATCCTTGTAGAGCCCAATGATGTATGTTTCCGTCGCGGATAAGTTTCGTTACTTGATAGTTAGGCCCTTTTCCGTGGTTTTCTGGAACAATCCCTGGAAAATAATAATTCACCAAAACTCGTGGAATTTGTCAGATAAAACCCTAGACTTCTCTATTTGCAAGTGTATTGACCATTTATCATGTTTATTGCACTATTAAATGTTGACGCTATCCACCATCAATAAGCTCCCCCAAGCTTACCCTTTGCTAGTCCCTTAGCAAAGCCTAACTAATAAACTTAGATCAGGAGTTGCTACAACGCTTTCACTCCTCAAAAGTACACATGCCTTCAAACAGAAATTCTCCTCCGAATTAGATAAAACTGCTCTAACTTTCAAACTTACCCGTTTTACCTTTAACTATGGAGCTTTTCAACTTTCGCATGGGTCTTGAGTAATTAAAAGATAGAACAATCAAGTCAAGCACTATGTCTCAAATTCTTCACTCAACCAATATTCTGGAGTTTTTGTAAGTTTTTGAAATAAAACTCAGAGCTTAATTGTATGACACCCTCAAGTCTCTTATTATATGTGGTATTTGTGGATCTACTGAGGCATTAATGATGTCATGCCTTCCTACAACTAAGGATTATAGTGGAGCTCATAGGAGTGGCATTAAAACAAGAATGAACATACTTGCAATGCATATATTGTAAAGTCAAACAATGGATCCAAAGAGAGTAAAGTCATACAATCAAACCAAGATGTGCATGTGTATGGAATATGGTGGATAGGTGAATATATGGTGGCTAAACCTAATTCTACTTTTGCTCTTTGAAAATAAATCTCTCTCTCTTGGACTTAGAACTTCCGCAGGAAAACATGGGCTATCTTTATTCTTCTTTTTTTCTCTCTTCTTTTTTTTCTTTCTTCTTTTTTTGAGGGAGGCGAGTATCTAAGTACCCATTGTTTTAATTACTTGGACACCTGTCCATTTTTAACTCCCTCTTTTTTCCAATACCTTTTCTTTTGCATAGCCACATACATCCTTCGAATACAAAATAATTAGAGAGATAACAATAAGAATTTAGAGCATTATACAAGGGTTGTCCTATGGGGTATATTTTTGGGTGTTTACACCCAGTGTAGGAGAAAAACATTTTTTAAGGTGGATCAGGATGAAAGTGGAAAATGATTGCGCTTACTCCCAGAGTAGGAGCAATACATATGTCGGTGGAGTGTGTAAGTGATCTTGATTTTAAAAGCATGACAAGACTCTCATGAGGTATACGACAAAGGTTGGCTGAACTCAATGCAGAGCAAGCAGCATGAATGAGCAAAGGTTTTTCTATTCTAAATATATATCATATATGGCTTTGGTAGGAATTTAAACTTTGTCATACAAGAGCTCAGCATGTAAGGTTATTTATTTTTATAAGACAAGTCTCCAGAACTTAGTATTGCTAGGAATAAGATAAATAGTAACTCAAACTTTCTTATATCATATCTCTCAACTACCTAGACTTAGCTTAAGCATATGCCTCCACAAGTTTTAGGTTCAGAGTAAATTCTTATATCAAAGCAGTCATATCCAAAACTCAGGAGAATTTAAGGTTGAAAACTAGGCACTTGAAAGGAATTACGACAGAGCAACTATTCATCATCTCCAAAACAAAATTTTATTGTTCTTCAGTTGACTCTTAAACTAGACACAATTATAAACACATTCTATGATCACACCTTAATAAATAGCTAGAGTATCTTTATTTGGTTTTAATTATTATTCATCTTTTTATTTTACTAAAGACTCACAAAAGACTATAAACATGGACCTTCATGTGCCCACATATTTTTTTGGTATTTTTATGACTATAAGATAGACTCGATAATCGCATAGGTATACTTACCACGATAACTAGGGGATGCTCTCCCCCCATTTGGATGTTTGCTATGGTTGAGCATTGAAACCGAGTGATCCTCACATAGGAGCTCATGCTTATGAGAGCAAGTATTGCGAGGAACATCTCGATCTTCATCCTTCAAGAAGTCACTTCCTTCATACAGTGGGTGACTATATGTCAAAAAGGTGTACAACTAGGAGTGAAGATGAAAGTCCCTAGGTAAACTAGCTCTTGAAGTCATCTGCAGGAAGCTCTCACAAAATACCAAAATTTGTGGAAGCGGATTAGGATAAAAACAGTTTGTGGTTAACCGTTTCGAGGATTGGGTGTTATGGAGCTTTAGAAATATTTTACAATTGGCAAGGTTACAGTAGGATGCTCATCTAGTATTTTTAGATTTTTCTATTTTTGTATGCTGAAAGGAGGGAAAAACATGTATGCATATTGTTTATGACATTTTATGCCACCATAGTAAAAACTCCTATAGGCTTTTACACACCGAGGGGATCTCACATGGGGCTTTAAATGTTTATGATGAATGAAGCCTAATGCATGCTTATTTATTTATTTATGTTGTTTTCTATGAAATACTAATGCAGAAAAGTAAACATGCTTAAGAGAAAATAAAACATGCAATGCTGAAAGTAAATATGGATAACTACCGATGTTACCTCACGGTGAGGATTTGATGTTTTGAGTCCTCCGAACTGGACTCATTCTTGCAGTGGTTCATTAATTGAATACTTCAGTTTGCTCCTAAGGATGAGGATTGAGGTGGTGTCTCCACTAGTGGCGCTTCCAATGTGGTACCACCTTCTTCTTTTCTTTTTATTAGCATCTCAAAGCCAATCTTATGTGCATCATTGTTCTTGGTTTAGAACTTCCACTTATAGAATTTGGGGAATCTCCCCACACTTTGTTTGAAGTGTGTTCTGCTCATAAAGACAATGTAGAGATCAAGTGCATGGGCTCTGCTGGTGGGAATACACCAGCAGGACCAGAAATTTATTCATTCTCTAACCTTAAGCACAATAAGACTGATGTTATTCGTATTGTTTATTTATAACATGAGTGAGAAGATCAAAAGTATAAATATGGCATTTAAGTTTACTAGATAAAGGAGTGGAGTTGCTTAACCTATGGAAGGATTATTCATCTTTATAAGTTATCAACATTAACATGATGACTATCATCTTCCAAAAATAAGATATATCATATTTGAGCTCATTTGGTTAAGATTGAGATCAAGAGAATGGTGCTATAATGTGTACTCCGAGATCAAGAGGAAATGATGACCACTTACCTTTAAGATGTTACCTTTATTACTGGAGCGTGATGACACCATGTGGTAAAGGATAGATAAATTTCAATGGTCTGTTCCTTTCTTGCATCTTGAGTTGTTCATTAGCATCTTGTCTCATATGTTGTTGCTTTCTCACTCTTCTAAACTTACGCTTCTCTCATTATTTCTTCTCTGCAAGGGATTAGTAGACAACACATACCCGAAGGAATATACTATTTATTTGTTTTAAGTTTTAGCAAATTAAAAATGACATATGGTAAGGATAACCAAGACAATTAGCAACATAGTATAAGATGTTGAATGTAGTTTAAAGTAGCATGAGGCTTGGGTAAATATACCATATAACTTGCAGGGTGATTCATCCACAATCATAGTGAAGTGTAGAAGGTGTTGAAGTGTTCTTTCTTCCATTTCTTTCCATCTTAGTCCTTTCTACACACTTGTTCTCCTTTCTTTTTGTTTCGAACTATGATCAGACATTTATTCTTTCTTTCCTGCATAAATGTTAGTTGACACATACCTGAAGGATTGCAATAAATCTGGAATATGGGTTATAGTCCATAATTTTATGTGGATTTCTTCTATGCTAATAAAAGGATGGGCTTTTAGAATTACTTTAGCATAGATTTCTTTCAACAAATTTTGTTGCTAGCTACACTTTTATATGGTTCAAGGCAAAGGTAACTTATGACAAAAGATTAAGTGAATAAACTTTGATACTTACGGTTCTTCCATGGAGAATGAGTTGTGTCTTCTTTTTGTGCAAAGTTACTAAACTTCTTCACACGCCTTGATTCATCTCTATTGTAAGTTCATCTCTTGACTTACCTGAATTGAATTTAAGAGTTTCCTATAGGGGTTAGTCTAACAAAATATTCAGTGTCTACTAAAACATACTTTGAGTTCAAAAATCAACCTAGACACCATGTCCAATTTGATTTAGGAAAGCATTTTAACCTAAGCACCACGCTTAATTTAAAAGCTTTTTAGAAGTAAACTCAGCACACCTTGTGATTCAAAAATTAAACTAGACACCATGTCTAATCTAATTTAAGAAGAAATTTAAACCAAGCACCATGCTTAATTTAAAAGGTGTATGAAAATACTTCAAAACCTAAGCATACAATAGCAAACAAAGGTAGCATGAAAGCACTATAGAGGTTTACTCAAATAGAGACGAAAGCATGATCACATATGGTGAGAATATTTTTTTTCCATTTTTAAGTAGAGATGCAAGTGACATGCATGTGTGCAATAAACTAAACATGCTGTGGATTTGATGAGATAGAGTATATGCATGGATTATTCAAAGTAAACATGGAGTGGAATGCAACGGGATAACTACTCATCAAATTTAAAGCCTATGAGCAAGACTTTCTCACCTTTCTTGATCAAACTTATCATGACTCACAATGGTATTTGTGAGTAGCGCAGCGTCTTTATTAAATCACATGTGATGAACTTCAAATTCATGTGATGATGACTTTTCTTCTCCAATCTACACATGGTTAGAATAATATATATGTTTATATATACGTGAGATGGTAGGGCTTTATTGTTGATGGATCATGAATGTTCAAGCACCCTGAGTTCTTCAATATCTCCCATGTCTTGTTCTTATGGAATTTCACGGAAGGTTGAAACGGTTGATAGCCTACTTATTCCACAACTCAACAAAACAAGGGTAATCCTACTAAAGCTAGTAGATTAGTAGATATAAAGATCAATATCAAAATCTCTATGCCAATTGTTTCCCCGGCAACGGCGCCAAAAATGCTTGTTGGTATTTCTTATGCACAACTAAAATATGAAGGATTCATAGCGTTTACGAGAAAACCATTGTAGCATTTTACAGGGAGTATTCGGTATCGTTATTTATATTTTACCACTGGGAAATAATGGATAAAGACATTGATAGTTCACCATCATGTATCTACTAACTTAGTACACCAACTAGACTAAAGTAGGGGTAAATGATAAATGATAGGAGTTATGCATAAATGACACAAACACACAGGAGAATTCTATGATAAAAGAGTAGATAGCTAAAGTGAGAGGACAACGGAAGAGCTCAAGGTTCCTAAATACTTCTCTATTACTTTGGTTCTATATAACTAATTCATGGGTAGATATAGCAATCACACAATAGCACTTTGGAGCAGCAGTACCTTTCCAACTCTCGAATAAGACTGGAAAAAAGGTAGTTGGGGAAGGCTGCCAAAAGCTCTACGAAACACAAACCCCGACGTGGTGGAATACGAAGGCCTAACAGAGCTGTCACCTCTTGGGCTACCACAACTAACCGTAAGAGTTGGGCGCAATCTCAGGTAACCTATAGCCTAGACTCCATGTCTACACTACTGATTACAACTCTAGTCACGATCTATAACTAGAGCACCCGATACAGACGGAGATCCTATGCTAAAGTATAACAACTATACTAACCAAACAAATGTAATGCATAAAGTAAATAGAGAAGAATAAATATATTAAAGCATAAGTCTTACAAATACTAGAATTCTGACGACTCCTCTGAAGACTCCTCCGAAACCCAGGCGTAGCGCCGCCCTCCCTAACTCTCAACTAGAACTAATCTACTACATTGGAAAGTCTAGCCCTATTTCTTTAGAGGTGAGAGGTCATCCATTCGAGGGACGCCTCTACATCTCCATAATAATGTGGTGCCCCCAGGGAGGGGGTCTGGCCCTGTATTTATAGCCCTGTGGGATGCATGACAGCTGTTTGATCAAACCGACTTAAGGTACAGTGGATATTAACCCTCAAAGGCGGTGGAGGAAGCTTCCAGAAGCTTGTAGGAGATGGGCTTAGGGGGAGGCTGCCCGGCATCTTGCTTGTGGCCGGCCGGCCCTGTACCTTCTCCTCTATGCCTCTGTTTCGTCGTGGTGTTTTCTTGATCCTTGTAGAGCCCAATGATGTATGTTTCCGTCGCGGATAAGTTTCGTTGCTCCATTTGATAGTTAGGCCCTTTTCCGTGGTTTTCTGGAACAATCCCTGGAAAATAATAATTCACCAAAACTCATAGAATTTGTCAGATAAAACCCTAGACTTCTCTATTTGCAAGTGTATTGACCATTTATCATGTTTATTGCACTATTAAATGTTGACGCTATCCACCGTCAACAGTCCTTCACATAACCCTAGTGGTTAAGTGTGGGGTAAAGATTATCACTTTCAACTTTGAGGAGGTAACTATAATTAATTTTCTAAATAAACTTTGCCAAACTTTGGTACTATTTGAAAGTATGAGTTCCATACTTGCAAAGTGTACCATTGGTTGGATCCCAACTTCATAATTTCAGCCCAAAGAAATTGCACAAATTTTGAATCAGCAATTCAATTTCAAACCTTAATTTCAAAGCCCTTTTCTACCCCCCTTTTCTATAGTTTCCAAATTATTCAAAATTTGGGGTTGGTCCAAAAAGCAAAGTTGTAGATCTTGATGAGAGGAACAACTTTGGTATTCAAAGTTTTTCAAGCTTCCATTCAAAATTTGGAGTAATTTTAAAAATCAGTTTCTAGGGTTTTTATCCCCTTTTCAAAATTCCAATGCAATTCAAGATCTATTCAGTTTCAGTGAAAACTTCTTAAATGAAAGTTGTAGAGCTTGAAAAGTTGAACAACTTTTATTTTTGGAGATTTTCAACTTTTATACAAAATTTCAAAGTAATTTGCAAAAGCAGCAAGGGGTGCTTAACTGAATCGGAGTTTCAGTTAAGTGAAACTGGGTTTCAGTGACATTTTGCCTATGTTCATTGATCCATATCTCCCAAACCAACTTGATTCAGCTCTTGATCATGTTGGCAAACTTATAGAGCACTTGTAGCTCTACAATTTCTTCCACTGGACCACCTTGAGCTACCACTAAAAGTTTGGAGAAAATCGCCGGCGAAAAGTCAGGTTCAGTCAGGCTCGGCGATGGTACAGTGCCAGCAGCGGCGCAGCGCCGCCACGCATCTGCTTGCCGCCGTTGCCGTCGGTGTGACAGAACCGACTAATTTATACACGATCAAGTATGAACGTCCCTGTTGATCACGGTGGCACGCACATACCATCACGTATATAAACCCGGTAGTCTGCCGAGTGTCACGAATGACCTCGGTAAATCAACTTTACAACCAGAATCGTACTCGATTAAGCAAATACATATCACATACGCAGAGTTCGCAATAGAAAAGTTATTACAATAGGATAAAGAATAAGGAATAAAAGTTTAGTTTCAAATCACTTTACAACAAAACCAAGTTTTGAAATGACTACCAAATCAAAAACTTGAGTGATATTGCTAGCTTATGACATCCTCAATGAAGTATAGATGAGAAGCATATACGGAATAGCCCGTGCCCATCGGCTTTTAGTTAACACCTTCAGCAAACAAAGCAATTCACCTGCAACAGGGTGGGATAAAACCCTGAGTACTCAATTGTACTCCGCAAGACTTACCCGTCAGGGAAAAGAAATAAAAGACACCAAGGATCATGATAGGCTATATGTGTGGAGTTTGATGGCTAGTACCATTTGCAGAAAAAGCATTACTAACATAATCCTTACTTCAAGTTTTTAGTAGCAGAATTAATATTGAGCTAATTAGTACTACATCAGCACCTCTCTATATCATGTCATTTTTAAATCATAGCAATCCATCACTTATAACTGGGATATCAATCATAATCCTTCCATCATTATCCAATGTGTTATTTCTTACTACGTCTCTGCGAAAAGGTATGAGTTTCTCACTGACCGGGAGAGACGGCGATTCGAATCGATTACACCAGCTGGGTAAAGCCCGTATCACACACTCTCGCAAAAATTTGGACCAAAGCCTGTTCGAGTCACTGCTCACTCTATTCGAAAGATAGGCTTGATCACGCTATGCAAAACTCATGGTACTGCGTCTCACAAGTCATGCCCGTTCAGCCCGTAGCCCGTAGTCACGCAGGGTCTTGACCAGTACCCTTTCCCCGTCCGTTCGTCCCAGCAATGCATAAGCGGTTCAAGAACTACCTCGAATAAGCTAACCCGGCTTCACCGTCGAAACGAGTTATTCGGCGGTTATGTGAAAAATACGTTCAATCTCACACCTAGATCCGAATACGGCTCGGTCCTTAATCGACCGCAGACGGAAATACCAAATTCCGTCCGGTCTCCAATTATTGACCATCATATGATTCAGGATAGCATATATATATCCCGTAGTGAGTAAGTAACCATCCTACATCTCGCGGGAGACAGGAAATCACCCGACTTCTACCGGTCTAAGCATGGCTAAGCATTTAAGGGAAAACGTCCTACACATACTAGTTGGATGGTATCTGGAAATAGCTGTAGATCAAGGTAATCATGCAACAACGGTTTCACTCAACTCCTATTTACGTAATGTACATTACACTAGACTTAAGGTGTAATAAAGTATTCGTAAAACAGGGGGAGAGTGGGTCATGCTCCGGGGCTTGCCTGTGTTGTAGGGAAGGTTAGTTTTCACTGAAGGATCTGAAGTTAGACTCGGCCTCAACACCTTCGGTAGATACATCTGTTGGACCGGATCATCACGCACCTTCTCCAAAACTTGACCATTGCGATCCTTCTTGCTCACGTGCACTACATGTAATGAAATGATGCGTGCTCAATGCTATGCGTGACATGATGCATGATGAGATGATTTACTTGGATGATAATGACAGAAAACTATGTAAGGTTCCATGTGTGCAGTTCTCTTTCTCTGATGACAACACTTTGTATTATCAAGTTTGTTTTTTTATTTCAGTAGTAGGTGCATATCTCCTCTCAAGAAGAAGAGCTACTTCCATTACTTAAGAACAACCATGATTTTGTCATCACAAATCTACCATGATCATTGTCATAATTACGTTGCTGAGGATCAGTTGGGTTTCATGGTCCAAGGTTTACAACCAATCTAAAAGTCACATCAACTATCACCTGCATTAACCCTTTCTAAGCAAAGAAGCAGCAGGATCATTACTTAATTAAGTAGTGAAATACTATTCATTTAAGTTATGTAATACTTAATTAAACTCAAGATTCTTTAGCTATGACAAACTTCACCACTGAAGTTATTACTAAACTACTTAAGCACACAATGGTTGTATGGTCAAGCAACCATTTCAGATTACAAATGCCAAACAGGACAGCAGCAAAGTAGCTAACTGTTTTAATCATAACAGAAGCGCTAGACATTCAAAAGAGGTGTTCTTAGACTTTTTGGAAAGCTTATAAAGTTATTTACAACTTTGTTATTATCATCTCACATTGATTCAATTATTAACAAAGTCAAACAGATCAGAGAATCAAATCTGTCCAGAAGCTGGACAGATTCTCTTATTCACAATTAACCATAGTTATATAGTACCAAAATTAGTGATTCAAGACATTTTAGAAATATTATGAAAAACACTACAACTCCTTAATTATGACCAAAAGGTGATTCATAATTTATCTAGGCCAAACAATTTGATCTTTCAGGATTGTATAGGAAACATACAGAAATTGGTTGTTAACTTGTACAATCTATAACTTCCAATCTTGTTGTCCTAAAATTATAAAATTTTAGGACAACCTAAACATGGAAGTCCTCTACAAATTTTGTATTCAAGTCATATTCAGAAATCCCTATTATGAGTATGAAAACGCCCACTGAACAGGATCTGCTCAGGTTGCCATTTCAGTAAGCATGTGTGCACTAGTCTATCACTTGACTATGAATAAAGGCAAACATGACAAGCATAAATATAGATCATGAACTACTAGTAATTTAGTTATTTATATTATACACTTAGTCACAAGCCATGACACACCAGATAGCAAATACAACCACATATAAATAGATCATGCATGTGAGAACCTATGGAAAGATTAAGGCTAGGAAAGGGGATCATACCATCTCCATGGCTTGGTTCTGGTGAAGAAGAGGTGTGCTTTCTAGTGGAGAGGATGATATATCATGAACAATGGAAGAGATGAAATGGAATGAAGAGAAAGCAAATTCTCTTCATCATATATATATAGATAGATGGATGATGGGCATGGGGAAAGTAAAATCACATTTCTCCACTTTCAACCAACCATGGCTTGACACAAGGAGGAAGAGGTGGCAAACCAACCATTCATCCCATGACACTTAGAAGGAGAGGTGGCAAGATCGACTACTCACCACATGACACATGTAGGGAGAGGAGTCATGAGAAGATACATGAAGGGTGAAAGGTGGCAAGTGTCTAGATGGAGATGGAGAGTAGAGAAGAGAAATCAAAATTCTCCATTCATATTCATGTGAAAGCTAAATAATTATTTGACAAGCTCTCTTTTTAATTATTAAATCCATTTGCAGAAGATGAACATACCAGTAAGCAAGGCAATCAAGATGCCTAAGGACAGCATGGGTTTTGTGTCCCTAGGTCTTCATTCAAATACTGAAATCCACTCAAGATTAATAATCATTCACCTAATCATTTAAACATTTATATGAGCAAAGGAAAATATATTTCTTTTATTCATATAACACATTGTTACCAATTTGGTAGTTAAATTACTACCACTCACACAACAGCAACATATGTTACTTCTCACACTCATATCTATACCAAAAATCTCATTAAACTTAATCAAACAACTACTTAAGTTATTAAAATATTTATTAAACATGAAAAGACCATTTTTCTTTTATTTTACGATGATTAGGGAACACATCAAAATAACATGCCATTGCCATGGGACATCAAGGTTATCATCCTCCATGGCCTCCAAATCTAAGCCCAAAGGTCACACAAGCATCACATGAGTGTTTTATTTTAAAAGGAAAACATTACACACATGCAATGTCACTATGCTCCAATAACCATGACATATAATGACAAATCATCTACTATCCCATTAGAGGATTTCAGAGGTAAACGGTATTCAAAATTGTTGGACAGCAAGACATGAATTTAAATCATTCAAACATAAGTACACATGTAATCATATGCTCCCTTTTCTTTTTTATTAATAAATTTAGAAATAATGATTTTATTAAACATTTCCAAATTCAGCCTAAACTTTTGTGAATATTGGAATTGTCATGGAATAACTGCAAAACAAATTTCATAAATTTTTGGATCAATAATTTAATCCCTTAAAATCATGGAAGCCGTATTTCTTAATTAAAAGATGTAATTTTAGCGCATGCCAAAACTATTAAACATGACAAACTTATATTTTTCCATGACAGAACATCTCACAAAGAACACATACATATTTATTTCATATTTTTCTGAGCTCTAAATAAATAGATATGAAATAAATAAGAAATCAACACTTTAATATTTTCTGGAAAAAGAAAAAGGAAGAAATCCTTTCTTCTACCTCTGGCTGCTGGCTGAGCTGTGGCCGGTGAGAGGCCGGGCCTGGCCGGCGGTGGTCAGATGACGGCGAACGGCGGCCGTGCAGGCTTTAGACGGGCTATGGGACGTGGCGAACTCGGCAGGGTGTCTAGTTCGACCGGAGGTGGCCGGTGGAGGCCTAGCCGCGGAGGAGGTAGCTCAGCGGCGCCTTGCCGGCCGCGAGGAAGAAAGGATGGCGCGACAGCGATTCCGGTGGCAATTGGCCACGAGGGCAGGTTTAGGAGAAGCGCAAAGGGATGGCGAGACTAGGGGAGCGAGCAATTCCAGCGGTGGTTGAGCATAGAGCACGAATTTTGGCCGGCGGTGGAGGCTACCGGCGGCGGCGAGAAGACAAAAGAAGGCGGCGATGACTAGCATGAGCTATTTATAGGCAAAGGGCTTAAGCTGGAGAGGGCACGGGCACCTTCACGAGCTTGCCACGCACCTGCTAAGCGGGGAGACGTCTCGACGGCGCAGCAAAATGGCGCCGCGGCGGTGATGTGGCGGCGAGGGAGGGAAAAGGGGAAGGACGGCGAGCTGGCCGGCCCTAATGGCAGCATGGTATGGGCAGGGGCGCCGGTTCTCCATTAGATTTGCTCCAGCCGACGCAAGTAGCAGCCCGGCGCAGCGTGGCATCGGCGGCCAAGCGGACGGTGGCCACAGCGGCGCCCGGTGAACAGAGAGGAAGAGGAGGAGAAGAAAAAGAACACGTCGGTTTACTGTAGCTCGACTGAAAACGCGATCTTTCTCCCTTTCTAACTCTCTGTCCAGTTGACGAAAACAAACAACCAATTGAACCCTGCTCATCTCCCATATGTGCTCTCCAACTTTGGTTTAAGGGTCAAGAATTAATTCGGTTTGGTTTGCAAAATCCAGGTCAAGAAAGAGCCCCTGGATGCAACTAAAACTGAGTTTCAGTCCTAACTGAAACTATATGCAGTTAGGTTTTGAAAACCATTTGAAATAGCAACTTTGGGCAATTAATTTAGACACTAAACATTAATCAAACCACTCAACCAATTTCACACCTATACAAAACAAATATCATACCAATTCATGGAGCAAAGGTTGCACAAATTTTATCTATAGAAAATGCTTACATAAATTCCCAAACATTATTACGTTGAGACTGAAACTCTATTTCAGTTTCAGCAGCACCCCACACACATAACTAGCTAATTTAGGGAATTAACTAAGGGCTAAATAACAAAGATCAAACTCAACCAATTACACATCATCAAAGTACAAACTTTGCACTAACAAGTAATGGAATTGGTTTCCAGTTTTTATTCATGAAAAATAAAAATTGCTTAGCCCTGAAAACTGAATCTAGTTACTGAAATTCAGGGACTGAAAAATTGTAAGTCAACTTTCCAATTTATATTGAATTCAGTTTTAAGTGCACTTTTTTGAACAAGTTAAAAAGAGATTTAACCCTGGACCCTTAAATAAAGTTTGTAGCAGAGACTTTACACTACAACTTTTATTTAGAGGTCAACACCAAAAACTGAATGAAACATATACTTATGCTTTGGGCTATTTATTAACTTGATAAAGGTAAAAACAGCAATTCTATCTATTCAAAGCATAATTTGGCAGAAAGTTAAATACAAACCCTACCTCATATTTGATTCTAAATCATTTTAGGTCACTTTTGAGATTATTTAACAAACTTTTAGATTGCACACATAGACCTTGCATTGACACATACTCATGTTTATATGCATAATAATGCTTATGCAATAATGAAAATGCAATGCAAAGGTTGATTAACACCTAGGGTGTTACAGTCAGCCACGCTGCGAAGCTTCACCTTGCCACACAGCTGCTCGACGTGTTGGATGCGCCGCCTTGCGTTGTCACCTGCTCATTCATCGTCGTCCCCTTTAAATAGCTAGAGCCGCCGCCGCCGACGCGTTCTTCTTTTCGCTCGCCATCGACCACCACTGCTTCGCCATCAAAATTTGCACTGCACACTCCATAATCATCACCTCCACCTCGCTCGCAACTCCGCAACCTCCCTGCGCACTCACCGAAACCCCAAGCATGGCATGAAGCCATCGGAATCCGCCGTGCGCCGTCATCTCCTTTGCCTCTGACCACCGCCGCCGCTGTAAGCTCTCTGAGCTGATCAGGACGGTTCGACGAATCGCCAGCCACTGAAACCATTGTCCCAGCCTCCTCTTGGGTTACTGGTTCTGCTCGACTTGATCATTTGTGTAGAGGCACTCCCGACGAGCCGGAACGATGCTGTGAGCATCGATTCACGCCGCCGTAGCCATAGCCACCGCTGCCAACCTTGCTCCGATGACTTCCGCAGCCGCCTCTACCTTGTTTTGAAGTCATGGTGAGCTTCTAGTGCTTGTCAAGGTGTTCATTGCACTTGAGTCACCGCCGTTTAGCCGGAACATTGTCTTCCCGATGAGCTCCACCGTGCCGCCGTTCCCATGCACGCCGCTATACCTACCCCGAGTCGTTGCATGTCGCGTTTAGGTCGTGTCGTGTCCGCGTTGAGCTGTTGGTCATGTAGGTGTACTCAGCGTCGTCGGGGAAGCTCCGACAAGTTCGGTCATCGTTCGCCATACGCCGCCGCCCGCCATTGCCGCCGCCATGCCTTCTCCGTACCCTAGTTTGACCGCCTAGCTCCCCAGCGGGGTTCGCCAGTTCGTGGGGGTCACGTTGGTGACCTTCCCAACGCCCGCGACCTCACCGGCGGTGAGCTACGCCGTCGTCTTGCCGGCGCCGCGCACATGGGCCGGGCTGGGCCAAAAGGCCGATTGGGCAAGATCAGGGCGATGAAGAAAAAATTATTTTTTCCTTTTCTTAATTGATTTTCTGAATCCTGATTTCATAATTTTGTAGTTGATTATTGAGGGCTGATAAAAATAAAATAAAAATTGCTCTGTGCTCACTAAATAATGCTCTATTTAATAAAATTATTGGGTGCATTGTTTAGTATAATTTTTAGAAACTAAAAATACCACTTTAAATGCTAATCCTGATTTTCCATGATTTTTCTAGTTTTTGTTTGTTTCCAAAAATCATGAAAAATTAGGGTTAAGCTTAATTAGGTAAAATCTACTTACCCTAAAATTTGTAGCTCCTTTGGATAAAGTTTCATTAAGGTTTAATTTCTAGCTTAATTAATAAAGGCTTAATTAATTCCTTAAATAAGTCTTTATTAATTAATCTTGTTTAATAACTGTAAAAATGGTTAATAAAACTAGTTAGTGGTCTTAATCACTTTAGCATTATGTGATTTTGGCAATGAGTGAAGACCCTGTGTCATTAACCCCAATGACCCTTGGCACTAGTTGATTGTTTGCGTTAGAATGACCGACGTCGTTGCGTCTTGTTAGAGAAGTCTTGCAGGCTCTCACTGGCAAGACCATCACCCTTGCAGTGGAGGCATGCAGATCTTACTAGAGAACTCTGTCGTCGTTAGTTCGAGGGGTGGTATGCAGACCTTTGTCACTCTCTCGATAGCAGTCCATCGGGGTGGCTTGATGCAGATCTTTGTTAAGACCCTGTTACCACCACTAAGGAAGAGGAGTTGTTTTACGTTGTGTAGGTCGATGCATCACCGTTGCATAATCATGTTACTTTAACTGCACATCATGATCATATGTTATCTTCGTGTAGTTGAGGGGTCCGAGGAAGTTACTGTTGATCCAACCCCCGTCGTTGTTGAAGCTAAGCAGTTTGGTGGAGTGAGCTCCGACCCTGTTGGTTCTTCGCCAGGGCCCGAGTTCTTTGTCAATCCAGGCAAGCTACGGATGCATTCAACCCTTCCTTGTAATTTCTAAAGCTTTAATAACTTTTATGCTTATGAAATGATGCATTAGGTGAATAGGAGTTGGGTGATATCCTATATTGATGCATATTCCTTCCTTGATGTTGATATATCATCCTCGATACCTGTTTTGTTTACAAATGCTTACTAGCATTCGTAGTAACAATGGAAGTGGAATGGAATGATGGTTCATAAATGGTTATACTCTTGAGAAGTGTTTGCTATAGACTAGGCTCACCTAGAAAGCAGGAATGATCATTAATGATGATTAAAATATTCAACTAAGCTTTTATGCAAAAGAGTTCTTGATCTTGATAAGCTTTACCTTGATACCTATCAGCTAGCATTCCTGAGTCTTCACCCCTTTTTATCGTCGGGTAAGTCTTGTGGAGTACTTTTGTACTCAGGGTTTGTTCTACCCCTGTTGCAGTTGAAAAGCATGAGCAAGTGTGCTATGGCCCTTGCTGCATGACGGTTGTTGAAGTGTCCGATGAGGAATAGTTTGTTTGGCCTTTGGGCGGGGGCACTTTCATTGTTTGGCTTGTAATATATTACTTAATGATACTCCACTAGGTTTGTATTAACTTAAGCATGGTTTGTATAAGTTTGAGAAACAACTGATGTAAATTATGGTTATGTAAGTCTTCCGCTACTCTGTTATAATTTTGTATAAAACTGTTGTAATACTGCAATGTCTCTGCAAGAATGCGATCTTGGATGTTCGTGGTTTCATCGGGGTTTCACCCGACAGGACGTTTTAAGTTATGTGGTACTCAAGCATAGCCGTCGGAGGTCTTTGGGACAATGACGGTTGCTTGTGGGCCATATAATTTAGAAGGTTCTGCCACATCATCCACAATTGCAAAGCCATACTTGTTGCCACCAATACTAGTGTATGTTGTTGGTCCAAATAAATCCATGTGCAATAACTTTCGAATGGTTTGCTAGTACTCATGATGCTCTTCTTAGGATGAGTGTTTCCAACTTGTTTGCTGGCTTGACAAGAGATACACAATCTATCTTTCTCAAACACAATATCTTTCAAAGCTCTAACTAAGTCATACTTGATCAATCTATTCAATTGTTTCATGCCAACATGACCAAGCCTTCTATGCCATAGCCAACCCATACTTGACTTAGTGAATAAACATGTTAAAAGTTGAGTCCCACTAGCATTGAAATCAACAAAATAAAGATTCTTATATCTAAAACCCTTGAATATCAAGTTTGACCCATCAACACTAACAATTTCAATATCATCAACCCCAAATATGCACTTGAAACCAAGATCACACAATTGTGCCATAGATAGTAAGTTGAAGCTCAAGCTCTCTACTAATAGCACATTGGAATTACTCAAATCATTTGATATTGCTATCTTACCAAGCCCTTTAACTTTGCCTTTGCCATTATCACCAAATATGATACAATCAAATCTATCTTTGCCACTATCATTGAATGAATTGAACATCCTTGAATCACCGGTCATGTGTTATGTGCACCCACTATTGAGAACCCAATGCCTTCCTCCGGCTTTATAATTGACCTACAAGACAATCAATGTTTCTTAGGTACCCACACTTGCTTGGGTCCTTATAGGTTAGTGACTAGGCTCTTTGGCACCCACATGGCTTTCTTCTTTGAGCCCACAATTGGTGTACCAACAAACTTAGCTTGCATGTCTTTCTCACCCTTGGTAAGTATATAACAAGAATCAAAGCAAATGGAATGAACATTAGCATTTTTCTTGTTATTATTCATTTTATAGCAATTGTGCTCTAGGTACCCACTTTGCTTGCATCTATAGCAATATTGACCATTGCTCTTCACAAAGCTAGGCTTTGGAGTTACAAAGGCCACCTTGCCTTTCTTGGGGGTGTAGCCTAATCCCTTCTTGTTGAGAGAAAAGTGTTGGCTACACAAGCACTTAAGCAAGAGGGCCTCACCATCATAGGCTTTACCTAAGGCATGAGTGAGCTTATTAACCTCCTTTTTTAAGGTCTCATTCTCTACCATAAGTGAGGCATCACAAGTGAAACCATCACTAGTAGTAGGAGTGGATGTGGAGGGGCTACATGATGAGTTAGTGACAATAATAGGTTCAAAGAATGATTCATTCAATATGTCACATGTGACCCCGATGTTAGATGTGGGGAGCGGTTCCTTCTTCTCTTGAGCAAGAAGAGAGGAGTGAGCATTCTCTAGCTTCTCATGGGCTTCCTTTTGCCTCTCATGAGAGCTATGAAGCTCATCAAAGGATTGTTCAACAAGCCTAAGCTTCTTGCGCAATTTCTTGAATTCCTCTCTCTTGTTGTTCATAAGAGAGTGAGCTGCTTCCAACATCGTCATGAGGTCCTCTCTTGAGTGCCCCTCATCATCAGAATCACTATCACTCTCCTCATATTCACTTTCGAAGTGTACCTTAGTGGACTTAGCCATGAAGCATGATGGATGATCAAAGACCGAAGGCTTGCTGGAGATGGCAATGCTTACATGCCCCTTCTTCTTGCTCTTCTTATCATCATCACTATCATCTACATCACTTGAGGAGGCATCCTATCCCAAGTGGCCACATAAGAATTTCCCTTCTTGAAAGTGACTTTCTTGTCTTTCTTTTCCTTCTTGTCCTTCTTGTTCTTCTTCTTCTTCTTGTTGTCATCATCATTATCACTATTGTATGGACAATCTTCAAGAATATGATCCAGACTCTTACACTTGTAGCATCTTCTCACATAGTCCTTGTTCTTGTAGTTGTCCTTCCTCTTCCTTGCATGGTAGCCCTTCTTCTTCATGAATTTGCTGAATTTGTGCACAAGAGAGCTAGTTCTTTTTCATCATCTTCATCGGAGGCTTGATCTTTATCATCACTTGAGCTATCCTTTTTCTTCTTGCCTTTGTCCCTTGATGATGATGTGGCCTTGAATGCCACACTCTTCTCCTTCCTCTTCTCCTCCTTGGCATCCTCTTTCTTGTTCTCATCATTGTATTGATCCTCGGTCATTACTTCACCAAGAATCTCATTTGTTGTTCTCTTCTTCATCCCTTCTCTAAAGATGATGGTTCTCAATGTCTTGAACCTCTCTGGCAAGCAACTCAAGAATCGGTGAGAGAAATCTTCATTGCTAACATTTTCACCCAAATCCTCGAGATCATTGATGATGACTTGCAATCTATAGAACATCTCCGGTATTGATTCATCATCCTTCATCTTGAAGTTGGTGAGCTTGTCCTTGAACATGTACAACTTGACACTCTTTACCGTTGAAGTGCCCTCATATGTTTCCTTCAACCTCTTCTACACCTCAAATGCATAGTCAAGATCCTTGATTTGCTTAAACACCTTAGAATCAATTGCATTATAGATGGTGTTGAGAGCCATTGTGTTGCATTGCTTGAATTTGGCTTCTCTTGGAGTTGGATCGACAGGATCAAGAATAACAAATTCCTTCTCGATCACATCCCACACCTTGTCATTGATTGAACCAAGGTACATCTTCATCTTTCTCTTCCAATATATAAAAGATGTGCCATCAAAGAACGGTGGTTTGCCTCCAACATGATTGAACACAACATAAGCCATATTTTGCACTGAAGGTTGTTAAGCCTTGAATCAAACGGTGACCACGGCTCTGATACCACTTGAAAGGTCCTAAATGGCTAGAGGGGGGTGAGTAGCCTAATTAAAAAATCTACAAATAATCTAGAGCAAAATCTTAGTATAACAAAAGGCGTAAATGCGGTTTGCTCTAGCTCTACTTGTTAGGCAAGCCACCTAATGACAATTCTATCAAGCTATGATCTCTAGTTCACACACACAAGCTAAGTTGCTAGATTACTTCTAGGTGATCGAGCTAGAGAGCTAAACTAAACTAATGTTATCACTTCAACAAGAATGAAACAGGGTAATACAAGAGATAGGGTGATTGTTACCGATGCCGGACAAGAGATGAGTATATCAATCATAATATAAACATCAATGAATACCAAGAAATCCAAGAGAGACAATATGACACAATGATTTTTCTCCCGAGGTTCACGTGCTTGCCGGCACGCTAGTCCCCGTTGTGTTGACCACCACTTGGTGTTGCGCGCGCTAATAGGCTTCCAATGTCTAACCCTCCACGGGTGCCGCTAGCAACTAACCACCAGTGAGGTAACTCAATGACACGAGCAATTTACTAGAGTCACCTTTCGTGATTCTCCCACGGGGAATAGGCACAAGAACCCCTCACAAATCACCAGGAGCCGGCCACGAACAATCACTAACACGTGCTGGACCTCCACTGTAGCTCCAAGCCGTCTAGGTGGCGGCAACCACCAATAGTAACAAGAAATTCCGCTGCTCAACGATCTCTAGTGCCACTAGATGCTCAAACTCTAAGAAAATGCACTAAGATCACTCCCAATCTCACTATGAATGCGTAATCAAGCAAGAGAATGAGTGGGAGAGGTTTGCTTCAGCTCACAAGGATGTATCACCAATGAAAATGTCCAAGCGGGTGAGCTAGAGCCGGCCAACATGCTTAAATAGAGGGGCAAGCCCTCATCCAACTGTTACCCTGAGTTGGCCCTGATCGGATGCTCAAGACGGGGTGACCAGACGTGTCCGGTCGCACATTAACGTACTAGCCATTTGAAATCCAACGTTCGCGCCCAACGACTAGCCCTTACTCGCGCGCTGTCTGATAGGCACCGGATGCGTCCTGTGCAACCACCGGACTCACCAACAGTGGCGTCCGGTCGCTACCCAGAGAGCATCCAGGGAGTGCAAAACTCGATCGGACGCGTCCGGTCCAGGGCGACCGGACGCGCCCGGCATCCGTTAGCCTGCTACCCTGTGCCAGAAGTTGACGCCAGCGTACGTCAGTAACTCCAGCGGACGCGCGCACCTTCACCAAAGGACCGGACACGTCCGGTCAAGCCGAGACCAGCGTTCGGTCACTGTAATCAGCTCTAGAAAGCTTTGAATCATGCCTCGTAAGCTCGGCAGGAGGGGTTTAGACCCAAACCCCACAAACCCTTGTTCTCAAGCATCAACACCAAAGTGACTCACCACTTGTGCATATGTGTTAGCATTTTTCAAATCATTTTTCAAGAGTTTGGTTAGCTCTCACTAGGTCCTAATGCATATGCATGGAATAACAACACCTAGTGGCACTTGATAACCGCTTTTGCATTAAGATCACCCCTCTTAATAGTACGACTATCTATCCTAAACACACTCACACCCTCTATGGTGTCTTGAGTGCCAAAACAAAATGGCCCTATCAAATATACCTTTGCCTTGAGCTCATTTTGTTTTTCTCTTTCTCTTTTTCCAAGTTGGAGCACTTGATCACCATCTTTTGGAGTACATCACCATCATCATGATATTCTCCATGCCTCCTTCACTTGGCATGGACTATCCTTTCTTTTGCTACACACACTTAGCTGCAAAGGATTAGTCCAAAGGTTTCATCAATTATCCAAAACAAAACTAGGGTTGCAAGCGTCCCGCATGACCCGCCTTCGTCTGGAAGCCACCCAAGCTTGTACCGCAAGCCTGGGCAGCGGCTCCGTGGTCAAGATTCCCTTCATGGGTCAGTTCACGTCCGCTCCACCTGAGCCCCGTGCAGGGCATGGGTGGGCGTGTTTTGACCGCACTGTTAGCCAGTGCAAGGTGTGGAACCACGCTTAACCGCACTATTAAGTCATGCAGGGCATGGCTCACCATCTAATCACACTTAAAACGTGATAGACCGGATGGTCCATCCGCCACGGCCCATGCCTGTACCGTACAATATCATTACGGCTGGCCCCATACGACAAGGGTCCAAATCAATGGCCCGCCCATTCTGTCAACTGCGAAGGGATGGGCAGGCTCTCCGTCGATGCGACAACACCGGCGAACAACTCACAATGACGTGGGAGGAAGGACATCTCGACCCCAGGGAGGCAGACAGCCACTCCACCGGTGTCCTTTTTTCTTTCTTCTTTTCTTCTTTGGCACGACACACCCACTCCTCCCCTATGGAACATGTGTAAGGCAGCCCCTTCCTTCATCTATAAAAGGGAGAGCATGCCACTCTTCAAGATCGTCGCCTACATCATAGACACACGACACAAATCGCATACGCCGCACACACCACGCCACGATATTGGCACCACGCTCCATCACAGAGACTTGGGAGTCCCTCCCTCTCTCGAACTGTTTGTATCTCCTACTACGAACTGCCACTAAGTAACATAACCTGATTTGACTGGACGAACCAGTATACTCCCCTGTGTCCTCTTAGCGAACCATCCGGGCATAAACGCGCATCTATAAATATACTAGTTGGTGCTTTCACGAAACACCGACACCTGTCATGTTGTGGACTTAGGCCATGGTGGTTGCTCGTGAAATTGAGATGTTTTTGGTTGGTTTTAGGCTCATTTTCCTTGTTCTCTAGGCCCAGATTTGCTTGGTAAGTGGGCCTTCCCCACTTGATCTCATGTTGGGTGCTTGTAAATGTCTCTTTTCATGCACACTTTAGACATATTTCTCTAGATTTCTGACAAGTCCTCCTGCAAACAATGAATCACCAAAACTTGTGGAATTAGGTTAGTTGTAAGTCCAATTTCTAAGTTTGGTGTTCATATCCTTTGATTTTATGCGAGTGTTGGTGGTTATTTTTATGAGTTATGGACCGCCAACAACTCCATGAAGGACAAGTATAGGAAGTGGTTCTACGTGATGCAGGAGTCCGAGCCATTGACTCCTTGCGACGTTGCAGCATCCCCGAGCTACTGAATAGCTGGTCGGCAAGATCGAACAGGTCAGAGATGGTGCAAGTGAAGCAATTGCTGACTATGATCAACAAAGATGAAGTCGACGGACCTGTAGTGGCAGCCAACTTCTGATTCTGGTGGGTGCAACTAATGTTCGAGTATGAGGGAGACAAAAACCCCACCAGGGAGGCGTCAGGGAACCCGCCTGAGAGTGAGACGAGGAACTGGCTCGGTGAACTCTTCATGGCCATCGAGTATTGTTGGTGGCTGTTATCGACAATCTTATACCACCAACTATGCTCTAAAAAGAGGATACTTAGCATATATTACTCACATATACTCTTACTATTGACCTATTTCCACTTGTATTGGAGCATCATTATTTTACAGGAACCATACAAGAAAACAATAGAAAAGGTCACAAGAATACGCTTGCCGACAAAGCGTATTTCATAAAATAAAAAGAAACCCAACCAGAAGAATACATCTGGGCCAACAATCCATGGGGGAGGAGCCTAGGAGCAGCAAATGGCACATGGGCCAAAGCTAGGCACGAGGGAGCCCACCCCTAGTGCGAGCGCACTAGGGTGAGGCCGCACCCCCAAGCGGCCTAACCCGGCCCACCTTTCTCTAATGGTCTACTGAGGTCGGTTTGGCCTAGCATTCAATGCGCCTGCCCCTAAAACCGACCATGGAAGACTATAAAAGAAGGGGGAGACCCCCCAACACACACACCACACCTCTCATTTCACTCTCTCAAGTGTATTCTACCGCATTTTCCTTAGTCCTTATAGTAGTAGAGGAGCAAGGGCTCAACCTTGTAAGAGGAGGAGAACATCTTGGTTTGTTCTTGGTATGAATCTAGTTCTTTTCATCATGTTCTTCCTCTCTTTTGATCAATGTACTTATGTTCTAGAATTAGAGCCTAGTTTATGTTTTGATCATGCTACATGGATTAATTCATAGTTTGTATGTTCTTGGTGTGTAGACTAGTTCATAGTTTTCATACCATGATTATATATGTAGAGCTCTGTTCTTAATCGTTCATACATTAGATGATTAGGAATAGAGCTATGTTGGGGTGGTGGATCATCATATCTTACGATAGACCCAACTTCTTGTCATTCATAGGGTGGGAGACCCAGAGGGACTTGGATAGCTTCTCTATATGCGGGCATGGTGCTTGGGTATAGCAGAGTCAATGGATACATTTCATAGTCCACGGTAGTGGGATAGGCGGCAAGTGGTGATAGCCCTGTCCATCCCTCGTATTCCCCCACGTTCGGCTATGGTGTAGGAGTATGTAAATTGTCACATGAGGTTGCTTACAGACCAGTACTTGGTGGCCTCCCGATCCATCTTATACATAGCTTTATCTCTAACTCATGTATTTGTATGACTAACTATATTCTAGACATTAGCTGTACTTGGATCATTTCTCCTGTAGGATATTATTTGATTATTTTATTCTTTATTCTTTTGCTACCACCATATTCCCACACTTGAGAGGAGGTTTATTTGTGTGTGTGTGTCCACTATCTTGAAAACAGTTATTGTTTACCCCTGTTATGACATTGGTCTATGCAAGTATATTATTCAGATGCAAGTCCATGCTAGAAGTCTTTAGGAATACTCCTGGATTGAAATGCTACAATGATATCTCCGTGTGCTTGTGGATCCATTTCCATAACCTGCAATGAGTTATCATATGACGGTTCACAATATTGTAGCTAGGAACACAGTTTTGGTACTAATACTAAGGAATGCTGAAAGAGTGCTGTACCACATCTCCAAAGTATTGGTTACCTAAGCGTTTGTATAAATTAAATGCACACATGAAAATATGACTATCCGCAAGCGCATAGATATAATACCGGTGTAGTACTTTACCTGGAGGTTTTAAATATCATATCTATAAGGAAACGTGTGAGTATAACTACAAACTGTTGACACCAGATATGGTGTACAGATAATTCCGCAAGCGCACGGATGTCAATGTAGCTTTCACCCAGGAGTATTCCAAGGTGTCGTATTTCCACGGGGAACATGAAATAAACTAGAGTAAGAACTAAGTGTATCCAAAGATAGAATAAGGCTACGCGAGAATAGGTAGAGAGGTTATTTGTGGCTTCTATGAACTAAGGCAAGACTAAGGTAGACCTTCCTATGATTGTTTACTTCGGGGCATACCCGGGCCGGATTCAACCAAGGCTTGGAATACAAAAGGGGGCCCTACGAACACTAGACCTAATGCAGTGGGAATACAAAGGATGAATAGGGTTGTCACCACCTGCCACCTACCACAGCTGTCCGGGGGGTCTAGGTGCATACACAGGTAAGATATAGCCTAAGCGCCACGCTTAATCAATACTACTCTAATCCTCTAGACAAGACTAGAGCTCTAACCAAGTGGTGTGCCCATAAATAATAGCAATTGTCAAGTAATACTTAGTAATGCAATAGAACAAAGTTACCATAGAAGAAGGTAGACTTCACTCGGGGAGGAGCTCCATCCACCTAGGTACAAATGGGGAAGATGTCGACAGCCCCGACTCCTTCCCCAGCTTCTCCTCACCCTCTCCCCATCTTCTACTTCTAAGCACTAGAGCTACAGAGCTTCACCATGTGTCTGTTCTACTAGATATGAGGGAGAGTAACAGTGGATGATTACAAATGAGCCAAACACCACTATATATAGCCTCTAGGAGCATGGGGGGTACTTGTAGGTGCAAGAGGCGGTGGAATGGCAGTTTAGGGGGGTTGGTCAACCTAACTTGGGGGTTGGCCGACCATCCATTTCCACTGACTTCAGCAGCAACGGCCTGGATGCACTCCTGATGGCGGTTGGATGCCAATTGATCTTGCTGAGGTGGTTTGGTGGACCTTGGGGTGTCGACTGACCATCCATTTTGCCGCCTCAGCATCCAACGGTGACGGATAGTCCTTGGAGGTAGTTGTGAGTCGGTTCCAATGGTAGTTGCTGGTCCAAAGACAGTTTGGATAGCAGTTGAGGCCTCCTGTGTGTATGACAGTGGGCCTAGTGATCCACCGGAGCTCTTTGTCCACCCTTGGATCAAACCGACACCAACCAATGGTGGGAAGTGCTCCTAGGCATGCCACCTGGCCTTAGACATAGATTGATGACGTGGAGGCCAAGGTGCACCCTCAGCCGACCATGAGTGGGGTCGGCCGATGTCCCAAAATGGCCATTCTAGCTCATCTTTCTTGGGTGGCCTCAAAATGGTTACTTTCTGTGACTTTTCTAGGTATTGCTTGCATTCAAATAGAATTTCACATACAAGTGGAATTCTGTTAGTATTAAACCGCTATCCTACACTTTGTTTATCATTTTCATTCATTTTGTCACTTTGTTGATGGGTAGAACTGGTACTTAGTGACCGTCAACATGAACCAACCCAACCCGGAGCAGAATCAAGCCTAGATAGAGACAAGAGGAGATCACTAAAGCTACGCTTACTTCAAACCTCGGTAAAAATGTATTTTTCTAATGTTCTAACATGGCCAGATAACTTGAATTGGGGTAGAAATCAGAGTTCTCCCCTACTAGCATCTATATAAGGCTGTCAAACCTTCTAACAGGTGATGGATTATAGAGGATTCAATGAAGCTATAAAGTCACCTTCGTGAGCTACCATCTACCGGAAAGACAAGGGACCTTCACAAGTAATCTAGATCTAAGCTCCACGCTTACACCTATATTACTACTTCACTCTACAGTGTCCAATAGACTAAAGTACTCAAAAGAATTGTAAACTAGAAGAACAATATTAATACAATTTACTTACATAAGAAGGCAATGATTGAAAAACCTCAGAAGCAAGTCCCGTGCGAGGGAACTTGATCCCAGAGAATACAGCCGAAGAGAAGCACTGATAGGCCGGAACTCCTCCGAAACTCTACTCTCTAACTCCTCTCTCTAATTCTAAAGACTAGATAGCTACTCTAAGAGGTAGATCCATTCATAGGGACCCCTCTCAACTAATCCAAGTAGAGATAATGAATTAGGGTTTCAAGGATGCCTCAGACAAAGGGCTAGAGGGCTCCTTATATAGCCCGGTGGGATGCATACGAGCCCTTGGATCAAATAGACTTCACGTACGGTGGATATGAAGCCTCAAAGGCAGTGGAGGAAGCTTCCAGAAGGCGAGGCGAGGCAGTGAAGGTGTGGGCCAGCCGGCCCTAGGGCTTGTGTGGCCCGGCGCCTAAGTTGGGCTTTTTGGGCCCAACTTTGGTGGTTTGCCTTCTAGGTCCATCTAGTGTCCAATGGTGCATGTTTAACCATGAGATAATTCCGCTAATTTGCTTGATAATTAATTCGTTCTCCATGGTTTTCTAGAACACTCCCTGAAAAATATAAAATCACCAAAACTCATGGAATTGTTAGTTATACCCCTAGACTACTATACATATTGATCATTTCTCACGTTTATTTCACTATAAAAAGTTGACACTATCCACCGTCAACACTAAGTTGTGGTTCTAGTGTGTTAGAGATGCTACTCTCTTGGTAGAAGTAAGATTAGTTTCGTTAAACCCAGGCGCCATGCCAGACTCTTTTGAAACTACCACTAGAGGAGTATCACTAGCAGCAAAGTTGGAAAACACCACAAGGCATTTCTTGCCGATGATAGATTCTATCTCTATTCTCAGTGATGATGCTAAGAAATGCCAAAAGGTACAAAAAGGCATCAAGGGTGCACTGGTTCTTCAGTCTTCCATGGCCACCCCTAGGTACAAGAAAATGGATCCGTGTTTTCAATTGTGAGCACTATCAGTTGTGCTACTAGCAGTGCTGACTTGTATTAGATTGGTGACTAGAACCAAGATCTTGTGTACATCTTAGACGTACCAAGCATAGAACGGTTCTGTGGAGTCAACCTGGAGACCCACATGCAGCGCCAGCGCCACCTAGAGAAGGAGACCGCCGATGGCAACAGAGGGGCGGGGGATGTCGAATCACTGGTCACAAAGAAAGCGGCAAGGAAGCACCCCGCACCCGAGGACCCTACGAAGAAGCCAGCTGGCCCTGTGCGCATGGGTGGCCAGTTGATCATCGATGACAAAGAGCCAACCAGTGAAAAATGATGAAAGGTCATGATGGACTGGTCAGACGATGAAGTGTCTAGTGCCACTGATATGAGGGTGTCCCCGGTGTGCTAATTGTGGGAGAGGACGAGCCCACTTAAAGCATCCTCTCCCTCAAAAGCACCATCGCCGTTGAGAACGACGTCTCCTCCAAGAGTCATCGAGGGCACCGTCACCGTCTCGGGCGCCCCCACCACCAAGGGCGAGGACACCGCCTAGGATACCGACAACGACAAGACCACCACTAGAGTCCACAGGCGCAGCAGTCTCTGACCCCAAGGGGTCCACTACCGAGTGTTGACACCTCTTAATGTTATCTCTAGCAACGACGCTAAAAAGGCTTGTAGACCATCGCTACTATAATGCCAAGTTGTCATCCCCAGCATAACACCAAGAGATGTGGTATTAAATCATGCCACCATTTAGAATATAGAAATAGTATCCGCAAGTGCACTGATCAAATACCATTGTAGCATTTTACCTAGAGTATTACCAGGTTGTCATTTATATTTTCCTAAAGGAAGGTCTACATGGCATATGTGTAAGGTAGCGTGATAACCTAGAGTGTAATGGATAGGCATAACCATGTCCTCACTACTCAATGCAGGGGTAAGTCACAAGATAAATGATAAGGATAAGTATAAATCATCAGCATAAACAGATAGAGACTCCTAGCTATATCATTAGGGTTACTAGCAGAACATCAAGAGATATTCCTATGTTATTCCTAGCTACATGTCAATGCATATTATGGTTAGTGCAGTACACATAGTAGTCATAGCTAAAGTTAGCATTACATCTATTCATAGTGGACATACTAGGGAAGTTTGAGAACATAGCACGCCCTTCCTTTGTATAAAAGCCCTACTGTGCCTATAAACGGGGTTTGGACTACATAGGACTCAACAGGATTGTCACACCCGCGATCTACCAAGCCCGACCTATAGGGTGCATTCGCAGATAAACAACATATAAGTACCATGCTTACACAATGTTTACCACTCACCCAATGATCAATTAGATGAGCGCTATACAAACCCATGAATAAGTATAATGTCAATCTAGCTATACTAAGCATATAACCACAACAGACAAAGAACAATATAACTATGAATATAAGTAGATAAGTATTCATCAATTCAATTGTAGCAATCATATAACTATACAATGAAAGAGAACAAAGGTGAGAGGAGGTAAGAACTATGCCAAATCCAAGTTCTTGATGGCTCCGGAATCCAAGCCTTCGCTTGCCTCCCTCTAGTTCCAACTAGCTATCTAGGCCCTAGCTAAGGAGCTCTGATTAGGGTTTCTGGCTTCGAATGAGGAATGAATGAATATGCCTCCCCTGGGGGGTCCTGCCCTCCTTTTATAGCCCTGGGCGATGATCGTGAGCCATCGGATGAAACTGACATTGGCGGACGGCTGAGATCGATCCTCAAAGGCGGTGGAGCAAACTGGGCGAAGCGGGCCACCAGCGGGGCTAGGCCCAGACCAGCCGGTCAGGCCCAGACTGGTCGGTCTGGCCTGGTGGCCCCCGGGCCTCCGCTTCGGCGTCGTGTCTTCCGGTCCCTTCTAGATTGTTCCTGCGCTGCCGTGGCGTGGCGCCCGATTTCCCGTTCTATGTTCCGATAAACTCCTGGGTTTGTGTCTTTTCCAATTTACACCTGTAGAAATAGTGAAACACCAAAACTCATAGAATTCTATCAGTGCAAACCCTATATCTACTTTGGTGATCGCAATTGTATCCTTTTCCATGGCTAGTTGACGGTTAGATTCATACGATAACGACCGTCAACAACTCCCCCAAGCTTAACCTTTGCTAGTCCCTTAGCAAAGAAAACTCAGAAAAAGTTATTATAAGATGTATATGTTTAAGCATTATAGCCATCTTGAAGCAACTCCCTAGAAGTATACCTGCAGTCGGACAGAAATTCTCCTCCAAGTTATGCAATAACTGAGCTGACTTTTAAACTTACCCATATTACCTTTGACTGTGGGGCTTATTAGCTCTTCCTTGGGTCTTGAGTACTTGACAGATAGAAAGATCCCATCTAAGCACTATGTCTCAAGCCCTTCGCTCAACTATCATTCTAGAGTTTTTAAAGGTTTTCAAATAAAACTCAGAGTTTTCCATGTATGACACTCTCAAGTCTCTCAATATATGTGGTATTTGCGGATTCTCACCAAGGCAGTGATGATGGTTGCCTTTCTTTTCATCCAATAACTAAAGCTTATGTGGAGCTCATAGGTAAGGAGAAAACTAAAAGAGCAAACTTGCAATGCATATGTTGTAAAGTCAAACAAAGGATCCATGGAGAAACAAGTCAAACAGTCGAATCAAGATGTATAGGTGGATGGATAGGGTGGATGTATGGTGGAACCTAATTCTACTCAGCTCCTTGAATGCCTACCTCTCCTTTGGACTTTGGGAACTGGCCAGAGGTTATAAGCTATCTTTTTCTCTTTTTATCAGGGAATCGGGCATCTAAGTGCCCATTGTTTTAGCACTGGGACACTTGTCCATTTTTCTTTTCTTCTCCCCTTTTTTCTTCTTCTTCTTCTTTTTTTAATATCTTTTTGCAAAGCTCATAGCACTCCTTTTGGCATTGATGGATTTGGAGAGATAGTAACAGGAACTTGGAGCATTTATTGGGTGGCTATCCTAATGGAAATGTTTTTGGTGTTCTCTCCTAGTGTAGGAGTAAAACATTTTTGGAATGGATGTAGATGGAATGGCATGTTGTTGCGCCTACTCCAGTGTAGAGTAGTGCATATGGAGGTGGACCTTGATTCAAAAGCATGACAAATTTCTCACCAGGGTCACAAAGGTTGACGAAACTCAATGCATGACAAGCAGCATGTACGTGGAAGTTTATCTAGCCTATCTCATCATGTTTGGCTCTGGTGGGAATGTAAGCTTTGTCATATAGGAACTCATCATGTTTTTGCATTTTTCAAAAGATAAATCTCCAGAACTCTAGTGTCACTTAGAACAAGATATATAGCAGCTCAGACTTTCTCAATCTTATCAATCAGGTACCTAGACTTAGTTCAAGCATATGCATCCCACAAGTTTTAGGTTCAGAGCAAATCCTCATATCAAAATAGTTGGAGCTAAAACTTGGGAAAACTTTTATCTAGACTCTAGGTATTTTAGAGGTGTTGTAACAGAGCAGACTTATCATCATTTCAAATCATCTCAAGAGCTTCCTTTTTATTAACTCTAGATAGACAAACATTTTATTTATTTTTTTCATTTTTCAAAGACTCATACTATATAAGACTCTAAAGACTCTAAAAAGCATGGATCTTCATGTGCCTATATATTTTTGGTATTTTTAGGTTTTCTTATGATACTATGGTGAACCTTCATGTGCTGATATATTTTTGGTATTTTTATTTTTATGACTGACTCGATAATCACGTAGGTACACTTATCTGGGTACCTAGGGGATGCCTTCCCCCAAGCTGGTTGTTGTTGTGGTTGAGCATTAAAGCTGGGCAGTCCTCTCGGTGGAGCTCATGCTTGCAAGAGCTGGTGTAGCTGGGAACCTTCATCTCATTTAATAAGAAGTTGCTTCCTCCACACAGTGGTTAGCTGTGTGTAGGAAAGGTGTATTTCGAGTGGTGAAGATGATGATTCCTAGGTGGACTAGCTCTTAGAGTCATTCTGCAGCAAACATCTCATAAAACACCAAAACTCATGGAACAAATTAGGATAAACAGTTAGTGGTTAGCCGTTTCGTGGACTGGTTGGTTTGAGAGGTTTTCAAAGGTTGTTCAGTGCATACATTGCAGCAAGATGCTCAATGATTATTTTTGAATTTTCTATTTATTGAATAGAAAGAAAATATGCATGCTAATTTTTATTTTATTTTTAGGCCACCACAGTGAACACTCCTTTAGCTTGCAATTTGCAGGTATGTCACATGGGGCTTTAAGGTTTTCCAAATGTTTTTGTTGTTTTCTATAAAGATGATGATAACTAACTAAGAATTAAAAGTGCAAGAAAGTAAATAGATAACTACCATTGTTACCTTATGGCAAGGGTTCAGAGTTTAGAGTCCTCCAGACAAGACTCGTCGTCGTCACTTCTAGGATGCTTCATCAGATCCCGAGGATGGAGACCCTGACGCTGGACCTTCATAGGTTGTTGATGTTCCTTAGGTGTTGTAGATTCTTCTTTGATTGCCTCCTCCTCAACATTGCTCTTTTGAGAGTGATTCCTCCGACGCTGACGTCTTCTCTTGGACAGGGTGAAAGCTGCTAATCCAGAAGAGTTATAATATTTAAATTGACAGCGTACCTTCTCTCCTGGGAACTGGAAGTGGACTTGGCCTAATCCATTATAGATGATGGCTTTGGTGGTGCTGAGGAATGACCTCCCAAGGATGATGGGTGTCTTATCTTCTTCTCCTATGTCCAGTATCATGAAGTCGGTCGGAACGTAGTGGGTGTGGATTTTGACCATGATATCCCTTGCTACTCCCTCCGAAAATCTCGTCGTGTTGTCCGCTAGCTGCAGCTGCATATAGGTAGGGTATAAAGGTGTATCGAATAATAAGTCATATACCTTTTTGGACATAATGTTGACAGCTGATCCGGTGTCACAGAAAGCATTGTAGAAGGAGCACTGTCCAATAGTGCAACCGATGGTCGGCATGCCTGGATCCTCCCTCTTGATTAGGAATGGTGAAGTTAAGAGGTGGTCATGCTCATACTCAATAGCCTTCACTACTTGGACTTGCTTTCTCACTGGCCTTCTACTCTTGTTCTTTCTCTTCCCATTTGAATTCTTCTTCTTGGCTTCTTCAATTGTTGGCTTGACTGGGAAGTAAGCTCCTCTTGGGTCCACAGGAGCTTCAAGGGTCTTGTTCTTGAAACTGAACTTTTCTTTGTTACCCTTGATGGTGAAATAAATCTTTGCACTGTCCGTTTAGATGATAGTCTTTGCAGTACTCAGGAATAGTCGACCAAGAATGATTGGACTCTTAGGATCTCTGCCGGTATCCAGGACTACAAAGTCTACAGGGACATATGATCTCCTGATTCGTATGCACACGTCATCTAAGATTGCTTCAGGGTGCTTAACTGTCTGGTCTGTGAGCTGCAAACACATATTCGTGTACAACAAAGATGCCAATGGAAAGACTTGGTCAAGGATTATCTTAGGCACGATGTTGACATTGACGCCTAGATCGCAGACAACTTCAGGGAAGTCATGCTGTCCAATAGAGATGGGGATCACAGGTCTCCCTAGATCTCCTCTCTTGGGTGGCATGGACTCATCCTTCCACCCTGATGATGCTTCAACATAGTAACTTGCATACACATCAACAAGATTTACGGTCTCAGGCTCTAGAGATTGCCCTGGAATCTTACCATCATTGGTCGGTGGAACAGCGGCCGCCAGCTGAGCTAGTTGTTTTTTTATTGAAGCTAAGCTAGTTCTTAACAACAGAGGTAAAGCTATCCATTTTAGTGTTTATGTTTTCTAGCATTTTATCATTGGATGCTACCTTCCTAGATAAAGTCTCCACAATTTTAATTTGGTTGGAGATCACTTCTCTCAAAGGCAATTGAGCATAGCTATTGTAATTAGTGCCTTGAAAGTTTTTTTTTGAACCAAAACCGTGGGGCAAAGAGCCCCCCAGCAACTTTTATATATAAACAGGAACCAAAGTACAGGAGAAACTTACAAAGGGATTACAAAGCCAAAGCAAGCCTAACCAGCGGTTAGACAGGGGGTGGGGGGAGGAAGGAGGGGGACGGAGCAGCGCTAAACTAGATTACAAGGAGCTGAGCCATAGTCTAATAGAATCGTGAAAAGCATGGCTTGATTCTGAACCGGTGATCAGTGACTTCCTTCTTGAAGGAATTCTTCCAGGTTGACAGACATGGCGGCCTCCCATTGAAAATGAATGCATTCCTTTCATTCTAGATACTCCAGGCAGCAATCATAACAATCTCCATGAAGAAGGGTTGTGAAAAATTACTTTTTGCATTAATCAGTTTTCCATGAATATCTAGATCCTCCCTCCAGGTAATGCCAAGAACAAACCATCTAGTGACAGAAGCGGTGCAATGAAAGAACAAGTGGACAGCAGTTTCCTCAATGTCATCCTGACAGAGGATACAATTATACCCTTCCTCCAGAAACTTTTTTCATCTTCTAAGCATGTTTCTAGTATTAAGACGATCATTTAGCAATAACCAAGCAAAGAGTTTGATCTTAGGGACATATTTTGATTTCCATATCCAGACAACCATTCTAGGAGGGGCCACATTAGAAAATTGATATTGATAATATCTGCTTAAAGAATAGCCCTGAGATCCCCAAATAAACACCCATTCATCCTTGAGATCCTGAGAATTGACTGAGAACTGTAGGAGTTCAGCTTGCAGTAACAAAAACTCATCAAAGGCAGCCCTCGTCATAGGGACTCTGAAGCAGCTGAGCAATGAATCAGCACATCTCATCTTCCAAAGTGATATTTTAAGGTCCTTTGCAAAACTGGATAAGTCAAGAAAAGCTTGAGAGAAGACCTTCCCATTGATCATATCCTCCCAAAGACTGATAGTATCACCTCTACCAGGAACACATGCAGCAGTGCCTCTGTATTGAGTGTTAAGCCTTAAGATATCTTCCACCAGAAAGAACCCTTTTCCCTTGCAAGGTGAGGAACCTCATTAGCATAATATTTATGCCAAACCAGCTGCACCCATTGCACATCTTTTTTCCTATAGAATTTGTTAAGCTGTTTGAGAAGGAGAGCATCATTCTGCACACTCAAATCAATAACACCTAGGCCCCCTTTGCCTTTAGGCATTTTAACAAGATCCCAAGCAGCAAGATTGTAGCCCTTTTTTCTATAATCACTGCCTCTCCATAGACAGTTTCTCTGATGTTTGTCAATGATTTCAATTACAGTAACTGGGATCTTCAAAGTGCACATATAATATGTGGTAGTATGTGGGGAGAGAAGAGATCACAGAGTTAACCAATTGCAGTCTTCCAGCAGAAGTTAGAAATTGGGAACTTGCAGAAAGCCTTCTTTCAATTCTGCACATAAGTGGAGCAAAATCCTTAACCTGAGGTTTTGTGAGTCCCATGGGCAGACCAAGATAAGTGAAAGGGAAGGCACCCATCAAGCAACCAAAAGTGTCAGCAAGCACAGCAGCTCTATCAACCTCTATATTAATTGGAATGAGGCAGGACTTGTGATATTTGACAGTAAGACCAGTAGACAAGGCAAATTTGTGCAAAGTATCCTTCAAGAGTAGCAATTGACTTTCAGAGCCTTGCATAATGATAATGGTGTCATCAGCATATTGCACAACAAGAAAAGGAGCATCAGCTTGCAGAGGGAAAGGGGGAATGAGATTCCCAAGTTGGTATTCAGAATTAATGACACACTGCAAGAGATCAGCAGCAATAGCAAATAAAAGGGGGGAAAGGGGATCCCCTTGCCTAACACCCCTTTTACATTTGAACTCCTTGCCAGCCACCCCATTAAGAAGAACTGATGTGGTTGCAGATGAGAAGATATCAGTGATCCAGCTGATTCATTTCTGGGTGAAGCTTTTGGCTCTAAGAATCTAAATAATGGCATCATGCTCCACCAAATCGAAGGCTTTCTCAAAATCAAGCTTTAAAATGACAATCTCCCTCTTAGAGTGGTGGCATTGATGTAAAAATTCAAATGCCCACCCTAAACAATCCTGTATGGTTTTTCCCTTGATAAAACCATATTGATTATCATGAACCACCTTGAGAGCCTGAGATTGAAGTCTAGTCGCTAGCAGCTTGGTGATGATTTTGAAAGATGAATTCAGCAGAGAAATAGGCCTAAAATCATTGACAGTCTCAGGATTATCTTTCTTGGGGATCAGGGTGATGAAAGAGGAATTGATACTCTTAATATCAGCAAGGTGACTGTAGAAGTCCATGCAAAGCTTGTAGATATCTTCTCTGATGATATGCCATACTTTCCTGAAGAAGAGGCTGTTAAAACCATCAGGGCCTGGGGCTTTATCATAGGGGAGATCAAGAATGACAGCATCAATCTCCTCCTTAGTAAATGGAACACATAAGACATCAAGATCCAAACATGGCTGGACAACAGCCTCCAAGTCAAATTGCATAGAGATGTCAACATTGCAGCCTAAGCGCCTCTTGAACTCCTGAAAGAAAAGAGCACTTTTCCTAGTATGATCTGTGACCATTCTGCCATTGCCATCCATGATTTGACTTGGACGTTTCTCCTAAATCTTTCAGTGGCCATTGCATGAAAGAACTTAGTGGGTTCATCCCCATATTGCACCAGACGCTGTGTGAACCTTTGCTTCCAATAGGCCTTCTGCATAGCCAGCAAATTCTACATATGGGCTTTAAGAATATTCCTAAAACAAAGCTCCTGAGGGAAGAGGCACCTGATTTCTTCTAGCTTATCCAGAAAAGCAATGGTGAGATTACTGTGAGCAATGAGTTTAGAGAGGTTGGAGAGACCTTTGGACCAAATCTTGAGTATTCTTCTGAGAAGCTTAAACTTGGAACTGACAATGTGAGCACTGTTTTGACATCGAGGGGGTGTCCCAGGCAGCCAAAATCTGCTCAAAACAACTAGGGTGGTTGAACCAAAAATTCTCAAATCAAAAAATGTTAGCCCTAGGGATACTGGTACCAATTTGAACCTTGCAAGGGAGATGATCAGAAGTAATCTTGGCCAAGGGAAGTACCAGGGTGTGAGGGTAAGAACTGGTCCAAGCAACAGAAGTGAAAAACCAGTCAACCTGCTCCAAAAGTGGGTTATTTTGCATGTTGCTCCAGGTATAACTTCTACCTTTGATAGGCAGCTCAAGAAGCCCAAGATGACTAATCAGATTATTAAAAACAATAGTATCATTAAAATTCCCTCCAGGCTTATTTCTATTTTCTGCAGATCTGTAGAAATTAAAATCGCCCATGAGAAGCCAAAGGTCATCATCACCAATATCAAGGCTAGCCAGCCAATTCACAAAGATATCTCTCGCAGGCTGTCTACAAGGACCATACACTATAACAAGCACACAGGATTCCAAGCAATGAGTAGAGGTAACAGAAAGTTTGATAGCAAAGGGTTGTTTTTCTTGGACCATGACAGAGAAGTAAGAGGAAGCCCAGCAAACCAAAATACCACCAGCGGCACCAATAGAAGGGCAAAAATCAAACTTATCAAATCTTTTTGGAGCAAACTTTCTGATATAAAAGAGGTCAAAAGATTCTCTTTTTGTTTCCTGTATACAAAACATATTTGCACCACATTCATCGATTTTGTTACGAATAGCATCCCATTTATCCACATCATTAATACCACGAACATTCCAACATAATATATTCTAGGACCAACTATTCATTATAAGAAATATTGAAGTAGAAGTAGCATATGGGGGCATTGCCACCAAGATAGAGTTCATATAATGTCATCTGCATATATATATAAACTATAATACACATAAGGATAAAGCATGGCCAGAAACCATGGCCCCCCAACAATGGTGCATTGAGTCCATTAATCCTTGGAGCTTTGGAGAAGGCTAGCATCCTCAATCTCCAAAGGAGGGATGTCACAAAAGGAAGACCCCAGATCCACAAGGGCTCTAGCTAAAATTGGTTCCACCACTTCATCCGCTTGGATACTGTCCAGCTCATTGTTGATGATAGCACATTTAAGATCTTCCACAGTGGAGAAAGAAACACTTTTCTTGGAGGCTCCTCTCTTTCTACGAGGCTCATTGTCTAGTCTGATATGGACAACATCCACATTGGTTCTAAGTCTAGCACTCCTTCTAACCTCATCATCAACAATGGGAGTTTTAGCCTTTGCCTTCCTTTTCCTGGGAGTGATGATAGGTGAGGGGTCCAGAACATTGGCAGGAGCATCTTCTTCTACAATTGTAGAGAGAGGCTGGGAGTCTGTCATATCTACATCAGTAGGTACTTCTGAAATATCAGCATCATCATCCAAAATGGAATTCACATAGGCATCATTATCCAGGATGATATTCATATTGACCCCATCAGGTAGACCAGCATAAGAGGCAGCTACAATATCTTGGGCAGGATGAAATTCAATTGATGGAGGATGAAGATTCTGCAGAATCTGATTTCTAGCAAAATCTTGATCATAAGGAACAATCTCCAGACTTGGGTCAGCATCAGTAGCAGAACAAGGAAGAACACTAGTGCTTTGAGTCAAGCTTGATTCAGAGATCCTTGCAGAAGCAGAACTGCCATTACTAATCTGAGCAAGCCCAGACATAAGCTGTAGCCTAGGAAGCCTGAAACCAGTAGAAGTGGAGGCCTCAGCATTGTTGCCCCAATGTGGGTTGTCCAGATTTGGAAACAAAGATTGTGCTTCCTGACTAGCAAAAGAGGGGTTCCAAGCAGAGACAGGAACAGGCTCCTTCATGGGCAGAGTTCTTAGAGCTTCTCTGGCAATCCTAGCCAATTCGTGCAACAGCATCTCAATAGAAGGAATAGGGACAAATCCTCTGTGAAGGCCAAGCCTGTTGGCCATTTCTCTTATCAGGTAATCATTGTCAAAGAGCCTTTCATTGAAATCTGAAACTCTTAGGGACTTTTAGCACTCTGGCTGTTGCTTCTGACAATAGGAAGGGGCAGCTCCAATGTCACAGGAAGTCCTTCAGCTCTGAAGAAAGACCTGGTGTCACTGCTCACCAAGGTGCTGTGTTGGGGATACTCAGGATGTTGCATAATGGCATTAGCAACAGCAATATCAGCCAGCTGATGAATAGCATTAAGTTCATTTTCAGCAACCAATTCTCCCTCTTGCTGAATCCAGTTGTCCCAGGCATCATTGTTCTGCTGGTTGTGCTGGGGGTGAGGAGGTGGAATTTCCCATCCATGACCAGATTGGCCTGATTAACATGATCAAGATCACCCACATCTTCAAAAAAATCCAGGGAACTGATCAGCATGGTTCTGATTCAGAGCATGAGCATTAACAGGATGAGGGTTGCCATTTGGAGGGATTTGATCTTCATCAGCAGGTAGTTCTTCATTGTTTTGGCTACCATGAACATACACAAGAACAGTCCAAGAAGAACCATTAACCCCAACCGCGTTGCTCTCACAGACCAGAATACTTCTAGGCACCCTGCTGACTAAAGTGACCTTGCATCTCAAAATAATTCTAGACTTGCATCTAGAGTTGCTAGTCCAAGTAATGACAGTACCAAATTGACCAATAGCTTGACTGATAATATCCCTTCTTTGGAAGTCAAGAGGAAATGCAAGGAACATAACCTAGCACGTTGAATTGAAAGGACAATTTCTCAGATTAAAGCCTCTATCATGTTCTTGAACAATAATCTCTCTAACATCATCAACCTGGTGTGGGCTTAGGTTGATCATCGCTTGCCACGCAACTGGGTAACTGAACTGACTGAGACACAATCCAAGCGGAGACAAACAACTAGAAAGAAATCTGGCACCATGCTCATTTTCAAGGAAATGCACAACTTCTTCCATTGCATCATGCAAATGATTCTGAGGCGGAGGCAGAAGAAGGGTGACAATAGCATACTCTTCATCACGGCGAGGAGGATTACCACTGACGATGATTCTTCCATGAGCAGGCCTGACCCAGTCCTCAAGCTCAAACCCCGGCGGCACAAATGGTGCAGGGTTCACAGCAAAGTTCGCCATTTCCGACGCCGATTCCGGCTCGTTGATGAGTGACGAGGACGACGAGGGAAGAAGAACAGTCGAGAGACTGGGGTTTTCTCTCCCCTGAGACGAGATTGGGGACAATTCACTGTTTAAACGCGCCTCTTCGGTTTCAATAGGCCTATCTGTGTTGGGGAGCAACCTGGGCCTCCAGACCAACTTGGGCCAGGAGGAGCTGGGCTTACGCCAATTGGGGCAATCTTTGAATCTGTGCCCAGGATTAAAGCAGCCGGCAGAAATAATAATATTGGTGCAGTTAAAACAATTATGCTCCAGGCTTAAACACCAGGTGCACCCTCCTAAGCGTCGAGCACACTTAACAACACTGACCACCATCAATGGGGTAAGACCTGTATCTGCAATTGAGTTTGAATTCAAATTTGAAGGCACAACAGCCTTGGAGGCAGGAACAAACCTTGATAGTTGGGCCTTTGCTGATTCCATCCTTGATTTTGAGGACGATAATTGTTGTTGTTGTTGTTGATGAAGTTCACATCCTCATGGGTCTCAGGGCAGTTGTTGCCTGAGTGTCCCATATTGCCACACACTTTACAAGTCATGCATGAATCATTGATGCGCATGACGTCTTGTTTCAGGCTGGCCTTATCTTCCAGCTTCTTCATGAGCAGATCTATCTTGGCAGACAGCATGTCTACTTCCTTGAGCTGGTGCCTTCCTCCACTCCTCTTAGGGGTTGTTTGGCGCTCTACACTCCAATCTTGATTGGAGGCCATCTTCTCCATAAGAGCAGTGGCTTATGGTATGGTCAGTGACATGAATGCACCTCCAACAGCAGCATCAACATTGTTACCGGTGCTATTGGTGAGTCCATGATAGAAAGTCTGCATGAGGAGCCAATTCTCCATTCCATGATGAGGACATTCTGATATATAGTCTTGAAAGCGTTAGCATGCCTGTTGATATCTGTCAACGCCCACTGAATAATCCATAAGTGCACGGATACCGTTGTAGCTTTATCCCAGAAGTATTCCAGGTTTCGTTCCACTGAGAAACATGCGAGATCAACTACGGTCTAACTTAACTAGGAATAGTAATAAGGTGAAGGTAGAGAATGGATTTAGATAGAACTAAGTATAACTAGGGCGACAATTAATGGGGTTGAGCATAGCAATCAAGGTTGATGATAGTAGGGGAGTGGAGAGGATAACTATGTTTCTCTTCTTCTAACTTGGGCAAGTCTATGTCTTCTATTGCTAACTAGGGACATTACATAAGGAGAGACACCAATATAGGATGTTGATCTCCTTAGCAACCACGTCCTACTTGGCCTACAAATGGGATAGTAGGATACATAGGATTCAATGGAGCTATATAGTCACCTCCATGATCTACCACCAAATCCAGAATATAGGGTGCATCCACGATTATCCTAAGCCTAAGCACCATACTTACACCTATGATAACACTCTACTCCCCCTAGGAAGAGAATAAAGCACTCAAAGAGAGTCGTGATCCAGAAAAACAATAAAGGCATAGAACTTACTCGCATTAGAAGTTGATCACCAGAGACATCCCAGGAGCAAGCTCAAGTAGAGCTTGATCTTGCCAAGGCACAAGCCGTAGTGAGGGCACCGACAGGCCGGCACCTCCTCCTAACTCTTCCCTCACTCTCCATCTCACTATTATCTAGAAGACTAGATACTAGAGAGGACTAATCTTCTCTTGATGGCTGGCCCCCGAGAGGTTATCCATTCAAGGGACACCTCTCAATTAGGGTTTTAGAGAATAGCAAATGCATGTGTGCCTTCATAGCCCGGTAGGATGAACATGAGCCCTTGGATCAAACCGACTTTGGCGGACGGCTGAGATTGAAACCCTAAGGCGGTGGAGCACGTGGGCCAAAGCTGGGCCCGTTTGGCCCTTATGCTTGAGCACCGCCGGTCCAAGGCCGGACCGGCGGTGCTGGCTCGGGGCCTCTCGCGGTCCGCTTCGGCGTGGTGTCTTCTCGCACCTTCTGGAGTCTTCTAGTGCAACCCCCGCTGTGGAATTGATATCTTTTCATCTGAAACTCCGAAAAAGGCAAATGATATGTCTGTTTTGATCGTCTCGATGAGCTCTTCGCAATTGTGCATTCCAATTCATCATTTGAGGTGCTTGTAATCTATCATATTGGTCCTTTTTGATAGCTATTCTAATATGTACCTATAGAAACAAGGATTCACCAAAACTCGTGGAATTCTGTTAGTGTAAACCCTAAGTCTACATTAATGATCACAAATGTTCCTCTTTCAAGAGTTAGTTGATGGGTAAATTTGGTCATTAACGGCTGTCAACAACAACACCCCACACTTAACCTTTGCTAGTCCCATAGCAAAGCTAAGCTCAGAAAGCTTATCAAAAGATATGTGTAAGTTCAAGCATTGTAGCCATTTCAAAGTAACTCCTCAGAAGTATACCTGCATTCAGACAAAAATTCTCCTCCAAGCTTAAGCAATAACTGAGCTAACTTTCAAACTTACTTATGTTACCTTTGACTATGGGGCTTACCAGGTTTTACTTGGGTCTTGAGCAATCGAAAGACAGAAAGATCCAGACCAAGTACTATATCTCAAGTTCTTTGTTCAACTATCATTCTAGAGTTTTTAGAAGTTTTCAAATAAAAGTCGAGTTTCCATGTATGACACTCTTAAATCTCTCGGTATATATGGTATTTGTGGATTTTCACCAAGGTAGTAGTGATGGTTGCCTTCTTTTCATTCTATAACTGAGGCTTATGTGGAGCTCATAGGTAAGGAGAAAACTTGAAAGAGCAAACTTGCAATACATATGTTGTGAAGTCAAACAATGGGTCCATAGAGAAACAAGTCATACAATCGAATCAAGATGTGCAAGTGTATGGATATGATGGATATGTGGTGAAACCTAATTCTACTATGCTCCTTGAAGACATATCTCTCTTTTGGAACTTGGCCAGAGAGTATGAGCTATCTTATTATTATTATTATTTTCATCAGGGAGGCAGGTATCTAAGTACCCATTGTTTTTTTTGCATTCGGACACTTGTCCATTTTTTCAACTCCCTTATTTTATCTCTTTTTTTTTTGATAATTTTTGCATAGCTCATAACACTCCTTATGGCACAGAAGATTTTTGAGAGATAGTAATCAAGAACTTAGAGCATTTATTGGGTGGCTATCCTAAGAGGAATATTTTTGGTGTTCTCTCCTAGTGTAGGAGTGAAACATTTTTAGATGGATGTAGATGGAATGGCATGTTGTTGCACCTACTCCAGTGTAGAGTAGTGCATATGAAGGTGGAGTGTAAGTGGATCTTGATTCAAGAGTATGACAAATCTCTCACAAGGGTCATAAAGGTTGACAAAACTCAATGCAAGACAAGCAGCATATATGTGGAAGTTTATCTAGCCTATCTCATCATGTTTGGCTCTGGTGGGAATGTAAGCTTTGTCATACAAGAACTCATCATATAAGGTTTTGTATTTTTTTAAAAGATAAATCTCCAGAACTTTAGCATCACTCGGAACAAGATAGATAGCAGCTCAGACTTTCTCAATCAGATCAATCAAGTACCTAGACTTAGTTCAAGCATATGCAACCCACAAGTTTCAGGCTCAGAGCAAACCTTAATGTCAAAACAGTTAAAGCCAAAACTTGAAAAATTTATGTCTAAAAACTAGGCACTCCAAAGGTGTTATAACAGAGCAGCTTTTTATCATTTTTATCTTTAAGGATCATCTCAAGGGCTTGCCTATTTATTGACTCTATCTAGACAAATATTTTTTTATTTGGTTTTTTTCATTTTCAAAGACTCATACTATATAAGACTCTAAAAAGCATGGACCTTCATGTGTCCACATCTTTTTGGTATTTTTTTCATTTTTATGACTGACTCGATAATCGCGTAGGTACACTTATCTGGGTACCTAGGGGATGCCTTCCCCCAAGCTGGTTGTTGTCATGGTTGAGCATTGAGCTGAGCAGTCCTCGCGGTGGAGCTCATGCTTACAAGAGCAAGTGTAGCCGGGAATCTCGATCTCATCCAACAAGAAGTTGCTTCCTCCACACAGTGATTAGCTGTGTGTTGGGAAGGTGTACTTCAAGTGATGTCAATGAAGATTCCTAGTGGACTAGCTCTTAGAGTCATCCTGCAGCAAACATCTCACAAAACACCAAAACTCGTGGAACGGATTAGGGTAAGCAATTGGTGCTTAGCTTTTTCACGGACTAGTAGTTGTGAGAGATTTTCAAAGGTTGCTCTAGTGTATACAGTGTAGCGAGATGCTCAATGATTATTTTTGGATTTTCTATTTTTGTTATGCAGAAAAGAAAACATGTATGCATGATTATTTTTGTTATTTTTATGCTACCACGGTGAAGACTCCTACGGGCTTTTACGCACCACAGAATTGATCATATGGGGCCTCAAGTTTTATGCTGCATGAATTAACTAATAAGATGGATGTATATTTATTTTTATATATTTTTCAATGCACTATTAATTTGGCAAAGTAAACATGCTAAAGAGAAGGAATTCATGCAATGCAAGCATGTAAATATGGATAACTACCGATGTTACCTCACGGCAAGGGTTCGGATTTTAGAGTCCTCCGGACGGGACTTCTCCCTTCTTGTTGATTCCTTCGGTGTTGTCACGACATGGGGTTTCTTTGGTTGCGTGCATGGGAGTGCATCTTCTCTAAGCTAGCTCTTTCAGCGAAGACAAAGATTTCTATGATGATCCCCTTTATGATGTGTCACCTTCTTCTATCTAACCCGTTTTGATTTTGCTTTGACAGATCTAGGACCTCCACTTGTACAAAGTAGGGAATTGACTCCCCCACACTTCGCTTAAAGTGTGTCCTGCTCATGAAGACAAGGTAGAGATCAAGTGCATGGGCTCTGTTGGTGGAAAACACCAACCGAACCATAACTTCTATTCCACTTCTCTAACCTTAGTCATATTGAACAACATGGAGTTGTTATTATATGCATTGTTCAATCTCCATATGAGTGGCAGGTTTAGAAGGTTGAGCAAGGATGTAACATTTAAGTTCATTAGGCTACAAGAGTTGAAAAGCTTAACCTAAGGAAGGATTGTCTATCTATACATGATGTGTCAATATTTTCATGATTATGACTATCATCTTCCAAGAATAAGGTGTGCAACTTTTTAGCTCATTTGGTTAAGACTATGGATCAAGATAGTGATGATATGAACAACTTTTAAGAATTAGACATGTTGAGTTAATCAGGATTGATCATGGATATGTTGCTAATACATGTTAGGCTCTTTATTGATGTTCATACTAGAGTCAAGGAAAAGCTTTCTTAAGTAGTGACCGTTTACCTTTTGGATGTTACCTCCATCATTAGAGCATGATGACACCATGTGATGAGGAGTAGATGACTCGTGATGGTCCTTTCCTTTGGCTCGATGTTTTCCTTGTTTGGACAGCCTCACATCTTGAGTTGTTCAAAATGCCTCTTGTTTCCTGGATGGTGCTCATTTCTTCTTATCCCTTTGTCATGTTATCTTCATTTTGCTCTTTTCCATTTTGGATTTCTGTCTCAATCTTTGTTTTATGCATGCATAGGATTAGTGGACAACACATACCCGAAGGAGTATACCAATTCAAATAGGGGGATTGTTGTCTCTAAATCATGTGCATTAATTAGAAAGATGGGTTCTCATATTTTATGCAAGCATGGTTCAAGGCAAAGGTAACTTGCAGCTGAAGACAAAGTGAATGATCATTGATACTTACAGTTCTTCCATCAATGACGAATGAGTTGTATCTTCAATGTGCAAAGTTATTGGAGTTCGTCATGTGCCTTGCTTCATCTCTAATTTGAATTCATCTCTTGACTTACCCAGATTGGATTTAAGAATTGCCTGCAGAGGTTAGTCCAACAAAATATCCAGTGTCTACTAAAGCATGCTTTTAGTTCAAGAACCAACCTAGACACCACGTCTAATTTGATTCAGGAAGGCATTTCAACCTAAGCACCATACTTAATTTAAAAGCCTTTAGAAGCAATATCAGCACACCTCTTGGTTCAAGATCAAACTAGACACCTTGTCTAATTTAATTCTAGAAAACAATTTAAACTAAGCACCATGCCTAATTTAAAAGGTGTGTGAGAATACTTCAAAAACTTATGCATACTATAATAGACAATAGTAGCATGAAAGCATTGTAGAGATTCATTATTCAAGTAGAGATGAAAGAGCATGATTGTTATATGGCAAGTTGAGCATGGCTTAAAGATAGAGAGAACCAAGATCAGCAACATGGCATATGATTTTTTAGAGAATCTCATCCCCCCACACTTGAGTTCTTGCAAGACAAGATCAAGTTTGGATGTGATGTTGCTGAAAAAATTAGTTGGACATACCTTGCACCATTATTCTTATTCTTGCTTCAAACCTAAAATGGTTAGTGACAAGAATACCCGAAGGAATATGTTCACAATTATATCTCTATACTCAATTCACACGGGCAGTTCAGCAAAAGGTGAATATTCATGTTGTCTGTCGAAAGCGCTAGTTCTTGGTTAAAAGCTCATTTTTGGGAAACCTCAGAATTACGCTTCAAGATGGTGAAGTGGTTTCCCCTCCAACACCAATCATTATCTATCTACCTCAAGATTCGCATATCGAGATTTGCAATGTTTATGATAAACATATGCATCTACAACCATCCTTTTGAAGTTTTTAGGAATAGGATGTATGGGGGGTTAAAGATCTCGAGTGTGGTAGACAGACCAAGAGATTCAAGAGATGTGTCATATGAGCATGTCTTTGATGAGGTTTTTATGAAGTAGCTTCCATGCTCATCGATGTCATCTTTCTTACTAATCTCCAAGGGTGATTCTTTATGAATGTCTATAGGCAAAAATATTATATTTTGCATTTCATGCCTATGACGTTCTTTAATCATATTATTGTCCAAGATCTCCTTGGAATTGGTGGATCTCAAGTTGGTCTGCTCAATGGCCTCCTCCAAACTTAGATGAGTTATAAGTTTACCATTTGGATCTAGGTCTAGGCTATGGTCCATCCATTCTACATATTCTAGCCATTGTTGTAGCACTTCTTGGTCATCCTCAAGTCTATCATGATTCCTATGCTCTAAGTGTCTTAGTGGATCTCTAAGGTCGTCATGAGACTTAGGAGAACAAGTGTCAAGGGATTCTTTGGGGTCAAGGATGGATTCTAAGATAGGTTCAGGTAAGACATCTAATGTGAGAATAGAAGGAGAGAAGATAGGATTAGAATTAAATTGACTTGGCTTTCCTTCTATGGCATCATTAGACATGCCATCCTTGTATTCTTCCCAAAGAAGATGTTTTCTAATGGATTCCTTCTTGAGGGGATTTGAATTATATTCACTTGAAGGTCTCTTATAGGACTGGAAGTTTAGGCTCTTCCTGACATTAGGATTTTCTAAGGGTTGAATTTCTTCTTCCCTTGGTGGGTTTTGGAATGTGGATGGTTCAGGACTGATAGCTAAATTATGGGATTTGAATAAGTGTGATTTAGCTATCAAAACTTCCTGTTATCTTAGAAACAATTCTTTCTCTTTCTCAGGGGGTTCATATTGAATGCTAGGACAGGGAGTCCTTCCACAAAGTTTATCAAGTAAAGACCTTGCTTCACTAGTGGCGAATGAAGAAAAGATCCTCTAGAAACTATATCAAGACACTGCTTAGAATCCTTACTAAGGCATAGGTAAAAGTGTTAAAACAACACTGGGTCTGGAATAGAAAGGTCAGGGCCTGTAGTGAGGAGATCATTAATGCGATCCCATGGTGTTTTTAGAGATTCCTCCTCTAGCTGTTTAAAGCGTAGAACCTCTTCCCGAAGATCAATTACCTTAGAGATGGGAAAGAATTTGGTTTGAAATTCAGAGCATAGCAATTCCCAATCTCCTTGCATACTTCCTATGGTTTTGTTGTACCAATGTTTAGCTTTCCCCGTCAAAGAGAACGGAAAGAGCTTCCATTGTAAAGTCTTATCAGACATGGCAGCAATGCGAAAGCATGCACATCTTAGTAAGAACTCCCGTAGGTGAGAGTATGGGTTTTCATCGCCTTCTCCTGAGAAGGATTGTTTTTGGACAAAGTCTACCCAACACGGGCGTAGCTCATAACCAGGTGCTAAGATAGGCTCTGAAGATTCTAGTGGCCTAAATCTTGCGCTCGTGGGTTTAGCATATTGATTAATAGGAGTGTGACTCATGCTAAACCAAAAGTTGAAAAGAAAAGAAGATAGAAAGAATGAATAAAGAAAGAAGAGAGGAGTAAAGGATAAAAGAAAAAGTTAATCTAGGTTCGTAGTCAACTCAGCAAACTGTCTGCCCAGCAACAGCGCCAAAAAGCTTGTTGATATCTGTTAACGCCTACTGAATAATCCGCAAGCGCACGGATACCGTTGTAGCTTTATCCCAGAAGTATTCTAGGTTTTGTTCCACTGAGAAACATGTGAGATCAACTACGGTCTAACTTAACTAGGAATAACAATAAGGTGAAGGTAGAGAATGGATTTAGATAGAACTAAGTATAACTAGGGCGACACTTAATGGGGTTGAGCATAGCAATCAAGGTTGATGATAGTAGGAGAGTAGAGAGGATAACTATGGTTCTCTTCTTCTAACTTAGGCAAGTCTATGTCTTCTATTGCTAACTGAGGACATTACATAAGGAGAGACACCGACATAGGATGTTGATCTCCTTAGGAACCGCGTCCTACTTGGCCTACAAACGGGATAGTGGGATACATAGAATTCAACGGAGCTATATAGTCACCTCCGTGATCTACCACCAAATCCAGAATATAGGGTGCATCCATGATTATTCTAAGCCTAAGCACCATGCTTACACCTACGATAACACTCTACTCCCCCTAGGAAGAGAATAAAGCACTCAAAGAGCCGTGATCCAAATAAACAATAAAGGCATAGAACTTACTCGTATTAGAATTTGATCACCAGAGACATCCCAGGAGCAAGCTCAAGTAGAGCTTGAACCTGCCAAGGTACAAGCCGTAGAGAGGGCACCGACAAGCCGGCACCTCCTCCTAACTCTTCCCTCACTCTCCATCTCACTACTATCTAGAGGACTAGATCCTAGAGAGGACTAATCTTCTCTTGATGGCTGGCCCCTGAGAGGTTATCCATTCAAGGGACACCTCTCAATTAGGGTTTTAGAGAATAGCAAATGAATGTGTGCCTTCCTCGGGGGTGTCCTGCCCTCCTTTTATAGCCCGGTGGGATGAACGTGAGCCCTTGGATCAAACCGACTTTGGCGGATGACTGAGAATAAAACCCTAAGGCGGTGGAGCACGTGGGCCGAAGCTGGGCCCGTTTGGCCACTATAGCAAACCGGCTGGTCCAGCGCCAGACCGGCCGGTCTGGCTCTGGGGCCTCTCGCGGTCCGCTTCAGCGTGGTGTCTTCTCGTGCCTTCTGGAGTCTTCTAGTGCAGCCCTCGCTGTGGAATTGATATCTTTTCATTCGGAACTTCAAAAAAGGCAAATGATATGTCTGTTTCGATCGTCTCGATGAGCTCTTTGCAATGGTGCATTCCAATTCATCATTTGAGGTGCTTGTAATCTATCATATTGGTTCTTTTTGATAGCTTTTCTGATATGTACTTGTAGAAACAAGGATTCACCAAAACTCGTGGAATTTCGCTAGCGTAAACCCTAAGTCTACATTGGTGATCACAAATTTTCCTCTTTCAAGAGTTAGTTGACGGGTAAATTTGGTCATTAACGGGCGTCAACAATGCCTCTGGGACTGACTCGTCATGTTGTTGCTGGAAACTTGAGATCTTCCCTCTTAGTGCACTTGTCTTACCCATAGGAAAGAACCTTGATAGAAAAGCTGTGAAGCACTTGTCCCAAATTGTATGATTGTCCTTGTTAGCGTAAAACCACTGCTTTGCCTTTCCCAATAGTGAGAATGGGAACAGACGCAACAGGATGGTGTCTCTTGGTACATCCTTCATCTTGAAAGTGCTACAAATCTCCAGGAAGTGTTGGAGATGAGCACTTGCATCTTCATGTGCTTTTCCACATAACAAGTTTGCTTGCACCATGGTGATAAGAGCTGGCTTGAGCTCGAATCCATTCTCCCCAACTTCGACGTTAGGTCCAGTACGGATGTTGTTGGTGGTTGGAGCGGAGAACTCGCATAGTGACTTATCAGCCATTTTCTCGAAAGCTGGTGCTAAGTTGCCTTCTTGTTGCTCTTATTCTTCACTTATAGGAGCTTGCTCCTCTAAAGAACGAACCTCAGCAGTGGGTGTCTTTGATGGAGATTCAAAGATGTCCCTTACTTGCTGGAATTTCTTTCTTTGAAAGAGTTTCTCTGGATTTTCAACGTAGTTATTTGGCAGATCAAAACCACTCATTCATTACCCTGCATAAGATATCACAAAGATAGAAAGCACAAGGGTAAGCCTGCATTGAGTAGGGGTCTATGGTTTCCTCTATCTTATTAGTTTATTAGGTCTATCGCTATTCCTTTACTCGGCAATTGCCTTCCCCGGCAACGGCGCCAAAAATGCTTGTTGACACCTCTTAATGTTATCTCTAGCAACGACGCTAAAAATGCTTGTAGAGCATCGCTACTAGAATGCCAAGTTGTCATCCCCAGCATAACACCTAGAGATGTGGTATTAAATCATGCCACCATTTAGAATATAGAAATAGTATCCGCAGCCGCACTGATCAAATACCATTGTAGCATTTTACCAAGAGTATTACCAGGTTGTCATATATATTTTCCCAAAGGAAGGTCTACATGGCATATGTGTAAGGTAGCGTGATAACCTAGAGTGTAATGGATAGGCATAACCATGTCCTCACTACTCAATGCCGGGGTAAGTCACAAGATAAATGATAAGGATAAGTATAAATCATTAGCATAAACAGATAGAAACTCCTAGCTATATCATTAAGGTTACTAGCAAAACATCAAGAGATATTCCTATGTTATTCCTAGCTACATGTCAATGCATGTTATGGTTAGTACAGTACACTTAGTAGTCATAGCTAAGGTTAGCATTACACCTATTCATAGTGGACATACTAGGGAAGTTTAAGAACATAGCACGCCCTTCCTTTGTACAAAAGCCCTACAATGCCTATAAACAGGGTTTGGACTATATAGGACTCAACAGGATTGTCACACCCACGATCTACCAAGCCCGGCCTATAAGGTGCATTCGCAGATAAACAACATATAAGCACCATGCTTACACAATGTTTACCACTCACCCAACGATCAATTAGATGAGCACTATACGAACCTATGAATAAGTATAATGTCATAGCTATACTAAGCATATAACCACAATAGACACAGAACAATATAACTATGAATATAAGTAGATAAGTATTCATCAATTCAATTGTAGCAATCATATAACTATACAATGAAAGAGAATAAAGGTGAGAGGAGGTAAGAACTATACCAAATCCAAGCTCTTGATGGCTCCGGAATCAAGCCTTCGCTTGCCTCCCTCTAGTTCTTACTAGCTATCTAGGCCCTAGCTAAGGAGCTCTGATTAGGGTTTCTGGCTGATGATTGGACTTCAAATGAGCAATGAATGAATATGCCTCCTCTAGGGGAGTCCTGCCCTCCTTTTATAGCCTGGGCGATGATCGTGAGCCATCGGATGAAACAGACATTGGCGGACGGCTGAGATCGATCCTCAAAGGCGGTGGAGCAAACTGGGCGAAATGGGCCACCAGTGGGGCCGAGGCCCGGCCCGGCCGTTCAGCCCCGGCATGGTCGGTGCGGCCTGGTGGCCCCCGTGCCGCCGCTTCGGCGTGGTATCTTCGGTCCCTTCTAGGTTGTTCCTGCGCTGCTGTGGCGCCCGATTTCCCGTTCTATGTTCCGATAAACTCCTGGGTTTGTGTCTTTTCCATTTTACACATGCAAAAATAGTGAAACACCAAAACTCGTAGAATTCTATCAGTGCAAACCCTATATCTACTTTGGTGATCGCAATTGCATCCTTTTCCATGGCTAGTTGATGGTTAGATTCATACGATAATGACCATCAACACCGTGCAGATTACAGGGTCAAGGCCAAGCATAGATGCCACTAGCGGCTTCGGTCGAGGCAGCAGGAGGTTTAAAGCTGCCTTCCACCAATCAGACATGTAGGTTTCATGAGAAAAAACATGCTACGGTGTAGTCCATGAGATTGTTTGTTAACACATTATATTGCTATGTAGCCCGCCGTCCTAGGAGGATGTTGGTGGGGCTAAAAAGCATCAAAGGAAGAGTTGTGGAAATGCACCGAGGAAGTTGGTAGTTGAACAACTACTCCAGGAGCGCAAACGCAAGCAAGTTCCAGCGCTGGCAAGCTAGATGCTGGCTCTACAAGGGCTATGGGATTAGCCCACGATGCACGGAGTGCTTGACCTAACACTGAGGCGGATGAAACACATCAAATCCACCCTGAAGAGGAGTCGAAAGTTGAAGAGATCGTCTTGCCTGTTGAGGAAAGCGTGGAGCCTCAGCGTGTTTTTGTGCCTAGAGGCCTGACGAGGGGTTGTGTCTACGAAGAAGACCACTCCTCCAAGGCAGATTGGAAGATGCAAAGGACGGTCACCGAACTATTTGAGCAAGTCAAGGTATGACAGCCATTGATCGACGTCCTTATCTGCTTGTGTATCGTCAATATCTACAAATACCACTGTGGCGAATGCAGAGCATGGAGAAGACCTCCGAGTATCACAAGCATTGCTTCGAGTCCATTGCACCCACCATGAAGGAGAATGACAATTTGCGAGAGCAGATCTCCCGACTATCGGGCTAGGTGCATGAGGTGGAGGCAGAGAAAGCTGCTTTGGCTGAATTGAACGCCACAGTTGGCATTTCTAACATCACTACTAGAAACAGAAACAAATCCCTATCCCAAGCAATGACGCCAAAAATACTGGTACTAATTTATCTTGCCTTTAGCAACTAGTCACTAGTCTTATTACCCTTACTCCTAAGCATGGAACTAGGTTATCATCCCCAATTGTAAAGCTAGGAATAAATAATGGTACTAAATCTTATCATTTTGTGACTAGGCAGAAATAGATAAAGATGAATACAAACTAAGAATGTTCTACAAGCAGATAAATAATTATACTATTGTAGCATTTTATCTAGAGTATTACCAGGTTGTTATTTATATTCTAGGGATGGAAAGGGATTGCTAAACCAATAATCTATAGCATTGATAACATGTGTATATGCATTGAATAAGCGATGTAACCAATGTTATGCACTCTACTCATAATAGGGGTAAGTCACAAGAAAATGATATAAATATGATAATGAGCCATTGATCAGTCATCACTAATAAAACCAATCCATCATAACACTCTAATCATGTCAACGTTGTCTAATCAATTAATAGAGAAATAATTTCTAAGTATTTAACTACATGTCAAAGCTACATCAACTAGTGCAAGTACATCTAGTAATCATTGTTATGTAATACTACCAAAATTTCTAAACACATCGGAGTAATGTATAGGAAAAGATGAATACAGGAACCTCATGTATATAAATACACTCTTAACCTCAGGGGCGGAGCCACATATAGTTCAATAAAAATAGTGTTAAATGCTTATTTTTTCACCATATATGCACCCATAAATTTAAAACCTCTGCACCCACAATGCCAAGTCCACCCCCTCAGATTTGTTCTAGGTTCACCACTACTTAACCTGACAGTCCCACTCTACCAATCCACTGTACGGGGGGAGGCCTACAAAGAACTCAATGGATCTGTCACATTCACGATCTACCTCACTACCCGACACAATTGGGGATATCCATAGATAAGCAAAGCATCTAGACACCATACCTACATACTACCTACCACTCGCCATATGATCAAATAGATGAGCGCTATACGAGCCAGTGTATGAATATAATAGCAAACCAACTAAACTAGCTGTATTGAAGTAGATAATGAACATGATAATTAAACTAAGATGAAGAACAATGCTGCTAGTAAATAACATACAAAGGCAGATAATACAATAAGAAATAAGAGAGCGAAAGAAGTATGTCGAGCTCTTCTCTTTCGGACAACTTTTGAAATCCAAGACCGATTAACACGCCTTGACTCCCTCTACTCTAGATCTAACTAGGCTAAACTATGAACTAGAAGGCTATGAGGAACTAAAACTTGAAGCTCTAGATGACTTGATCTTCAACTGGCTCAACCTTGAATGACTTGAATGAGAGGTATTGAATGAATTAGGGTTTTCTAGGGGTCTGACCCTGTTTATATAGCCCGGTGGAATGCACGACGACTGTTTGATCAAACTGACTTCACGTAGGGCTGAGATTAATCCTCAAAGGCGGTGGAAGGTGGTCGCATATGATGATAGGTGGGGCCCACAGGGGGGGGGGTGCTAGCCGGCCTAGGCGGTGGGGCCGACCGGCCCCACCTGGCAGCGGCCCCGCCTCCCCTTCGCTCTGGTGTCTTTTAGATCCTTCTAGAGTATTTTGGAGTATTCTTGAGTTGCGGATAATTCCGTGATGTAGTTTTGTAGTTATGCCCCTTTTTCTTTGTTTTTCGGATTAGTCCCTAGAAATTGATAAATCACCAAATTTCGTGAAAATTGTTAGATAAAAGCCTAGCCTTCTAGATATTGATGTGTTTCTCATGCCTTTTGATATATAAAAAGTTGACACTATCCACCGTCAACAGCCACCCTCTGCCTGATTGTTGACGGTGGATAACGTCAACTTTTATTAGAACTTTAGATACAAAAGGATACACGAATACACACACGTCTAGGGTTTTAACTGATAATTTCCACGAGTTTTGCATATTCTGTATTTTCTAGAGATTATTCTAAAAAAGCATAAAAGAGGGATTAGAGTGCATAATTGTCATGAAACTTAACCGCGAAGGCAAACATCGTCATTGGGCTCAGGAAGCATCTAGAAGACACCAGAACGAAGTGGATCCTGAGGGGCCCACATGTGGGGCCGGCCGGCCCCACCCTGGCGCCGACCGGCGCCCCCTACTAGGGTTTTGCCCCGCCTTCTGGAGTCTTCTTCCACCACCTATGAGGAGTCATCTCGGCCCTTGGTTAAGTCGGTTTGATCCTGCGGCGCACGTTCATCCCACCGGGCTATAAATAAAGGGGTAGACCCCCCTCCCTGGAGGCATCAAGTCATTTGGAGATCAAGCCATTAAGAGCCTTCTCTAGTTCATCAGAGCCTCTCTAGTTCATAGCTTTAGCCTAGTTAGATTAGAAGTAGAAGAGTTCTAGTTCTTGGATCGGGATCAGCCCCCTGGCGTCTTTCGAGGAGCGGAGTTCGGTATAGTTCTAGTACTTTGCTCTTATTGTATTCAATATTATGATTCAGGCAACATTGCTCTTAATCTCTTATATATTTTAATTGCAATAGTCATTATCTACTTTAGTTATATGTCTATCATAGTTAGTTTGATCTTATTAAATTCATGTAAGATGATGAACAATATGTAGACATGATGTCTAGATATCTTGTTTGTCTGCGAGTGCACCTTGATATGCCAGGTCATGTGGTAGTCTGCGCAAGTGACAGCTGCATTGGTTCCTCTATAGTCCACCCCCTGTATGTAGGATAGCAGGGCACGGTCTCGAAGTTGGATGATGACTCTGTTTCACATCCTTCCTAGATGATGCCATTTTACATGTGATCATGATATAGGATTAACTTAACAATGATTGCTAGATGTAATTGTACTAATTAGAGTTATTCATTGATGTAGTTATTGAATTACCTTAGTATTTATTCCTGAGTTTATCCATTGGCTAGCTATTACTATGACTAGAAGAACTTTGATGATTATCTATTGAGTAAATTGTACTCTCCATACAACAACTATCCAAGTGGGTGCAAGTTAGTGCAACATCTTATAATTTGTCTAAATTAATACAACAACTATCTAGGTGGGTACAAGTTGGTCCAACAACTTGTAGTTTGTTTATTTTGATGCGAGAACTTGACTTATTAATGCATACTCCCCCTCCGTCCAAAATAACGGTCGCCGCTTCCCGAAAAATAAATGCTGGCAATTTTTATAAATAATACATATTATTGATTATTATCATAATTAGCATCATCGAGAAAGATCTTTGAATCTAGTTTTTTTAACAAAATTATTCGGAGATATAAATGTTGCACGTATTTTCTATAAATTGAGTCAAATTTACGGCACGAAAAAACCGGAAATGACGTTTATTTTGGGACGGAGTAGTATGTAGTCTATGAATAGAAATCATTATAAGCTACACCTTGCAATTTTTTTTCTTCTATACTATAATACAGTTTTATCTCACTCTAACCCATGCCTATTCGTGGCTCGCTAAAACTGTTATATGGGTTGTCCATTGCACAAAGGTAGAGCTGCAACTCTGTTTAGGGGTAGGCATTTGGTTAAAAAACAATTTCGGTTTTCTAGGAAATTCGGTGTTTTAAGAATAAGGGACCGATAGATTATTTGGTTTTGGTGGATTAGCAGAATCCCAATTCAGTGCATTAGCAGAATGTGGAGGTCTCGTGGATTCCCATAGAAATTTCAAACAAATCACGTGAAAAGTTTTCGCATCTCTCCTTAGTGAAATTTGCTATAACCAAAATTATTAGTTCCCAATGGCATCGAACACATCTGCTTGGATCATGTATTCATTAACGAGCCATGTTCTCACATCAAATTCAACAAATTACAAGATATTGGACTAATATGCACCTATCAAGATAGTTGTTGTATTAAGTTGGACAAATTACAAGATGTTGGACTAGCTTGCACCCATCTAGATAGTTGCTGTATTAAATTGGATAAATTACAAGATGTTGGACTAAGTTGCACTTACTTGGATAGTTGTTGTATGGTGAGCGCAATTTACTCTTATCTATTTATGATGACTGATCATTATTTATCATTTATATATGTTTTATCACGTGACTTATCCCTATTATGAGTAGGATTCTAGTTATGGTTTACCTTTCACATCAATAGTGTAAGTTGTAGTTATAAGTCCTACTAACCCAGTGGTGTAAATATAAATCGACAACCTGGTGGAACTCCCTAGGTAAAATGCTACAATGGTATAATTATCTGTCTGCTTGCAGAACCGTTCTTAGTTTATATCTATATTTCTGCCTAGTCATATTGAATGAAACATATATATATAAACCTATATTTATCCTTAGCATATACAATTAGGGATGACAACCTAGTTCATGCTTAGGGATATTGGTGAGAGATAAGTGGCTAGTTGTTAATGACAAGTTAATTTCATACCATGTGTTTCTAATCTCGTTAATTAGTAATGACGTTAGAAATACCAACAAGCATTTTTGCCGCTGTTGCCGGGGAAGGTAGCTAGGCAATTAAGAAACATTAATAGACTTATACTCAATTATGTGATCGAGATAACCATTAACCCCTGCTCCAGCAGGATTACCCTTGTTTGTCTACTTTAATATCTTATGCAGGGTAATGAACGACCGGTTTAAGACCTTCCGGCATGCCCCCCACAAAATAAGAAGAAACATAACAAATCCGATGTTGGAGAAAGAGGTCGACGTCATAGGACTTTAATTCATATCTCAAGTGATGGGAACAAAGATGTTGCATCACTCACAAATTCCAGCATGTGAGTCATGGTAAGTATGATCAAATAAAGGTGAGAAAGTCTTGCTCATGGACTTTAAAAATTTCTGAGTAGTTATCTTTTGCATTCCACTGCATGTTTACTTTAGTCCATATATTCACACTATTTAGTTTAAATTTTTCAGCTATAACTTGTTCCATTTCATATATTCATCTCACATGCATTATAAAAAAAGAGAAAAGAAAAATATATGAGCACATGAAGGCTCATGAGTAAAAAAAATCACCATGATCATGCTCTTTTTATCTCTATTTGAATAAATCTCTTCTATATCTTCATGCTACCTTTATTTGCTATGATATATGTTTAGGCTTTGAAGTACTTTCATAAATCTCTTAAATGAAGCATGGTGTTTAGTTTAGGAGTGGTGGTTTTACTTTTAAAAGGCTTTTAAACTAAGCTCAGATTAAAATGCCTTCCTAAATTAAATTAGACGTGGTGTCTAGGTTAATTTTTGAGCCGGTAGTATGTTATATATTTTGTCAGACTAACCCCTGCAGGAAAAATTTAAATTAAATCTAGGGAAGCCAAGAGATAAGTTCACACTGGAGATGAATCAAGACAAATGATAACTTTGCACAAGAAGTCCATCTTGTGAGTATTAATGTTTATTCATTTATCTTTTGTTATAAGTTATCTTTGCCTTGAACCATGCTAGATTGTAACAACAACATAAAACACGATAGACACAATTTATGCTAAACAATCTTAAAACCATATATCATCTTGATTAGCATAGAAGAAAATCACAAAAAAGTATAGACAATAAAACCCGTATTTTAATCTTGCTATTCCCTCGGGTATGTGTCCATTAACATTTTACAGAAAAGAACAACCTTAATCTATTGGAGAAGAAGTTTTTAAGTGAACATTATTGCATCTCCAATGGACCCCAGCTCATCAACCGCAAATTAATCAAAGAAATCAGGAAAAGGTTGATGAGTGAAGAGCATGTAATCTTCCATAGTTTCATTGAATGATGAAAAGGCGAAGAAGATAAAAGAAAGGCCTTGCTCAGCAAGACTATAAGCCCTTACCAATAGATAAACCAGATAACCCTCCCCTTCTAAGTAAGTTCATCACCACTTACTTAGAAGGATGAAGTCATAAGGTACGTTTGTCCAAGCCTCATGCAACATAACTACGACCAACATCTTATACCATGTTGCTAATTTGTCTTGGTCATTTCTACCCTATGCCATGCTCAAACATAACTTGCTATATATATAAAATAAAATACTCCTATGGTTCACCGTACATATTCTTGGTTCTATTTGAATAAATACCTTTAGTCTTACAAACTTTCTTATTCTATTATAAGTATGTTTCAGAATATTACTTAAACATTATGAAATCAAGCATACTTATCTAAGAATTTGGTTGTACATATAGACTAACCCCTCCTACATAAAAAATGTTTAAATCATATTAGGAGACTATTCGTAGAATCAAATCAAGGTTAAGGGTATGCTTCAAAATAATATCCTCGCTTTAACCTTGATGGAAAAATTTTGAAATAGTGATGAATCATTGAAAACACGAGCTACAGATTAATCTTTAACTCTTAGGTAAACACTATCCGTACTATGATAAATTGTATATTCTTCAGGTCTGTGTTGTCCACTAACCCCTTATAGAGAAAAAATAATGAGAGAAACAGGAGGTCTGAAGAGTGAGAAAGGAGTACAACATACGAGACAAGATACTAATGAATAACCCATGATACAAGAAAGAAAAAGACCATTGAAATTCATTTACCCTTCATCATAATGGAGGTAACATCTTAAGGTAAGTGGTTATTAATTTTCTCTTGATCTTGGTATGTAACAAATGAAAAATACAAACATGTTAGAGTTATAACTTAAAGTGATCAACCTAATTAAACTCAACATGATTTGTTCTCTAAGTTTATTCATAGCGCTATTCTTTTAATCTCAGTCTTAACCAAGTAAGCTACAAATACTTCGTCTATTATTTTTGATATATTATAAAGATGAACAGTCTTTCCAATGGTTAAGTAATTTAACTCTTTATCTCACAAGTTTAAATGTCATATTTATACTTCTGTATTCTCACCCATGTTATGAATGAACAATATGAATAATATTAATCTTATTATGCCCAAGGTTATAGGATGAATAAATTTCTGGTTCTGTTGGTGTTTTCCCACCTGTAGAGCCCATGCACTTGATCTCTACCTTGTCTTTATGGGCAGAACACACTTTAATCAAAGTGTGGGGAGACAATTCCCCAAATTCTATAAGTGGAAGTTCTCAACTAGTAATAATGATACACATAAGATTGGCTTCGAGACGCCTACAAAAAAAAAAAAAAGAAGGTGGCACCACCTTTGGAAGCCACTAGTGGAGGCACCACCTCAATCCTTACCCTCAAGAGCAAACCCAAGTACTTGATTAATAAACCACTGCAAGAAGTCTAGTTCAAAAGACTCAAAACATCGAACCCTCGCCGTAAGGTAACATCGGTAGTTATCTATATCTATTTTCTTACATTGCATGAGTTAATTTCTCTTTAGCATGTTTACTTTTCTATATTAGCAATGCATAGAAAATAACAAAAATAAATAGTCTTGCATTAGGTTATATTTATGCATCTTAAAATCTTTAAGCCCCATGTGAAACCCTTGTAGTGTAAAAGCTATAGGAGTTCTCTTTGTGGTGGCCTCTGAGAATAAAAAAATATATATATCATGCATTTGTACTTTCTGCATATAAACCCATAAAATCCAAAATATATTAATTGAGCATCCCGCTGCAATACTGCTATCATAAAAATACTTTGAAACCATCACAACACCCAATCCTCCAAAAAGGCTAATCATTAACGTTTTATCCTAATACCGTTCCACGAGTTTTAGTGTTTTGTGAGAGCTTTCTACAGGATGACTGCAAGAGCCAGCTTACCTAGGAATCTTCATCTTCATCACTTGAAGTACACCTTTCCGACATACAGCGGACCCCTGTGTGAAGGAAGTAACTTCTTGGGTGATGAGATTGAAGTATTCCTGGCAACACTTGCTCTTATAAGCATGAGCTCCTCTGTGAGGACCACTCAGCTTCAACGATCAACCATAGCAAACATCTAGCTTGGGGGAGTGCATCCCCTAGTTATCAGGTAAGTATACCTATGCGATTATCGAGTCTGTCTTATAGTCATAAAATACCAAAAATACATGGGCACATGAAGGTCCATGTCTGAAGAGTCTTTTGTGAGTCCATTAGAAATAAAAATATAAATAACAATTCAACCCAAATAAAGATACTCTAGCTGTTTATTAAGGTGTGATCATAGAGTGTGTTTATAGTTCTGTTTAGTTTGTTAAGAGTCAAATAAAAACTGATGAACATTAAAATTTTATCTTGGAGATGATGAATAGTTGCTCTGTTATCATTCTTTTCAAGTGCCTAGTTTTCAACCTTAAGTTCTCCCGAGTTTTGGACATGACTGCTTTGATATACTCTGAGCCTGAAACTTGTGGAGGCATATGCTTGAGCTAAGTCTAGGTGATTGATTGATATGATTCAAGAAGGATGAGATGCTATTTATCTTATTCCTAGCGATACTAAGTTCGGGAGATTTATCTTTTAAAAATTCAAAAACTTACATGATGAGCTCTTGTATGACAAAGTTCGAATTCCTACCAAAGCCATATATGATATACATTTAGATTGAGGAAACCTTTGCTTATTCATGCTGCTTGCTTTGCATTGAGTTCAGTCAACCTTTGTTGTATACTTTATGAGTCTTGTCATGCTTTTAAAATCAAGATCACATACACACTCCATTCTACATATGCATTACTCCTACTCTAGGAGTAAGCGCAACCATTTTCCGCTTCCATCTAGATCCACCTTAAAATTGTTTTTCTCCTACACTGGGAGTCAAACACCCAAAAGCATACCCTATAGGACAACCTCTATTTAATTGCTCTAAGTTCTTATCATTATCTCTCCAATCATTTATATATTCAAAGGATGCATGTGGCTATGCAAAAGTATTGAAAAAAGAAAAGGGAGTAAAGGATGGATAAGTGTCCTAGCAATTAAAACAATGGGTACTTAGATGCCCGCCTCCCTAAAAGAAAAAAGAGAAAAAAGAAAAAAAGAGAGAAAAGAAAACGAATAAAGATAGCCCATGTTTTTCCGCGAAAAGTTCTAAGTTCAAAAGAGAGATTTATCCTCAAGGAGCAAAAGTAGAATTAGAATTAGCCACTAAATGCCTTATATACACCTATCCACCATATTCCATACACATGCACATCTTGATTTGATTGTATGCCTTGACTCTCTGTGGATCCATTGTTTGGCTTTACAACATATGAATTGCAAGTATGCTCATCCTTGTTATTGCCACTCCTATAAGCTCCACTATGATTCTTAGTTGTAGGAGGGCATGACAACATGCCTCAGTGAGATCCATAAATACCACATATTAAAGAGACTTGAGGGTGTCATATAATTAAGCTCTAAGTTTTATTGTGAAAACTTACAAAACTCTAGAATATTAGTTGAGTAAAGAATTTGAGACATAGTGCTTAACTTGATTGTTCTGTCTTTCAATTACTCAAGACCCATGTGAAGACAAAAAGCTCTACTCATAAAGGTAATATGGGTAAGTTTGAAGGTTAGAGCAGTTACTGTCTAGTCTGGAGGAGAATCTCTGTTTGAAAGCATGTGTACGTTTGAGGAATGAAAGCATTGTAGCAACTCCTGATCCAAATATATTAATAATTAGGCTTAGTTTGTTTGCCAAGGGACTGGCAAAAGGTAAGCTTGGGGGAGTTGTTGACGGTGGATAACGTCAACTTTTATTAGAACTTTAGACACAAAAGGATACACGAATACACACTAGTCTAGGGTTTTAACTAACAATTTCCACAAGTTTTGCATGTTCTATATTTTCTAGAGATTATTCCAGAAAAGCATAAAAGAGGGATTAGAGTGCATAATTGTCATAAAACTTAACCGCGAAGGCAAACATCGTCATCGGGCTCAGGAAGCATCTAGAAGACACCAGAACGAAGTGGACCCCGAGAGGCCCACATGTGGGGCCGGCCGGCCCCACCCTGGTGGCGACCGGCGCCCCCTACTAGGGTTTTGCCCCGCCTTCTGGAGTCTTCTTCCACCACCTACGAGGAGTCATCTCGGCCCTTGGTTAAGTCGATTTGACCCTGCGGCGCACGTTTATCCTATCGGGCTATAAATAAAGGGGCTGACCCCCCTCCCTGGAGGTATCAAGTCATTTGGAGATCAAGCCATCAAGAGCCTTCTCTAGTTCACCAGAGCCTCTCTAGTTCATAGTTTTAGCCTAGTTAGATTAGAAGTAGAAGAGTTCTAGTTCTTTAGCGGGATCCGGACCCCCTGGTGTCTGTCTGGAGCGCGTTTATCCAAATGTACAATGGATAGATGATGAACAATATGTAGACATGGTGTCTAGATATCTTGTTTGTCTGTGAGTGCACCCTAATGTGTCGGGTCATGTGGTAGTCTACGCAAGTGACAGCTGCGTTGGTTCCTCTGTAGTCTACCCCCCGTATGTACGATAGCAGGGCACGGTCGCGAAGTTGGATGATGACTCTGTTTCACATCCTTCCTAGATGATGCCCATTTACATGTGATCATAATGTAGAATTAACTTAACAATAATTGCTAGATGTAATTGCACTAATTAGAGTTATTCATTGATGTAGTTATTGAATTACCTTAGTATTTATTCCTGAGTTTATCCATTGGCTAGCTATTACTATGACGAAGAACTCTGATGATTATCTATTTACGATGACTGATCATTATTTATCATATATATCTTTTATCACGTGACTTATCCCTATTATGAGTAGGATTCTAGTTATGGTTTACCTTTCACATCAATAGTGTAAGTTATGGTTATAAGTCCTACTAAGACCTTCCCAGTGGTATAAATATAAATCGACAACCTAGTGAAACTCCCTAGGTAAAATGCTACAATGGTAAAATTATCTATCCGCTTGCAGAACCATCCTTAGTTTATATCTATATTTCTGCCTAGTCATATTGAATGAAACATATATATATAAATCTATATTTATCCTTAGCATATACAATTAGGGATTACAACCTAGTTCATGCTTAGGGATGTTGTGAGAGATAAGTGGCTAGTTGTTAATGACAAGTTAATTTCATACCATGTGTTTCTAATCTCATTAATTAATAATGATGTTAGAAATACCAACACTGATCGTGGGTTACCTAGGCTATGATAAGAGCGGTAGGTCACCCCTTGTTCTCTGTATAACTCCATCATTATCATTTCCATTATTCTCTTATTCGTTGGTCTGCAGAGATGGAAACCGATATGGCCTTTCTGCAGGAGGAGCTGGCCCAGGTCACTTGGGATCACACAGAGGCCATAAAGCATGTGAAGAAACTGGACTCTGACCTGAGCAGTAAGCACTCGGTTATTTGTCTGATATTCTATTCACCGGGATTAGGCACTCAGAGTGGCACTGCCTTTTTTGCCAGTGACGTGCCGCCAGAGCAAGGCGCAATTTGAGGTGCTGATCCAGGAGAAGCAGAGGTGGGAGGCCTATTGCCAAGCAATGCCAAAGGTGTCGCACCGATCCTAGATCTGGTCGAAGTGGTGCCAGAGGGGGGTCCGTCGGCCCAGAGGCTGCACCCCGACGATGTTGTTGAGAAGTGCAAGCACTCTTAGGTCTAGTTCAAGCAGTTTGTCTAGGACGCTGGGGAGTATGTGGCCGTCCACATTTTGGCCATGGTGAAGTCACATTACTCACTAATCAGCCTGCAAAGGATCGAGGCCAGAGTTGCGAGCGACACCAACCCGTCCAAAGTCGAGCAGCTACTAGCAGAGGCCCAGGAGGCTACGTCGAAGATCAGCGCCGACGTAGACTTGTATGGAGTTGGTGAGAGCAGCCAAAAAAACTTAGTGTAGATGATGTTAAATAACTAATCATGATGTTGATGGCATGGCACTTAGTGCCACTTCATGTTATCTTTATGGTTGTCATTGAGCACTCTTTGCCCTTCAAATGAGATGCAAAAATAATTTACAACACTCGGAGTTGTTAATTTGGCTGTAACAAGAACGACAGTGCGAGAAGTCTGTTAACACTGGATTTTGGTAAAGGCTGAGAAGATGACAAGTAGGCCAGTGCACGGCAAGCTCATGGGAGGCAAATGTTCAGAGCATTCGGCAAACACCCATGCGGTCGGCTAATTCTGGGCAATTCGGCAAGTATTCATGCGGTCGGCTATCCTTAGAGGCGGTGGCTCCATTCGGGAAGTAAAAGGTGGCAAGTAAAAACCGATTAGAAGGAAAGAATCGTGATGGTAAAGGACTCCGAGAAGGATTAGAACTAAAGATCGTCGTACTTTTGAAGCCTTCCTTGGTATTTTGTAATCGTAGTCTTTTAGGACTCATGTTCCGGGGTATAAATATAAACACTCGACCATTGTAAAGAAGATACACAACCAAATCAATACAATCGGCCCCGTGCCAAGTTTTCGAGTCCTTTGTCATGTCGTCGAGTTCTTCGAGAGGAGCCATCGATCCGTCGACCTCCGTAAGTTCCGACAACCTTGTTATCATGTCTAGTATCATGCGGTGGATTTAGACGTTGATGCAAGTAGTCTTGTTTGTCTCGACTGGATGGCCGTGCGGCAGGCGTTTGCTTGACAATCAAGAAGTCTTTGCTTATGCTTTGTTTATCTCCACTAGATGGCCGTGCGGCAGGCGTTGCTTGATAGCTTAGCAAAGCAAGATAGTTATCGGCTCTATTGGATTTGGCAAGATCTAGTAGATTCATTAAGTTATCACGTATTGCATGTTTTTAATGTTTTATATATTCGTAACGCTCTTTTGCCCAATCTAGATTGATAAGTTTTGGCTCTTTACTTTTATAGATCTATTTGCTCTCAAACGTTCTTACTTTCATATCATCGTGATAGATGGATCACATGCTTACATAGCTGAATTAGATCAATCTAGGTTGTCACATGTTGTGGGTTCATGCACGTTAAAAGCGTTTAAACCTTGATAGAGCTAAGTGTCGATGCGGCATATACGAAGTTTTTTAATAGGTTTATTCGTGCTAAGCTTGTTTGTTCCTTCTTCATGGACCCCAATTCGGCTAGTTTGCCAAGATTGGTAATGCTTTAACTCATGATCAGCTTTGACTTGTTCAAACATGTCTTCTCATGCGTACGTATTCGGTAATCAACGTTTTACACGTTCTATCTTTATACTAGCCGAATGATCTATGAGTACGTTGGCGGGCGACTTCTATAGCTTTTATATCGTCGTAAGTGGCTTCAGGGCCGTATATGTGGAATTGTCCGGTCTCATCCAAAGAAGTTCGATTTTGTATTTAAATTTTTATCCCTTATCGGTTTCATGTCAAACCGATTGGCACGCTTCGGATTTCAAACCGCCCAAGCACCCGATTGAAGCCACGCTTTTTCGGCTTGCTGTGTGTGAGGCACAGTGCACCACATTTTGTGTCAACACACTTTTTGGCACGCCCGGTGGGACCACTTGCAGTTCAAGATGCCTGAAATCAATAACGATCACGTTCTAGATGTGACCATGGATGAATTGCCGAAAAACTCGAGGGAATTGGTGCAGCAAGCATGTGAGCAATTTCAGCAGAAGTGCTTGATGTCCTTTTCTAAGAACAAAAGCAACAAAGTGTTCCAAAAACAATCATTGCCGAGGGTTCTTCTTCCACACCAATCTGATTACACCGAAGAGGAGGATGCTCAGAGGATGTCAGAGTTGGTCTATAGAGCTATGGGAGAAACTATGACAAATCACCATACAGCTTTTCTGAACACCTTTCGGGCAATCATGGTTAGCACTTTCGGTCCAACGGCCGATAAGTACTTTGAGGAAAATATTGGCCCAATCCGTGGACCAACACTTTTCAATGTGCCAAAGTATCAAGAAAAGCCTGCTGGAGATGATGGAGCATCTGGCTCAAACAAAGGTGGACCAGCTCCCAATGAAAAACAACAGCCTCCTACCTATGGCCAGGTGACATTTGGTACAACGGGAGATGTACCACCATCAGCTTTCAGAGTATCTCCAGCGTCAAACAGATTGCAAAAGAATATGTATGGAAATGGATATCAGGAATTTACTGATTATAGTGCTATTGATGCTTTACCAAATCCAGGATACAAGAGTGCATCAGGACTGCCTTCTGGAAGGCAGCTACAGGGAACTCCGAATTCAAGTATTGATATTATCATGCACAGGATGGCTGATATGATGCAGAATCAGTTTGGCTTAAAGCCGAAGAATCAGTCCTACTCGTACAAGTCTCCTTATCCAGAGTGGTACAACAGAGTGGCACTTCCTCCAAGGGTGAAGCCTCCAACAGATTTGACCAAGTTTTCTGGCCAGGATGATACTAGCACCATAGAGCATATCAGTCGGTACTTGATGCAGCTTGGAGAGGCTTCCACAGATGAGGCTTGGAGAATTCGGTATTTTCCGTTGTCTCTTACAGGGCCAGCTTTCACATGGTTCACATCTTTGCCAGCGCATTCCATCGGCACATGGGTAGAATTAGAGCAGAAGTTCCATTCATATTTCTTCACAGGTACTAATGAGAAGAAGCTGGTTGACCTCATGAGTCTGAGACAGAAGGCTAATGAGACACCGCAAGAGTATCTTCACAGGTTCAGAGAAACCAAGAACCTTTGCTACTCCTTGAATCTGCCAGATGATCAGTTGCCGGGGATGGCGATAGCAGGCATGCAGCCGAATGTCAGAGAAAAGCTATTCGGCATGGAGTTTGATGACCTTGGTCAACTATCACAACGATTGGCAGTGATGAGTAATCAAGCTCAAGGGTTCAGGAGAGACAACCGTTTCCAAAAGGGCAATGTTGCTAATGAGATGTATCAAAGCTTTCTGGAAGAAGCGACTGAGTATGATGATGAAGATGAGATAGCTGCAGCTGAACTAATTTGGGCAAAAGAGCCTACTCAAGTTAGTCAACGCTAGTTGAGGCAACAAAAAGGGACTTATGATTTTGATGTTACTAAGGCAGACAAACTCTTTGAGTTGCTGGTGAGAGAAGGACGTATCAAACTGCTAGACGGACATCCCATGCTGCGCCCTGAAGGAGTGAAAGACAAAAGGTATTGTGGCTACCATAACACTAATTCTCACTCCATCAATGATTGTCGAGTGTTCAGAGTGTGGATTCAGAAAGCTATCCAAGAGGGACATCTGAAGTTTGATGGCAAGATGAAGGTTGATGGTCAACCTTTTCCTCAGAATATGATTTCTTTCTCCGTGAATATGGTTTCTGCAAATGATCCTAAAGGTAAAGGCAAGGTGAAGGTGTTAACCTCGACGGAGAAGCGAAGAAGAATGGTATCAGAGACCACGATCAGCAAATCACAAGTGAAGAGCTGAAGCAAAAGGTCCGGTTCAAGAATAGCCGAACTGAAAGAGGTGAAACTTCTAAGCCTAGGATTACATCACGTATTTTACTGAACAAATGGCAGAGGCAGCAAGAGAGGGAGTATTATGAAGAACAAAGGTTTATGGAAGAACGCCGAAGATATGAAGAAGAGGTGTATCGAAGGGAACAAGAAGAACACATGAGAGAATAGGAGCAGTCTCATTGGGGTTGTTCATTCTTTAAGCATTGTTGGAATGAAGGCTTGAAACTGCCTGCTAGAAACAATTGCCCTGAATGCAGTGATCAATACTCGGGGTATAGGCAGTCTCGAGTCAACCGCCGTCCCGTCCATGAAAGACTTGGAACACAATTTCCTGAGGACGATCGGCGCCTAAAAATAAATAGTTTCGAGAATCAGCAAAGGAAAAGATTTGCAGATCAAAGTTGGACTCATTATAAGGGATACAATGGAGAGAAAGGTCCCCATGAGTATGTATGGCAGAAAGGGCAGTGGTGCCCTCCAGGACTGAGAAAGAGCCAAAAGAGAAGAGTTCAGCGTTTGAGGAACGAAGAGTTGAAACAAGCAGCTGTTGAGAAAGGACAGATGCCACGTCCTAAGAAGAAGCCCGATGAGCGTGGTCCTTCGGCTGATGCATGTATGGCCTTCTTCCTTCCATTAGAGTTCATAGCTCCCGAAGGCCAGGATGTTCAAGAGGAAGTGTACTCCGATTTTGACGAAAGTGAGTTTCAAGATTTGATGGCACAGCTTGTCTTGACACAGCAGGCAGTTTTTGATAAACCAGCCAAATATCGTCATTTGAAGCCACTTTATCTGAAAGGATATGTCAACGGCAAGCCTCTGACTAAAATGTTTGTCGATGGAGGAGCTGCCATCAATATCATGCCATATACTACCTTCAGAAAACTTGGGATGACAAGTGAAGACTTGTTAAAAACTGACATGGTTCTCAGGGACTTTGCTGGCAATCCTTCTGACACCCGTGGAGCTGTGCATGTTGAGTTGATGATTGGGTCAAAGACTTTGATTACTACATTCTTTGTCATTGATGGCAAAGGGGCATACAGTCTGCTTCTAGGGAGAGATTGGATCCATGCTAATTGCTCTATTCCTTCAACAATGCACCAGATTCTTATTCAGTGGGTTGGAGATGATATTGAAATTGTCCCACCGATGATTACGTAAGTGTTCTTTATTCTGAGCCCTGCCTATTGGGAATATGATGGTGTTGATTGTTTCTCCGGCAGAGTGTGGGGAGAAGGTCCCGTGAATGTCTTTTTGGGGATCAACAACCGATCCAAGCAAATCGGCTCTCACAGTAATTTTTAATGGGTAATCCAATCGATGGCAACAAAGGAAAGCTAGGGCGTGGTTTCATGTCGGTCGACAAGTTGGAAGAGATAGATATTGATGATGGTACCAAGCCAAGGCCAATGTACATTAGTACAAATTTGAATCCAGAGTATAGATTACAATTGATAAATCTTCTAAAAGAGTTTAAAGACTGTTTTGCTTGGGATTACACAGAGATGCTTGGATTGGATCGCTCTATTGTTGAACATCGATTGCCTATTAAACCCGGATATCGGCCCTACAAACAACCTCCACGGAAGATTTATAAAGAGGAGGTATTGGCCGATGTGAAAAAAGAAATTGAAAGATTATTAGAAGCAAACTTCATTCGGCCATGCAGGTATGCAGAGTGGATTTCGAGTATAGTTCCAGTATATAAGAAGAATGGAAAAATGAGAGTCTGTATAGATTTCAGAGATCTAAATAAAGCTACTCCAATGGACGGATATCCGATGCCAATTGCCGATTTACTGGTAGGTGCAGCAGCTGGTTATGAAGTCATCAGCTTTATGGACGGAATCTTTGGTTATAACCAAATTTTCATGGCAATAGAAGATATCTCGAAGACAGACCTTCAGATGCCCCTGGTCATATTGGTTTGTTCGAATGGATAGTCATGACATTCGGGTTAAAGAATGCCGGTGCAACTTATCAACGAGCTATGAATTATATTTTTCACGAGTTGATCGGCAAGATTGTAGAGATCTACATCGATGACGTGGTGGTCAAGTCTAGGAACCATGAAGGACATTTAGCCGATTTAAGAAAGACTCTGGAATGCACTAGGAAATATGGTTTGAAAATGAATCCAAATAAGTGTGCTTTTGGAGTCTCTATTTGGTGAGTTTTTGGGATTTCTAGTTCATAAAGGAGGGATTGAAGTTGGAAAAAGAGCATGGAAGCAATAGACAAAGTTGTCCCTCCAACCAATCTTACAGAATTACAGTCATTGCTTGGCAAAATTAATTTTGTAAGGAGATTTATATCCAATTTATCGAAGAGAGTTTTACCTTTTTCTCCACTATTGAAACTCAAGAAGGATAAAAATTTGTATGGGGTGACATACAATGTAAGGCTTTTGATGAAATCAAGGAGTACATGAAGACGCCACCCGTGCCGGGTACCTCCACAACTCGACAAGCCTTTTAAGTTGTATATGGCGGCCGGTAGCCTAACGATAGGATCGGCCCTCGTGCAAGAATTTGAGGGAAAAGAGAGAATAATAGCTTATCTTAGCCGAAAGTTGCTAGATCCGTAAAACAAGGTATTCGGCTACTGAGAAGCTTTGCTTGTGTGTGTACTATTCATGTACCAAATTTTGGCACTATTTGTTAAATGCCGAATGCGTGATGGTTTCTAGTTTTGATGTAATAAAACATATGTTATCAATGCCAATTTTGAATGGAAGGATTGGCAAGTGGATTTTGGCCTTGTCAGAACTCGATTTGAAATATGAATCGGCAAAGGCGGTAAAGGGCCAAATTATTGCTGATTTTATTACCCAATACCGTGATCTTTCTGTTGAGATGATAAGCATTGTACCTTGGGCTTTATTCTTCGATGGTTCATCCTGTAACAAAGGTGGTGGTGCCGGTATTTTCTTGATTTCTCCGCGAGGGGTAACTTTTGAATATGCCATTCCTATTGAATTTTATGTTACTAATAATCAAGCGGAGTATGAAGCATTGCTTAGAGGGCTTCGACTTCTTGTGGAGATAAAAGCTGTGGCTGTCGAGATCTTTGGGGATTCTGAGTTGGTGATTAACCAGTTAACTGGCCAGTACGAATGCAAGAATGACGTATTAAAGGAATATTATGAAGAGTGCCGGGAGCTTTTGAAAAGTTTTCAGGTAGTAACCTTGCATCATATCCCTAGGGGGCACAATGAAGAAGCAAATAAGTTAGCTCAAGCTGCTTCCGGATATCGTGAAAATCAAGAAATTCTTGCTATAGATAAGGATGTTTCCAATGCTGATCAAGTGGTTGGTGATTGGAGGTGCGAGATTGTCGATTATCTAAGGAATCCATCACAGAAGGTTTCCCGAAAGCTCAAATACAAAGCCCTCAAGTTCATGCTTCTTGACGATCGATTATATTACAAATCTATAGATGGAGTATTACTTGAGTGCTTGAATCAAGAAGAGGCCAGAAAGATGATGTATGAAGTACATGAAGGATTATGTGGTGCACATCAATCGGCTTACCGAATGAAGTGGATAATTAGAAGAACTGGTTATTTTTGGCCAACCATGCTAGAGGACTGTTTTGAATACTATAAGGGATGCCAAGATTGTCAAAAATTCGGCAATATTCCAAAGGCTCCAGCATCTGCAATGAACCCAATAATTAAACCTTGGCCGTTCAGAGGATGGGGTATAGATTTGATTGGTCAGATTAATCCTCCTTCTAGCAAAGGGCATAAGTTTGTACTCTTGGCCACAGATTATTTTACCAAGTGGGTTGAAGCTATCCCATTAAAGAAAGTTACGTCGGAAAATATGATCAGTTTTGTTAAGGAGCATATAATTCATAGGTTCGGGATCCCTTAAACTATAACAACCGATCAAGGGACTCAGTTCACTTCTTCGGAGTTTTGTGATTTTGCCGAAGACATGAGAATTAAGCTATATAATTCTTCTCCTTATTATGCACAAGCCAATGGTCAAAGAGGCATCAAATAAGATTATGATTAAGATCATCCAGAAAAAGATTGATGAGAAACCAAGAAGATGGCATTTGGTTCTTAATGAAGCATTGTAGGCTTACCGAATGGCTTGTCATGGATCTACTCGGACATCTCCCTATGAGTTAGTTTATGGGCATCATCTTTGTATTACCATGGGAGTTACAAATCGGGTTCAAGACGAGTTGTATTGCAAAAAAGATTTAGAAAAAGAAGATTATAAAAAGTCGATGATGGATGAATTGGAAGATTTGCATCTAATTCGTCTCAAAGCACTCGGAAAATATTGAGAAAAACAAGATACACGTTGCCAAACATTATAACAAAAAGGTTAGAGTGAAGCAATTTGCGAGAAGGAGATCTGGTTTAGAAAACTATATTGCCGATTGGGACGAAGGATAGAGCATTCGGCAAATGGTCTCCGAATTGGGAAGGACCTTTTCGGATAATGAAATGTGTACCTGGCAACGCATATATATTGAAAACTTTGCTCGGAGAAGAGTTTACCAGAGCCATTAATGGGAGATTTCTCAAGAAATATTATCCCAGCGTTGAAATTGGTTCATGAGAGAAAGTTAGAAATCAAACGTGAATAGCCGATGAAGGGACATCGCCTTTAGCTCAAAAAAAATTATGAAATTAGAAAAATAGCCGATACAGATTCAGACGCCTTTAGTACAAAAATATCTATGTATAACCGAATGGACTACCAGGAAAGGTGACTTCGGTGTTTTGTCTGGTAGGTTTATCGGGAGAAGAGAAAGGTGAAGCGCCTTGAATGAAAATACTCGATCGACGTGTGACATCGGTTACAACGCCAGACCAAGATCTAATCGGCTAAAGTGACGTCATACATTTGGGAGATGTCCTTCGAATTTACGTTGTTCAAAAAATGAAAAGATGTCATTCAGCATCCAAAACAGAAATTGCAAACGAGCATATATCAGAGGGTATATTATTGACATACAGTTCATCCTAGTACAAACTACCCCTCAAACAATTTGTTGATGACAGATTGAGCATTGGTGGACTGAGCAAGAGCGACAGCATGGTCCTCGTAGTGATCCAGACGCTCGTTGATGTCGTCGATTTCTTCTGGAGGCCCGCCGGAGAAACCGACTGGCTGGACGGAGTAGTCTTCACCAGTCCGGGAAGACATCGCTGCCAGTCCCAAGGAGACACCAAGGTGCACACCGTGGGTGGTGACCTGATTGATACGGCCATCCGCATCATCAAGCCGCACCTCAGCGGTCTCCCCCTGGGCGTTCACCTTATCAGCAACCCTGTTCGCCGCCGCCTTCAGACGGTCATTCTCCGCAGAAAGTGCTGGACAAAAGAAAAAGAAGTCAAACAAGCGGAGGAGTCGAGAAGGAAATCTAAGCAAGATTATCAAACCGGTGATGGCGTCACAAAGCTGCTTCCGCTGGTCCTCCCATTCGGCTTGCTCAATGCCGAACTGCTTGGAGACATCGCCCAACTCCTTTCGGGCCTCGTCCCTCTCCTTGCGGAAGGTGAGCGCCTCCTCATGAACGTACAGAGGGTCTTCTCCCTCTGACTTCGCCGGACCCCAAGGGTTGGGGTGGTACGAGTCCTCAGACTCAGAGGAGCTCGACGAGCTGGAGGAACCAGAAACATGTACGGGGTGATCAGAAGTGCCCGGTTGGGTCACCGTCATCGGAGGAAGAAGATGGTACTGGCCGGTGATGACCCTTGCCCTAAGTAAATGAAAAGAGAATCAAGACCAGGGAAGATGAACAGGAAAAAGAACCGCAAGGGGGCAAGAAATCAATTCTCACCCATGGCGTTGGCGACGCGATGCTCGGCTTCCTTCTGCTTCCTCCCCAGCAGGGCGCTTGCCAGGATCACCACTGTTCGCCATTGATGCCTTGGGAAGCTAGGTTTTCTTTCTGGATTGATTTGAGCAGAAAGGTGGAGAGGCGGCGATGAAAGTGCTTGACTGGAGATGACGATGAAGGCTGAGGAAGGGTCTTATTTATAGGCCAAAGTGGAGAGTCGTGGCGTATATCTCGGAGTATACCAAACGACGAAATAGGGTTTTTCTCCCTTTGGGCCGTACCGGACTGGGCCGGGTTCGGCTAAATCAAAAATCGTTGCTTCAAAGAGAATCGGCTATTCTTCTAATCGGGAAGTTAAAGACAGTCGGCTATATTTTCAATCAGGCAGAACTGTAAAAGCCGAAGAATAAAAGGGGATGCAATTGTTCAGAGATACAGTATACCGCATTTAAATATATTACAAGCCAATGCTTTACTCGCCCAGAAAAAGTTTGATTGCACCTATGGTTTCAGTCCTAATTCGGCTAACATCATCCAGCACCTTCTTATCGTCATCTTCAGAGCATTGAATTTTGGTGAGCTTTGCTTTGATCTGCTGGTTCTCTTTGATGACAGATGCTATCTTTGTTTTGGCTGCTTCTATAGAGTTTGGCAGGTTGGCAATTTTATCCTTATGAGACTGGATGTTTGCATTCAGTTGAGCCAATTGAGCTTCCAGCCTGGCCTTTTCTTCCTCCATAGCTTCCAGTTCAGGCTCTAAAGTTGCTAAGGAGTGTTTAGCAGCCTGAATCTGAGAATGCAGCTCTTTGGCTTGTTGTTTCTTCGCCAAATTGTCATTTTGTAGAATAGCTCTAGAAGCTATGTTCTTGCTTGCTCTCCTGACCATAGCAAAATGGTCGTCAAGATGAGCCACAGATTCCAGGGGGGCTCTAAGAATAGAAGGGATCTCTTGATCAATGAGCTCGATAAGATCCCTTATCTGGTCTGCATCTTGGACCAAGATGTTTATATCCTTGTTAAGCAGGAGAGCTATCTCCCTCAACCGAGCTTGATTTTTCTGGCGACAATTTCTCTTTGAGATGTGGCTTCGTCACCCTTCTCACTGATGTATTCCTCAACAGTGAAGGAATAGCTGGCAGTCGGTTTGATGTCACCCTTAAAAGAAAAGGAATTGTTAGCTGGCTGGGCAAGTTTACTGGAAATGATTAAAGCAAAGTATTACCTCTTGTATAGGATCTTCACCAGGTTGAGCTTTGTCCTGGCTTGTTTGGAGGTTTAGCTGAGTATCCAGAGATGATGAACTTGAAGCCTGATGAGGAGAGGATCCTTCTGCTATCTTGTCTAGAATATCATCTGAAAGCAAGTGATGGGATGCAAATGCAGTAGGTAAATCTGGTGGAGGAAAGAAAAATGATAAGTTGAACATTGTTACCAATGTGGCCAGTAGCTTCATGAATTTCTGCACTCTCAGTAGAAGTCTGGGGAAGAGTTTCTACAGTCGTTGAAATATTAGTCGATCTGGGGAGACTGACCTGTGGCTGCAACAAAAAGATGAGTATAGAGGAAACCAAGATTATTGCCAGATAGAAATTGAAGAATTCATACCTTAGGTGGTAATTTGGCTTTCTTGGACCTTGGCTTCCTGGTTACAATAGTATCCTTCTTTGATCCAGCAGGAGCTTTCCTTTTGCTTTCCCTTAAGGGTGCTGAACCCAAAGCTGCAGGGATTTTCATGAAAGCTACCAAGGATGGAGCATTGTACCCCAGGGCAGGATTGGGTCTAGCTTGGTAATATTGAACCACTTTAGAAGAAGGAGTAGGCTCAACATCCTGTAAATGACAAAGTATTAAAATGAAGAATAAACCCAAAAATAGGAGAGTTATGGGTACAAGAAAATTACCTCACTGTCAGAAGCAAACTCGGGCTGCAAGTCTTGGCATAGGGGATGCACTGGTATATTGAAGATGTGAGCATGCCACTCTTGCCACCAGGAAACAAACAGAGGATGAGCAGCATCTATTAGTCCAAGATGGGAAGGCTCATATGCTGGCAAGTCCCATCCAAGGTTGAAAACTTTCTTGGCCTCTATGTCATCTCCTATTTTCTCCCTGGGCTTTATGATTTTGGAGAAGAAAAGTCTTGGAGGCAACTGGCCACATCCTAATTGTCTGGCTGCCATGTTTGGGTTGTAGAATTCATAGGTAGGATGCAGCAACCTCCCATGGTGGAATTCTGCCGGCAGAGTGCAAGGCTTGATAAAGGAATTGAAAATTTACGTGGATACTTGATACGAACAGCCCGGACTCATAACTAAACTTATAAGGCAGAGTCAAATTTTCATTTTCTCTATAAGGAAGCCAGATTACATTATCGAATCCTTTGAAAAATAGCTTGAAGAGATGGCCAATATCTATGTCAATGATGATAGAGGATGCTGCTTCTCCATATGTCTGACAAGCTTTCTCTTTTACTGTACCATCTTCAGCATAATTGACTGAAGGGAAACCCAAATTATGAAGATCCACAGAGACTATTTGATGCATGTACAGCTGCAGCCACATCTGAACCAACCACCAGGGGCCATTCACACAATGTATTTCTCCATGATGGCGCATCTGGACAGTGATCTGATGCATCATATGATAGACAGCCCCTAAGAGATACTTGCCCAGAGGGATTAAGGTACCAGGAGCTAAATCCTCGGCCATCACTATATGATTCAGAGTTGGTTCATTGGATTTTCCACAGAAAACGAATCTACATAGCCACATATTCAGAAAGGCCTTGTATTCCTTGTCAGACACAGCACCAGATGACATGTAAGTCAGGATATATTTTGTCCATCCACCTCCTAACTTGACTGCTTTTTGGCTGCTGCTGCTCTTATATTTGGAAGGATACATTGGTTCTATCACATTCAAGCCAGTCATCATAAATATATCAGCCAGGGTAATGGACATTGGGCCATGGCCGAAAATAAAAGCATTGGCTGCATCAGACCAGAAGTGAGTGGCAGCTATCAAGAGAGGGTCGTTCCTGGGTGTCTCTGATAAAGATAGCTCCAAGCAATGATGAATATCCTGGTTTTCCCAATTACTGCTGTTCTTGTCTAACATCCTCCGATACCAGTTTCGCCATCCGGCGATTGGGGGGGAACGGCCAAGTCTTGAAGGTATTCGGCCACTGATTCGGCGGGGTGACCCCGGATTTGAAAGGAATCCTCAAAGTTTTTTTCTCAATGAATTCAACCGAGTCAGGATCTCCCATCAGTCCAAGAAAATAAGAATCAGGATTCGCAGCATAGGGGATCAAAATCTCATCCTTGTATTCCTTCAAGAGCGATAAAGCAGGAAGAAAGAATAAGTCGAAGAAAAAAGCAAGAGATCCATTGGGGAATTGCTGAATGCGTGAAGATAAATGAAAATTACCTCTGGAACTCCGTCTTGGGTCGCCATTGGGGATCCGAAGTGGGTTTGAAGCTGTGCTGGGAAGTTCAGATTTTTGAGCGGCGGTTGCGATTTTGAACAGTGTTGACCTAAATGAGGAGAAGAACTTGTGGTCAATTTTGGAATAAAATCACTTTTATCCCAAAATTGAGGGGGCATGTGTTAACACTGGATTTTGGTAAAGGCTGAGAAGATGACAAGTGGGCCAGTGCACGGCAAGCTCATGGGAGGCAAATGTTCAGAGCATTCGGCAAACACCCATGCGGTCGGCTAATTCTGGGCAATTCAGCAAGTATTCATGTGGTCGGCTATCCTTAGAGGCGGTGGCTCCATTCGGAAAGTAAAAGGTGGCAAGTAAAAACCGATTAGAAGGAAAGAATCGTGATGGTAAAGGACTCCGAGAAGGATTAGAACTAAAGATCGTCGTACTTTTGAAGCCTTCCTTGGTATCTTGTAATCGGAGTCTTTTAGGACTCATGTTCTGTTCAGGGTATAAATATAAACCCTCGACCATTGTAAAGAAGATACACAACCAAATCAATACAATCGGCCCCGTGCCAAGTTTTCGAGTCCTTTGTCGTGTCGTCAAGTTCTTCGAGAGGAGCCATCGATCCGTCGACCTCCGTAAGTTCCGACAACCTTGTTATCATGTCTAGTATCATGCGGTGGATTTAGACGTTGATGCAAGTAGTCTTGTTTGTCTCGACTGGATGGCCGTGCGGCAGGCGTTTGCTTGACAATTAAGAAGTCTTTGCTTATGCTTTGTTTATCTCGACTAGATGGCCGTGCGGCAGGCGTTGCTTGATAGCTTAGCAAAACAAGATAGTTATCGGCTCTATTGGATTTGGCAAGATCTAGTAATTCATTAAGTTATCACGTGTTGCATGTTTTTAATGTTTTATATATTCGTAATTTGTTTTGCCCAATCTAGATTGATAAGTTTCGGCGCTTTACTTTTATAGATCTATTTGCTCTCAAACGTTCTTACTTTCATATCATCGTGATAGATAGATCACATGCTTACATAGCCGAATTAGATCAATCTAGGTTGTCACATGTTGTGGGTTCATGCACGTTAAAAGCGTTTAAACCTTGATAGAGCTAAGTGTCGTGCGGCAGATACGAGTTTTTAATAGGTTTATTCGTGCTAAGCTTGTTTGTTCCTTCTTCATGGACCCCAATTCGGCTAGTTTGCCGAGATTGGTAATGCTTTAACTCATGATCAGCTTTGACTTGTTCAAACATGTCTTCTCATGCGTACGTATTCGGTAATCAACGTTTTACACGTTCTATCTTTATACTAGCTGAATGATCTATGAGTATGTTGGCAGACAGCTTCTATAGCTGTATGTCGTCGTAAGTGGCTTCAGGGCCGTATATGTGGAACTGTCTGGTCTCATCCAGCAAGTTCCAGTTTTGTATTTAACAGTTTTATCCCTTATCAGTTTTAGGTCAAACTGATTGGCACGCTTCCGGATTTCAAACCGCCCAAGCACCCGATTGAAGCCACGCTTTTTGGCTTGCTATGTGTGAGGCACAGTGCACCACATTTTGTGTCAACAAAGTCCTCTGACCTAGAGTCCCACTAGCCCTACTTCAGCTGACTCCCCAGAGTGTGAGGCATGGAGCCCAGGCACGCGCAAGGAAACCAATCTACATAGGGAGCAACCGCGACCACCCAGAATGCAGAGAGAGGATCTCATTCATGAGTAGGGACAGATCGGAGATGGAGCCAGCTTTGGAGAACTCAAGTAGGATAGGGGAACTAATCGGCTTTGTCGTATGGTTAAGTATCATGGAGACACGAAGAAAATAATTTTATTGACCATAAACTAATACAAACAAAATACATATCTTTTTCATGTACATCAAGTGTAGAAATGCTTGAGATGCTCGATGTACCATGAATTGGGGATGTCGACCCCTTCAAGCGTGGAGCCCGTACAAGGTTGGTCGGATAACCTCTTTGACCATGAAAGGACCTTCCTAGTGGGACGTGAGCCTATGGATGCCTTCTGTGTTTTGCTTCCTACGCAACACCAAGTCACCGACCACAAAGAACCTCTCCTTGACATTGCGGTTGTAGTATCATCGGAGGCCCTTTAGGTACTTGTTGGTATAAATTTAATGCACACAAGAAATTATGACTATTCGCAAGCGTAGATATAAAATATCATTGTATCACTTCACCCAAAGATTTTAAATATTGTATCCACATGGAAACATGTGAGCATAACTATGATCCAACCTAACCTAGAGTAAAAATCAAGACTAGATAGAGATAAAAGGAGATCACTAAAACCTACCTAATTTGAATCTCAATAAACCATTTCTTCCAATGTTCTAACATGGTTGATAACTTATAAATAGGAGTAGAAAACAAAATTCTCCCCTACCAAGCATACATAAGGCTACCAAACCTTCTAACAAGAAGTGGACTACAGAGGATTCAATGAAGCTATTAAGTCACCTTTGTGAGCTACCATTGATCAGAAAAGACGGGGGCATTCACAAGTAATCTAGATCTAAGCACCACGCTTACACCAATAATTACTACTTCAATCTACAGGGTCCTATAGACTAAAGCACTCAAAAGAATTGTGAACTAGAAGAACAATATAAACACATTGCTTACTTGAATAAGAAGACGATGATCAAAGAAACCTTAGAAGTAAGTCCCATGTGAAGGAACTTGATCCCAGAGAATACAACCGAAGAGAAGCACCGACAGACTAGAACTCCTCCAAAACTCCACTCTCTAACTCCTCTCTCAAATTCTAAAGTCTAGAACTATTGAAGACTAATCTTCTCTTGATAGCTACTCTGAGAGGTAAATCCTTTCATGGGGACTCTTCTCAACTGATCCAACTGGAGATAATAAATTAGGGTTATAGGGATGCCTTAGACAGGAGACTAGGGGTCTCCTTATATAGCCTGGTGGGATGCATACGAGCCCTTGGATCAAACTGACTTTATGTACGGTGGATATGTATCCTCAAAGGTGGTGGATGAAGCTTCTAGAAGCCAGAGGCGAGGCGACGAAAGGGTGGGACCGGCACCCAAGTTGTGCCTTTGGGTCCGATCTTTGCCATGGCATATTTTGGTACCTTCTAGAGTCCGAATGGGGTATGTTTCGTCGCGGTTAAGTTTCATCTTTTTACATGTTTTAATCCTCCTTTGTATGCTTTCTAGAATTACCCTGCAAAAAATATGAAATCACCAAAACTCATACAAAATGTTAGTTAAAACCCTTATCTCGCTATTGGTGACCTCTTTTATTCATTTAGTTGACGGTGTAAAATGAATGTTTAATTCTTGTCAGCAGCGCTGTTCCTCGACGCAATTTACTTCGAGCTCTCTGGCTTTGTCGGACTTCTCCTTATCATGGTTCTCCACTCTGGGTGCTCGAAAGGCTATGTTAGCTCACAAAACTGCCTCGGAGCCAAAAACCATGAAGCACGGGGATCGCCCATATTACAACTAGGTTGGGTTCTCAGCCCTGAGACCATGGTCGGTAGCTCTTTCAACCATAATCTAGGGTGCTTGTTGTTGGCATTTCTAACGTCACTGCAATAAATTCCAAATCTCTATCCCACGCAATGACGCTAAAATTGTTGGTATTAATTAACTTGCCTTTAGCAACTAGCCACTAGCCTCTTTATCCTTACTCCCAACTATGAAACTAGGTTGTCATCCCCAATTGTAAAACTAGGAATAAACTCTGGTACTAAAATCTTATCATTTTATGTGACTAGGCAGAAATAAATAAAGAATATAAACTAAGAATGATTCTGCAAGCGGACAGATAATTATACTATTGTAGCATTTTACCTAGAGTATTACCAAGTTGTCATTTATATTCTACCACTGGGAAGGCATTGCTAAGAAGCTACTCTATAGTATAGATAACACTTATATACAAGTGAATAAGAGATGTAGCCAATGTCAACTCTCCTCATTAACAGGAAGGTGTCACAAGATAAATAATAAATAAATGATAAATATGAAAATGATAATAAGCCATTGATCAGTCATCTCCTAATAATACTAATTCACTCATAGCAATTCTAGACATGTTAATATCGTCTAATCATTTAATAGAGAAATAACTCCTAAGTATTCAAGCTACAGTCAAAGCTACTTTATTTAGTGCAAGTATGTCTAACAATCATTGCTAAGTTATACTACTATAGTTCCCTAACACATCGAAGCAATGTACAGAAAAAGATAAGTACAGGAACCTCATGTATATAAATATACTCTTATCCTGACAATCCCACTCTACCAATCCACCATATGGGGGAAGGCCTACAAAGGACTCAATGGGTCATCACACCCACGATCTACCTCACTACCCTAAGCACGATGGGGATATTCGTAGATAAGTAATGCATCTAGGCACCATGCCTACACACAACCTACCACTCACCAACCGATCGAATTGATGAACGCGCTATACGAACCAGTGTATGAATATAATAGCAAACTAACTATACTAGACATATTAAAGTAGACAATGAACAATGCAATCAAGAACATAATAATGAAGAATAATGTTGCTAGTAATGATCATACAAACGCAGATATTACAATAAGAAAGATCGATGAATTGAATGAGTTAGGGTTTCCTAGGTGGGGTTTGGCCCTGCTTATATAGCTCGGTGGGATGCACGACAGCCGTTTGATCAAACCGACTTCACGTAGGGCTGAGATTGATCCTCAAAGGCGGTGGAGGAACATTCCAGAAGATGGGAGGTGGACCCCAAAGGGGGTGCCGACCGGCCTGGGCAGTGGGGGGCCGCCCCCCGGTGGCGGTGGCCCCGCCTCCCCTTCGCTCTGGTGTCTTTTGGATCCTTCTAGAGTAGTTTGGCGTATTCCTGAGTTGCGGATAATTCCATGGTATAGATTTGTAGTTATGCCCCTTTTTCAGCGTTTTCTGGATTAGTCCCTGGAAATTGGTAAATCACCAAAACTCATGGAAATTGTTAGATAAAACCCTAGCCTTCTAGATATTGATGTATGTTTCATACCTTTTGATATATAAAATGTTGACTCTATCCACCGTCAACAACTCCCCCAAGCTTACCTTTTGCTAGTCCCTTAGCAAAAACCTAGAATTAGATCAGGAGTTGCTACAATGCTTTCATTTTAACAAGTACACATGATCTCAAACAAAAATTTTCCTCTGGATTAGACAAAACTGCTCTAACCTTCAAACTCACCCATATTACCTTTAACTATGGAGCTTTTAACCTTCACATGGGTCTTGAGTAATTGAAAGACAGAACAATCAAGTCAAGCATTATGTCTCAAATTCTTCACTCAACTAATATTCCAGAGTTTTGTAAGTTTTCGCAATAAACAGAGCTTAATTGTATGACACCCTCAGTCTCTCAAAGTATGTGGTATTTGTGGATCTCACTGAGGCACCCATGATGTCATGCCTTCCTAATTCTAAGAATTATAGTGGAGTTTATAGGAGTGGCATTAAACAAGGATAAGCATATTTGCAATTCATGTATTGTAAAGTCAAACAATGGATCTATAGAGAATCAAGTCATACAATCAAACCAAGATGTGCATGTGTGTGGAATATGGTGGATAGATGTATATGTGGTGGCTAATCCTAATTCTACTTTTGCTCTTCAAAAATAAATCTCTCTTCTTCCTTAGACTTTTAGAACTTTCAAGGAAAACATGGTCTATCTTTATTCTTTCTTTTTTTTCTTTGTTTCATTGGGAGGCGGGCATCTGAGTACCCGTTGTTTTAATGCTAGGACACTTGTCTATCTTTTACTCCTTTTTATTTTCAATATTTTTGCATAGCCACATACATCCTTAGATATAATAATTGATTGAAGAGATAGTAATAAGAAACCTAGAGCAAATAAACAAAGGTTGTCTTATGGGTTTATGAATATTTTTGGGTGTTCTCTTCCAATGTAGGAGAAAAACATTTTGAGGTGAAAATGGATAAATGGAAAATGGTTGCGCTTACTCTCGGGGTAAGAGTAATGCATATGTGGATGGAGTGTGTATGAGTGATCTTGATTTTAAAAGCATGACAAGACTCTCATAAGTATACACAAAGGTTGACTGAACTCAATGGAAAGCAAATAGCATAAATGAGCAAAGGTTTCCTATTCTAAATGTGTATATATGGCTTTGGTAGGAATTCAACTTTGTCAAGAGCTCATCCTGTAAGGTTTTAAATTTTCAAAAGATAAATCTCTAGAATTTAGCATCATTAGGAATAAGATAAATAGCAGCTCAGACTCTCTTACATCATATCCATCAATCACCTAGACTTAGCTCAAGCATATTACTCCACAAGTTTCAGGTTCAAAGTAAATTTTTATATTAAAGCAATCATGTCCAAAACTTAGGAGAACTCAAGGTTGCAAACTAAGTACTTGAAAGACTTCCAATAGAGCAACTATTCATCATCTCCAAGACAAAATTTCTAGTTCATAGTTGACTCTAAACACACTCTAAGACTGACTAAAACTTCTTTTTATTGATTTTCAGATTTTATTTTAACTAAAGACTCATAAAAGACTCAACAGACGTGGACCTTCATGTGCCCATATATTTTTGGTATTTTATAACTATAAGATAGACTCGATAAATCGCATAGGTATAGTTACCTGATAACTAGGGGATGCTCCTCCCCCAAGCTAGATGTTTGCCATATTTCGCTTGAATGATCTTTAGGGTAAGATTAGTAGTGGTGACCCACTGACCGGTCTCACTCCTTGATTGTATAATCCTGCAAAAGTATACTCCAACAAGAAAACCAAAACTCGAGGCTTAAATATGATAAGGGGTTAGCGGTCAGCCAAATGAGTAATTGATTATCTTTATGAGCAGATATGAAAGTGTAGCAGATTCTTATATTTTTGTACTTTTCTATTTATAGTGCAAGGGAATAGAAATTTATTTTTGTGCTACCATAGTGAATATTCTTACGGGGTAAACCATAAGCCTACTCCTTTTGAGCTTTTAAAATTTTATAGTAAAGCAATAAGGAATTTCTATTTTCTTTTTAAACATGCAAAAGAGTAAATGTAACAAAGTAATTGGATAACCACGATTATTACCGTATGGCAAGGGTGCGGAATTTAAAGTCTACCAACAGGATTGGGTTGAAAAGAGTACTTACTTAAGGATTCATTGTCTGAGGAAACTTCAGACAATTCTTCATCTTGCCATGATGTCTCTTTATTCTCTTCCAACCATCTTTGATTTTGTTCTTGTATTTCTCTTGCTTCTTGCTCACCGATTTGCTCCATTCTCTCGGCTTCTTTGTCCCACTCGCTCGGCGAGGTTCTATTGCTTCTTGTTTAGTGATTTGATCCATGTACCTTGTAGCTTCACTAGGATAGTCTCCTCCTTCTTTCCTTGAGAGCAGTTTGCTCTACGGTGGGATCGACGTCTCCTGTTTTGAATCTTCTAGGCCAAATTGCTGTTAGTGTAACTATTAAAGTCGCAACGCATCTTTCCAACGGGTAGATGGAAATGAACTTGTCTAGATCTCATGTAAAGGATTACATTGGCGGTGTTGAGAAAAGGTCTTCCCAATATGATTGGTGTATCGTCATCTTCCTGTATGTCAAGAACCAAGAAATCTGCGGGTATATAATAATATTTAATCTTTACCGTGACCTTCTTTACTATGCCTTCTGGGAATCTTGTTGACAGGTCTGCCATCTGCAACTGTATATAGGTTGGGTATAACGGTTCATCACCAAATAGATAAATGTATGCTACCTTTGACATGACGTTGACCCCTGATCCAGTGTCACAAAAGGTCTTGGAAAAAACCATTTGCTTGATGGTGTATTCAATAGTTGGGACTCCTAGGTCTTCTCTCTTGACAATGTATGGTGGTGCTAACAGGTGGTCATATTCGGTGTTAACCGAATTGATCAGTTGAATCGTCTCTTCTGGAATTTGGCTGAGCTCACTCTTCCTCCTTCTTCTATCGTTGTTCTTCTTCTTCTTAGGTTCGGCTGATTGTTGAGCTTGCTCATATGGCTTCTGTGGGAATGCAGGAGTTGTGAGGATGTGGTTCTTGAATGAGAACTTCTCCTTTTTGTTCTTGATAGAAAACACAATCTTGGCGTGCTCCGCATAGATGATGGCTTTAGTTGTGCATAAGAATGGTCGGCCTAGTATGATAGGTGCTCTTTCATCTCCTCTGGTCTCCATGACTATGAAGTCAACGGGGACATAAGATTGTCCCACTCGAACAATAGCTTTTTCTAAAACTCCTTCGGGGTAGCAAATGGACTGATCTGCAAGCTGCAAACGCATAGTTGCGTACAACAAAGGATCTCCTAGAATCTTTTCATAAATTGCCTTAGGCATTGTTGACGGTCCTTAACGTTCAAATCCAACCGTCAACTAACCTTCCAAAAAGATATAAAAGCAATTCATCTACCTAGAAGTAGGGCTTTGACTAACGAATTCCATGAGTTTGCTTAGTCAGTTTGCTTAGCTAGTTAGTCAGATTAGTTAAATTGGTTTGCTTAGTTAATTCAATTCATTCATTCATTATGTAATAAATGTGCCTTTCGATAATAAAGAAGTTGAGTCTTTAGAGTCATCATCTCTCTGGATATATGTTTATTTTTATCTCCACCTTGTTATGCATAAAAGGAAACAGGAAACAAGTGTGGGGAAGACAACTCACAAGAACTCGGAAGGAAAAAACCAAGCATACGGGACAACAGGAATCGGTACACACTCAAAACACTCTCATTTATTACCACTGAGCTTAATTGAATATCCTTTAATGAAACATGATTACACCTCAAGGATGAGTAGCTTAGTCATGACTTAAGGCAAGAATCACATAATTTATTTCTGTACACTTTGCTCTTTGTTGGGAACTCTTTATAGGGACCCCATGCCTCTTAAGTTATTGACAAGTATGAGATAGTAGAACATGAGAACCTGAATTTCTATGCCTAAGTTATTGGAGCATTTATATTAAAACACAAAAACAATAGCAATGCTACTCCTCTATGGTCTTTAAATGCCTATAGAGCCATACATGATCATAAACTTTGAATCTCGCGGTGCGGGAATGACTAGGAATGAGCTTATTTTGATATCTTTGTGCGGAGTTATGTCCGAAGTTATCCAACCTTTTCTCGAGGGGACAGTAAAAGCCTAAATGTGGGAGTGTTGTTGACGGTCCTTAACGTTCAAATCCAACCGTCAACTAACCTTCCAAAAAGATATAAAAGCAATTCATCTACCTCGAAGTAGGGCTTTGACTAATGAATTCCATGAGTTTTGGTGAATCAATGATTTTGCGGGTATACCTTTGGAAATGACACACTTTTGAGCTATAACGCAACATAGAATGCAAGATTGGATGCCACGGCTACACACAGGAACATTCCGGAAGGGTCGAGAAGACACCGGACCGAAGCGGAGGGCCGGGCGGGCACCGGAGCCAAACCGGTCGGCCCGCCCTGGGACCGGCCGGTGCAGGGGCTGCCCGGTTCATGGCCGGTTCGCCCGGTTTACTCCACCGCCTTTGAGGATTGATCTCCACCAAATCGCCAATATCGGTTTGATCCAAGGGCTCACGTTGATTCACTAGGGCTATAAAAGGAGAGGCAACCCCCCAGGGAGGAGGATCCATTCAGAAGAAGAAGAGCTTTAGCGAGAAACCCTAATTAGGAACCCGGGAGGTGTCCCTTGAATTTATGACCTCTTGAGTTAGCATTCCAATAGAGAGCTAGTTCTATACCTCTAGAAGCTAGTTCTATATCAGAAATAGAGAGATAGAGTTAAAGAGAGAGTTTTGGATGAGTATTGGCCTGTTGGTGCTACCTTTACAGCTTGTATCTGAGATTACTGCAGAATCGACTTCTGAGTTCAAGTAAGTAACATTGTTTATCTTGATTTATTGGTTTATGACTCTTTTGAGTACTTTAATCCTTGTAGCTCTTGGGTTAGAGTAGTATCCGTAGTGTAAGCTTGGTGCTTAGACTTCGTTACTCGTAGATGTACCCTATCGTCCGGATTTGGTGGTAGCTCGCGGAAGTAACTTTATAGCTCCGTTGAATCTTATATATTCCACTATCCCATCGGTAGGCCGAGTAGGAGAATAATTGGTAGTCGGGTTACAGCTTTGCCTGTGCTCCTCTATCCAATTCCCCAGTAAAGCATCCTAATCATATCTTACTTGAGCCTAAATTAGAAGCCTTAGCTATCTTCTCTATATCCCTATCTTCTAAGGCCTTGTTTGCTACTCAGGTGGTTAAGTTGTAGTTTAGAAGACCCTCACACATCTTCCTTTGGGTTCGATATTAAAATTGGGTATATTCATTCGGTGAAGTGCTACAACGTATCCATGCGCTTGTAGAATTATTCAGTAGGCATTAACAGATACCAACAAGCATTTCTGGCGCCGTTGCCGGGGAAGACGTCGCTGAGATCACTCTGAACTTATCTTAACCTGTATCATAATCTTATCTTTTATTTGTATACTATCACTCTTCACCTTTTTCATTTCTCTTTACCTTTTTTATCCTTCAATGGATCAACTTAATTCCACGCCTATCTATAAATATAACTTCACGAGCCGACGCTTAGAGCCAGAGCCATCTTTAAAGCCTATCTTAGCCTCTGACTATGAGCTACGCCTGTGTTTAATAGACATGGTCAGAAACCAATCTTTCTCAGGAGTATTGACGGTCACTAATATCAATTATAACCCATCAATTATCATCAAACATGACATGAAAAGAACCACAGAGCATAGGTATAGGGTTTTGATCTAACAAGTTCCACGAGTTTTGGTGAATCTATGTTTCTATAGGTACATACTGGAAAAGCTATCAAAGTTGACCAATATGACAGTATTAAAGTATCTCAAATGATGGATTAGAATGCACTATTGCGATGGGCTCGTCGAGACGATCGAAACGGACATATCATTTTCCATATTTGGAGTCCCGGATGAAAAGATATCGCACCTGGAAGCGGCACCTGCGCATGAAGGATCTAGAAGACACCAGAAACCACCCTGCGGAAGGTGGGGCCCACCTGTCATGGGGGGAGACCGGCCGGTCCCACCCTCGCACCGGCCGGCCCGGCATTTTGGCCATTTTGGCCCGGCTTCGGCCCATGGGATCCACCGCCTTTGAGGAAGAATCTCCCGCCCGCCGATGTCGGTTTGATCCAAGGGCCGACGTTAATCGCTCGGGTCTATAAAAGGAGCCCTGGACCTGGGGGAGGCATCCCCTGAAACCCTAATTCATTATTCGTTGGGATCCATTTGAGAGGCGTCCCTTGAAAGGATCATACTCTCATGGAGATCAACACACCAGGGAGATTAGGGCTAGACTCTTCAATGTAATAGTTGAGTAACTTGAGAGCTAGGGTTAAGAGGCTTCGTTGGGATCTCGCCGTGGAGCCTTGGAGGTCTGGTATATCTTTGTATCTTATCTTTTCAACACTTATGCTTTAGTATATTTATCTTCTCTATTTACTTCTATGCCTCATTTGTATGGTTAGTGTAGTTATTGCATCTTAGCATAGGATCTCGTATTAGGTGCTCTAGTTATTACGTGTAGCTAGAGTAGTAATCGATAGTGTAGACATGGTGTCTAGGCTATAGGTTACCTGAGGTTGCGCCCAATTCTTACGGTTAGTTGTGGTAGCCCATAGGGGTGACAGCTCTATGTGGCCTTCGTATTCCACCACGTCGGGATTGGTGTTTCGTAGGGCTTTTGGCAGCCTTCCCCAACTACCATCTTCCCGGTCTTATTCGAGAGTTGGAAAGGTACTGCTGCCCGAAGTGCTATGGTGTGTGCTATACTTATCCATGCATTAGTTACATTCTAGTGTCGACTAGAATAGAACCCGAGTAGTAGAGAAGTACATAGGAACCTTGAACTCTCCCTTAGTCCTCTCAAGTTAGTCGACTATATATTATAGGATTCTCCTACGTGTGTGATATTGTGCATAACTCTTATCATTTACCACTTACCCCCTGCTTAGGTCTAGTTGGTATACTAGTTAGTAGATACATGATGGTGAAATGTCAATGTCTTTAGCCATTGTTTCCCAGTGGTAAAATATAAATGACAACCTGGTAATACTCTGGGTAAAATGCTACAATGGTATTTGATCTGTGCGCTTGCGGATACTATTTCTATATTCTAAATGGTGGCATGATTTAATACCACACCTCTTGGTGTTATTGCCGGGGGTGACAACTTGGCATTCTAGTAGCGATGCTATGCCCACAAGCATTTTTAGCGCCGTTACTAGAGATAACATTAAGAGGTGTCAACAAGCATTTTTGGCGCCGTTGCCGGGGAAACAATTGGCGTAAAGATTTTGATATTGATCTTGATATCTGCTAACCTAGTTTGCCACTAGCTTTAGTAGGATTACCCCTATGTTTGTTGAGTTGTGGAATAAGCAGAAAATCAATTGTTCAACTTTCTGGTGAAGTTCCAAACGAACAAGACAAGGGAGATGTTAAAGAATCCAGGGTGCCTGAACATTCATGAACCATCAACAATGGAACCCTGCCATCTCACAGGTATGTATAAACATATATATTATTCTATCCTTGTGTAGATTGGAGAAAAGATCATCGTCATAAGAACTCAAATCTCATCATGTGCAACGAACAAAGATGCTACACTACTCACAGAGTCCATTGTGAGTCATGGTAAGTATGATCAAGAAAGGTGAGAAAGTCTTACTCATAGACTTTAAATTTGCTGTGTAGTTATCCTGTTGCATTCCACTGCATGTTTACTTTGAATAATCCATGCATTTACTCCATCTCATATCACATCCACAGCATGTTTAGTTCCATGCACACATGTATATCACTTGCATCTCTGTATAAAAAAAAAAAAAAATATTCTCACCATACATGATCATGCTTTCATCTCTATTTGAGTAAATCACTATGTGCTCTCATACTTCCTTTGTTTGCTATAGTGTGCTTTGGTTTGGAAGTACTGATCATACTTCCATAGGCTTTTAAATTAAGCATGGTGCTTAGGTTAAATAGCCTGCTTTTTAGTTAAATTAGACATGGAGTCCGGGTTTGATTATTGAACTAAAAACTACTTGTGTAGACATTGGTTATCTTTGTTGGACTAACCCCTGCAGGAAACTTTCAAATTCAATACGGGTGAGTCAAGAGATGAACTCACACTAGAGATGAATCAAGGTTGGCAATAACTATGTGCAAAGAAGACACAGCTCATTCAGAGAAGAATTGTAAGTATCAATGTTTTACCTGATCATTTTCTACAAGTTGCCTTTACCTTGAACCATGCAAGAATGTAGTAAACAAATACAAAACATGATAAACTAAATCTATGCTAGAGTTATCCTAGAACCATCTTCTGATTAGCGTAGATGAAACTCACATAAAATCTGGACCATCATCCATATTCCAAATTTTGTTACAATCCTTCGGGTATGTGTCTGCTAACATGTTGCAGGAAAGAAAGAATAAATATCTATTCATGGTTTGAAACAAAAAAAAGAGAGAACAAGCGTAGAGAAAGGACCAAGATAGAAAGAAATCAATGTGAGAGCACTTCAGCACTTTCTACACTTCACCATGATAGAGGACCAATCACCCCTGCAAGAAAAAAAAGGACCTTCGGTTCCACCATCTCAAGCATGTTTGGATACAAGTCAAAGGAACATAAAGCAAGTTGTGGTTGGTTAAGGAACATGATGTGGATCATTGACATAGAACTGATGTGACCCTTACTCTATGTCTTCAAGTGAGGAAGGCGATGACAAGCAGGATGCAACTTTCTCTACATGGGCCAAACTGATGCCTGCTCTCATCATCATCTTTGAAGATACTCAAATGCCGACAGCAAAGACCAGGATGACAAGATCCCACTATATCACAGTGTGCATCCATATATCAATAAATATTAGTCATCAATGGTGGTATGTTGATGGTGTCTCCCAAGTTTGTAAACAATCATAGACAAGGATGACACCCACAATGTCGTTGGAGATGAAGTATAAATGGAGTTCCCTCCTCGATCATCATGATGGCTGGTGCATCATCAAAGAAGAACAAACTTTCCACCCGCCATTAGAAGACAAAGAAAATCAAAGAGGAACTCAAGATTGAAGCTCCAATGGACATCAACTCATCAACCCAAAATTAGTGAAGATCAAGAAAGGTTGATAGAAGAAAGTGCAACCGTCTGTGTTCTCATCTCCTGGATCAGATGGTGCAATATAGGTCAAGGTGAATATTGTCAACGAGGAGCCTCGATCAACGAAACACTAAAGGAATCAACCTCAAAAGAACAAGATGGATGAACAAGGAGGACAAACCTGTCCAACCAATATCAAGTCCAAGATCCTAATAAGTTTGGCACGAGAAAGTATAATCATCTAGTCCTTCATCTCCATCATCAAACGAGGCACTCATCCAAAAAACCTACAAAGGAGAAGTCTGGTTCGGTAGACTTAAAACCACCGAACCCTTACCGAAAGGATGACTCTAAGAGCTAGTCCACCTAGGAATCATCATCTACATCACTCAAAGTACATCTTCCCTGCACACAGCTAATCACTGTGTGGGGGAAGCAACTTTTTGTTGGATGAGATGAAGGTTCCCGGCTACACCAGCTCTTACAAGCATGGGCTCCATCGAGAGGACTGCTCAGCTTCAATGCTCAACCACGACAACAACCAGCTTGGGGGAAGGCATCCCCTAGGTACCCAGGTAAGTGTACCTACACGATTATCGAGTCAATCATAAAAATTAAAAATATCAAAAATATGTGAGCACATGAAGGTTCACCATAGTATCTAAGAAAACCTAAAAATACCAAAAATATGTGGACACATGAAGGTCCATGCTTTTTGGAGTCTTTAGAGTCTTATATAGTATGAGTCTTGAAAAATGGAAAACCAAATAAAAAAAATATTTGTCGAGATAGAGTCAATAAAATGAAGCTCTCGAGATGATCTGAAATGATGATAAGCTGCTCTGTTACAACACCTCTGAAATGCCTAGAGTTTAGACAAAAGCTTTCCCAAGTTTTAGCTCCAACTGTTTTGACATGAAGATTTGCTCTGAGCCTGAAACTTGTGGGTTGCATATGCTTGAACTAAGTCTAGGTATCTAATTGATAAGATTGAGAAAGTCTGAGTTGCTATCTATCTTGTTCTAAGTGACACTAGAGTTCTGGAGATTTATCTTTTGAAAAATACAAAAATATGATGAGTTCCTATATGACAAAGCTTACATTCCCACCAGAGCCAAACATGATGAGATAGGCTAGTTAAATTTCCACATATATGCTGCTTGTTATGCATTGAGTTTTGTCAACCTTTGTGACCCTGGTGAGAAAATTGTCATGCTCTTGAATCAAGATCCACCTCCATATGCACTACTCTACACTAGAGTAGGCGCAACAACATGTCATTCCACCTATATCCATTCCAAAAATGGTTTTCTCCTACTTTAGGAGAGAACACCAAAAATATTCTATTAGGATAGCCACCCCATAAATGCTCCAGTTCCTATTGCTATCTCTCCAAATCCCTAAGTGTCAAAATGAGTGTTATGAGCTATGCAAAAAGATAATTGAAAAAAGAGAGAGAGAAGGGAGAAGAAAAGAAAAACAACGGACAAGTGTCCAAATGCTGAAAACAGTGGGTGCATAGATACCCAACTCCCGAGAAAAAAAAAGAGAGAAAAAGATAGCTTATAACCTCGGCTAGTGTTTAAGTCTAAAAGAGATATAGGCATTTAAGGAGCTGAGTAGAATTAGGTTCCACCATATATCCACCATATCCATCCACTTATACATCTTGATTCGATTTGCATGACTCGTTTCTCCATGGATCCATTGTTTGACTCTACAACACATGCATTGCAAGTTTGCTCTTCCAAGTTTTTCTCCTTACCTATGAGCTCCACATAAGCTTTAGTTATAGGATGAAAAGAAAGGCAACCATCATCACTTTGCCTTGGTGAGAATCCACAAATACCATACATATTAAGAGATTTGAGAGTGTCATACATGGGAAGCTCTGAGTTTTATTTGAAATCCTCTAAAACCTCCAGAATGAGAGTTGAGCGAAGAGCTTGAGACATAGTGCTTGGGTGAATCTTTTTACATGCATCGTCAAGTACTCAAGGCCCAAGAAAGAGCTGATAAGCCCCATAGTCAAAGGTAATATGAGTAAGTTTGAAAGTCATTCAGTTATTGCTTAAGCTTGGAGGAGAATTTTTGTCTGAATGCGGGTATACTTTTGAGGAGTTACTTCAAGGTTGCGATAATGCTCTAAGAATTATGAATATCTATATCTGTTTCTAAGTTTAGCTTTGCTAAGGGACTAGCAAAGGTTAAGCTTGGGGAACTTGTTGACGGTCACTAATAATCAATTATAACCCATCAATTATCATCAAACATGACATGAAAAGAACCACAGAGCATAGGTATCGGGTTTTGATCTAACGAGTTCCACGAGTTTTGGTGAATCTATGTTTCTACAGGTACATACTAGAAAAGCTATCAAAGTTGACCAATATGATAGTATAAAAGTATCTCAAATGATGGATTAGAATGCACCATTGCGACGGGCTCGTCGAGACGATTGAAACGGACATATCATTTGCCATATTTGGAGTCCCGGATGAAAAGATATCGCACCTGGAAGCGGCACCTGCGCAGGAAGGATCTAGAAGACACCAGAAACCACCCTGCGGAAGGTGAGGCCCACCTGTCATAGGGGGAGACCGGCCGGTCCCACCCTCAGACCGGCCGGTCTGGCATTCACTACAAGAAATCTGGGCTTCTATGACGATTGCCAGATGACAGAACACCTATTTGTCACAAACAGAGGCTGTTTATGACGACTGTTTACTGGATGACAACTGTCTATGACCAAACTGTGTGTTTGTCATAAATATAAATCACAAGATATACTGCATGGGCTTTATGATGATCTATCGTGACAATAGTTAATCGTCATAAATAATAGAACTATTATGATTTTTTAAAATATCTTCACTTATCCTACGGGCTGCTAGTACACACATCATATATGTATGTTGATGGTCATTTTGCATATATTTCCAACCCCCAACATATAAAAGAATGACCTAACATAGAAAATAATTTTTTGGGGATTATGTAGAAAATTATGTTGATATCAATAAGTTCAAAGGTTTTGATGTTTTCAAATATTTTGTAGGATAAGCATGAAAACACAAGTATGTGAATATATGTGAGTTTTGCTCAAACACACGTGAGAAATAATTTAAGTATATCATCATCACTATTATTCTCGAGGCCAAATTGGATTGTACATTTACAAAATACTCATCAGAATAATAGGAATAAATAAATAATTAGGGATATGTGTGCATGCACACACACGTTCCCACCGGAAGAGGAGGCAGCCATGCACCGCGGCGTGCAGCATCGACTTCTTTGCATCCACGGGATGGGCCATTAGCGAGCCGAAACGACCATGGATGCTTCCCCGCACTTTAAATGCTCACAACAACTTCGAACCTTTGCCTTGTCAAAAAAAAAAAACTCGGAAGCACTTGCAGCGGCAGAGTAGCTAGCGAGACTATCCATGGCAGGTCACAGACGCGAGAGCAGGCCGCAGAGCTCCACTCGACCGAGGCCGGTTTAGTTTGGTGACTGCAGGCCCGGGCCCAACACCGGCAAAGTGTGCGGGCCGAACACTAGATACACAAATAAACAAATAAGGTAATGAAATGAAATGAAATAAAATAAATGAGTGCATTTTTATTAATTCAACCCGATGAAAATTAACAATTTAGAAAAACTCTTCTATAAAAGGTTAATATTACGCTTTACCAATTCAAAAAATAAAATATCATGACACTAATGATAAATAGAAAAAATATTTGTAATTTGTTGAGCTATATATAAAAGAAAGGTTAGTTCTCTTTTGTTGCTATTACTGTAGGAAATTAACTGTTATCATTTCAAAACTATGAATTAATATGGAGAAACAATGCATCAACTGTCTACTTCTAAGGACCATTAGGAATAAAAAAATATTAGTCACGGTTAAAATCTTCAAGCAAAGCACCGGCCTCAACCAGGCGACCTCTTTTTGCTTGCATGAGCCTGAACAAGGTTGCCTAGATTAGCAGTGTCTCAGTTTGTCAACCAAACAAGTTTTTTTTACAAGGTAAGAGCAGCCAAATACACATTGGTCCTTAGAAAAGACTACTCCCTCCATCCTAAAAAATATTGTTTTTGACTTTTCGGATTAATCGTGTTTAACCATTCGTCTCATTTAAATAATTTATACATATTATAAAATAAATAAATTATTATTAAAATATCTCTAATGACAAAATAAGTCATAACAAGATAGATAATATTTATACAAAAATTAGAATAAGACCAATGGTCAAACACGATATGTTGAAAAGTCTAAAACGATACTCTTTTTAGAATGGGGGGAGTAGATTACTAGGCACTCATTCTTCTATTCTTAAATTACCATAAAGTAATTGTAGTTATTCTAAATTTTGTTAGAAAATTCTACAAATTTACATGGTATTTCCTCCATCCCAAATTATAAGATGTTTGTCTTTTTTTTTACCCCAAGTTTGACCACTCGTCTTATTCAAAAAATTTATACAAATATAGTCAAATTTAAGTCATTCTTGAGGTGTTTTGTATTACCCATATGAGTTATTGTAATATTGAGTCATCTATGCCTCAGATGTGCTTAATGGTACAAATTTGAAATGACTTTCACTATTGGCCTATCATTACCGATTTCTATGCTTAGTGTGTGTGTGTAGTGTGCAGCACTACTGAATTGACTTCCACTATTGGTCCATCATTATCGGTTTCTATGCTTAGTGAGTGTGTAGTGGTAAGAGTATACTCTAAAGTCACAAATGAGTGTGTAGTGGTACAAAAGGATCTCGGATAGAGAAACAATCAAAATAAAAGATATAAATCTCTAAAAGTTATATAACTTTGTAGTTTACATTTTTTTTAAAAAAGATGGTTTTGATGAAGATATATTTGCTTTACAGGATGTTATAGAAGTTAATATTAAATGGAGTAAAATGCATGAATAGTCCATTAACTTGTAACGCTGTGTCGATTTGGTCCATCAGGTTTGAAAATGCATTTTTGGGTCCATAACCTTGATTTGTGGTGCATCAATAGTTAATGGACTATTCATGCATTTTACTCTATTAAATGAGTCTATATGCTCTATAGTCACAAGTGAGTGTATAGTTATAGTTAAGTATCTTAGATGAACAAGCGACCAAAACATAAGTTGTCGATCTCAAAAAGTTATACAACAACAAAAATAATGCTTAAATTCTCAAATTTGAAATCCGATTTTTTTTTTAAACTACTTTGGTTGAAGAAATAATCAAAATAAAAGTTGTAGATATCAAAAAGTTATATAACTTTGTAGTTGATAACTTTTTTATTTGAAATTATTTGTCCAATAAAAATTATGTCCGTATTTTCTCACATTTAAAATTCAAAATTTTCAAACAATCTTGGATGAAAAAATGATCCAAATGAAAGTTGTACATCTCAAAAGTTAGAAAACTTTATAGTTTATAAATTTTTAATTTGAAATTATTTAAAGCCTCAAATAATGATATATCTAAATAATGGAATAAAGAAAAGGCTGCGAGGTAATTTTTGGCCCAAAATTCCTTCCCGCTTATTCAATTTTTGGCTCAGCGTGCGCCTCAACAACCGCGAAAAGCAAAATGCTCTCCGCGCCCTTTGTTTCAATAAAAAGTCATTTACGCCCATACCATCTGTATAACCGACTTATCCATGTGAGGTCAATTTTGAACTTTAACTCAACCGAGCGCCACACATACATAAGGGAGGAAAGCTAACCCTAAAATCATTCCCCACTCCCACATCTCCACAGCCGCCACCAACGCCTCCTCACTCCCTCGGTCCTTCCGGAACCGGCGCCCACCCTCCCTCCCGGGGGAAGACGATGCCGCCCCGGGGAAGAAGGCGCTCGGCGGCAAGAGGACACCTTCGGACCTTCCCGCCCTCCTTGGGTCCTTCCAGATCGTGTGGCAACCCCTTCCCTCCTCCCACGAGGAAGACGCGGCGGCAAGAACATGCCTTCCTTCCCTCCGATGGTCCTTCCAGATGACACGGCCGCCATAGAGATCCCAGGTACTTCTCAGGTCATCCTTCTTCGGGTAGGGATGGGCACACGGGATGGAAGGGATTGGGAGACGGACACACGGGATTGGGAGATGGACGCATCCTAGTTACCGCGCCGACCTGATGCTTGGCGTCCGGCGACGCGGTCCCGTGTCCTCCATCCCTGCCCACGCCTTCGGCTCGATCTACATGAACCTATAGGGCAGCACCGCACGTCAGCCTGTGAAGCCACAGAAGGCACATTAGCACTCACGCATGTCAGCTACGCTCGGCACCTAGTGTCTGTGCGTGGGGGGAATTTTTGGTTTCTCGATTTACAAGTTTCCAGAGTGTCGATCTGGTGATGTAGGGGTGGAATCAATTTGGCTCCAATCTACCACGACCTCACATGCTGTCTGTAGCTTCATTATTTTTTTAGACAAAGAAGATAACACCCTGTTTGTGTTGTGAGGTGCTCGTTTCTTAGATGTTCAGAAACTGTGGCTGCACGTTCTGTTCGACCATTGGATGGTCTCAGTTTTTTTACTTGTTTACTTAAGAGAGTTGCTGTTCAAAGATGTGTGTCAAATATATAGTTGCTGCATGTACAATCCACTTCTTGGGAACTTGTGCTTCAGGATATGGTTGTTGAATTAGGAGAGTAACCTGAAACATGTTGTAGGAAGAGCAGTTCGGAAAATTGAGTTCAGAAAATTGTGTTCTATGTATACTGTAGGTTGCTAACTAATTTGATACACACTGAATATAATTGCAATGTATGTGCAGAAGAGGAAGACATGGACTTCAGCTCATTGGGGGCTTAGAAAATCATGAGGAATAATCAATTTGCGCATCAGCTGGGTGTCCGTAGATTAGCAGAATCATTCCAGAATTCATTTGTAAAGAAGAAATCTGTTGGTAAGAGTATTGGCAAAAAATCTAAGGTACCAATTCTTGTACTAAACTCTTGTGCTAAACAATATATCTTGGTGGCTTTGTTTCTACAACTAATTTTGGCATGTCTTTGTTTGCTTTGTGAGGCTTTGTTACTAGGACAACACTGGTGATTGTGTTAAAGATGTAGCAGGAAGAACATCCAAGAGAGTGCTAGCACCCGAAAATTCGGAAGAAACAATGAGATGCACTAGGCAAAGGGCTGTGAGGCAAGTGTCTATCACTAGTCTGATTGGAGCCACAGAGGTTGGAATTGAACCTGAGGGCGACACCAACAATACTGAACAAGGCAAGTGGCTCTGTTTTTTTATTGTCAACACGTGTGGTATGCTGCATTCATACTTGCGCAGGGATCATTGTTTTAACATATGTTTCAAAATGTATTTTGTTAGGGAACCTCACTCTAAGTAGTAAGTACAGAAGTGGAGCCAATGAGATTGAGCAATACTGAACAAGGCAAGTGACTTGGATTGCTATGTTTTATTAGATACTCAGAGCCTCCTTTTAATAATGATATCATTTGGATAGGGTCAAATCAGTCCTCCCTACACTAGCTGTATACTCACGTATAGAACTTGTCTCTTGTGCCCCTTGTTGCCAGTTTTTTTTTCATGTTGTTTCAGTCCGGACACCATCTTCACGTCTATCACTATGCCTATTTGAACTTACTTGCTGGATTATTTAAAATTGTTACTACTGCCAAATTAGATATTGTTTAGCTGAATAAAAAAGAGCTATTTGATTGACTGATCTAGATACTCTATTTTTTTGTGAGCACACGTGTCTCCCTTTGGTTTGTACTTTTTCCTGTACAGTTGCCTACTCAGCTCCATCTAAACACTGTTGTTCATTTATTTTCTCCGGTTCCAAAAAAATGGACTTTTTATTTACCAGCAACTGAAAACATGCACCTTTTGATCGCAGGAATGAGGTGGCTGAACCTAGAATTTGATGGCTGGTGTTATGTAACTTGGCTATGATCGCTTTTGGTACATTGAACTTGGTGTATGTTGCTTTTGGTTCTACAACTTGGTGCTAGCAGCTGGTTGGCTGGATTTTTTTTGCATTGGCTATTGGTTGCTTGCAGGTTGCGGAGCTTTTGGTGCTACTGGTTGTGGCAGGCTGCTGGCCGGAGATTTTTGCATTGGTTGCTGGAATGCAGGAATTTTTGGCACTGTTAATAGCTGCTGGCAGGATGCATGGCTGCTCAGTGGAATTGTTTGTTGCAGGAACTTGGCACTAGCTGTAGGAACTATGTTGTTTACTAGAACTTGTGTAATTTGCTGGAAATTGTGTAGTTGGCTGTATCGCACTAGCTGTAGAAAATTGTAGTTGGCTGCAACTTGTGTAGGTTGCTGGATCATTTTGTATGCATGTGTTTGGTTGTGCTTTTTTGCATAGAAACATGTTCAAAAATGTATCTTTGGAACATGCTTTTGTAAGGGCTGGAAGGTGATTATAATACGTTATGCAAAAATGCAATTGGTTGTGGTTTATATTTTGTGATTTTTTTAATTGGGATTGCCCACGATATGGGCTTGAATTGTAATTTTGGGCTATAAAAAATAAAAGCTAATTTGTAGTTGGGTCAAAAAAATATTTGGGTTAAAAAAATTTAGGTCAATTGGACTGATTGTAATTAAAAATAAAAAACAAAAAGCCCATGTTATATGGGCCGAATGTCAATTGCCACATCATATGTGTCATGTCATCATACACATGGCGTTGTCTTGTTCAATTTGCTATGACGAGTTTTGTCTCGTCTTTGTATTAATGACAAGAAAACTATTGTCACTTTGCATCAATGACGATGTGTTACGGTGGTCGCGAAGCTAGGTAGTGACCCACCTTACGTGACGGCGACCACTTCATCATTGTGTAGGCGGATAAAGGATGGGAAATAGGCTCTGATCATCATATTCTGATTGTCACAGAAGCCCAGCTTTCTTGTAGTGATTTTGGCCATTTTGGCCCAGCTTCGGCCCATGGGATCCACCGCCTTTGAGGAAGAATCTCAGTCGCCCGCCGATGTCGGTTTGATCCAAGGGCTGACCTTAATCGCTCGGGTCTATAAAAGGAGCTCCAGACCCCAGGGGGGAGGCATCCCCTGAAACCCTAATTCATTATTCGTTGGGATCCATTTGAGAGGCGTCCCTTGAAAGGATCATACTCTCATGGAGATCAACACACCAGGGAGATTAGGGCTAGACTCTTCAATGTAATAGTTGAGTAACTTGAGAGCTAGGGTTAAGAGGCTTCGTTCCGGATCTCGCCGTGGAGCCTTGGAGGTATGGTATATCTTTGTATCTTATCTTTTCAACACTTATGCTTTAGTATATTTATCTTCTCTATTTACTTCTATGCCTCATTTGTATGGTTAGTGTAGTTATTGCATCTTAGCATAGGATCTCCCTGTATTAGGTGCTCTAGTTATTACGTGTAGCTAGAGTAGTAATCGATAGTGTAGACATGGTGTCTAGGCTATAGGTTACCTGAGGTTGCGCCCAATTCTTACGGTTAGTTGTGGTAGCCCATAGGGGTGACAGCTCTATGTGGCCTTCGTATTCCACCACGTCGGGATTGGTGTTTCGTAGGGCTTTTGGCAGCCTTCCCCAACTACCATCTTCCCAGTCTTATTCGAGAGTTGGAAAGGTACTGCTGCCCCGAAGTGCTATGGTGTGTGCTATACTTATCCATGCATTAGTTACATTCTAGTGTCGACTAGAATAGAACCCGAGTAGTAGAGAAGTACATAGGAACCTTGAACTCTCCCTTAGTCCTCTCAAGTTAGCTGACTATATATTATAGGGTTCTCCTCTGTGTGTGATATTGTGCATAACTCTTATCATTTACCACTTACCCCTGCTTAGGTCTAGTTGGTATACTAGTTAGTAGATACATGATGGTGAATTATCAATGTCTTTAGCCATTGTTTCCCAGTGGTAAAATATAAATGACAACCTGGTAATACTCTAGGTAAAATGCTACAATGGTATTTGATCTGTGCGCTTGCGGATACTATTTCTATATTCTAAATGGTGGCATGATTTAATACCACACTCTTGATGTTATTGCCGGGGATGACAACTTGGCATTCTAGTAGCGATGCTATGCCCACAAGCATTTTTAGCGCTGTTACTAGAGATAACATTAAGAGGTGTCAACAAGGAGAAGATAATGCTAGCCCTTATTCTCACCTTAATGAATTCAAGCACACCTGTGCTTGCTTGCGCATTAAAGATATGTCCGATGAGACTATCCGATGGAAGCTTTTTCCTTTCTCTTTAACTGGAGAAGCTAGACATTGGTATGATCTCCACGTTGAGAGTGTTAAAGGTGACTGGAGAGCATTGTGTGCTGAATTCTGCCTTTAATTCTGTCCTATCTCTAAGGTAATAGACCTTCGCTTAGAAGTTCTGTCCTTTAGACAAGGGAAGAAGGAGACTCTAACTAAAGCCTGGGAACGCTTTTACAATCTTACTCATTCTGGACCTAGTCTATCCATACCAGACCCGTTCTACTTCAACATTTCTATAAGGGTCTGAATAGAAAAACTTCTAAATTCCTCAACCTTGCTTTTGGAGGATCATTCTTGCATATCACTCCTAATGTTGCAAGAAATGTCCTTACAAAGATCCATGAAAATAAAATACCTTTAAAGAAGCCAGTAGAGGACGAAGATTTGATAGTTGATCAGGAATCCATACCTACCACATCCCAACCTACAACTATCAACGAACCTGAACCACAGGAGGAGGAAGAGATTCCACTTCCAGACTTCATGCTTGAGATCGAGGATGATATATTCACTGATTATGGAAACACCTCGAGTTACTACACCATTAGGAGACCATAGAAGCCTAAGAAGTCATCACATAGTGAAGAAGTCTTAGATCCTTCTGATGAGGCTTTTCTAAAGCAAAATGCTAAAGAACTTGTGTCGATTATAAGCAATGATTGGTTGGAAGAGTCGGAGCTTTCCTCTGATATCATCCGAGTTAATTTCACTTTAATAACCATACCTTGCCAAATCCACAAGGGTTCTTTCAAAGCAGTATAGAGTTAACATCATGTCTACAACATACGCTCAAGATCTTTTAAAGGACATGCGCTTAACCCCAACAACAAAGTTTTTGAAAAGTCCTTTAGGCCACATTCTCCCAAGTTTGGGAATCCTCTATGTCTTACCTATTCATGTCAAAGGGATAAGAGTTCATTTGAGCTTTTATATCTTTGATGTCATAGAGTTTGACGTATTGATTGGACACCCTATAGAGAGACTTTTGCAAGAAGGACAAAAAGGGAATCTAAACATTAGTCTTGGAAAGAATTTTAATCTGCCTATATCCATAACTCATGCTCTCAACAGTGAGACCGAGCCACTTCCTAAGCTTGATCCTATGGAAGAAGTCTTAGAGACAACCTTTGAATCTCTTCTCGAACCAGATCTCGAAGATGATTCCGAACCACTAGATGAGGAAGGAGATAGTACGCTAGAACCGGACCCTCTAGATGAGTTTGAGGAACCACCTAAGCCTCCCATAGAACTCAAACCCTTGCCTTCTGGTCTTAAATATGCTTTTCTAAATAATGATCAAGAATCTCCTGTGATTATAAGTGATAAACTCTTCGAGGAGGAAACTTTCCGATTGATTACAGTCCTAAAAAAGCATAGATCTGCTTTTAGGTATTCACTCCAAGATCTTAAAGGAATCAGCCCTGTTCTTTGCACCCATCGCATCCCTACAGACCCTGAGATAACACCTTCTAGAGAACCACAACGGAGGTTGAATAATGCGATGAGAGAGATCGTTAAGAAAGAGGTCTTGAAACTGTTGCACGCTGGGATCATATATCCTGTGCCATATAGCAAGTGGGTAAGCCCTGTGCAAGTTCTGCCTAAAGGAGGCATGACAGTTGTTAGAAATAATAAGAATGAATTAATCCCACAAAGAACTGTCACTAGATGGCTGATATGCATTGATTACCGGAAACTTAACAAGGCAACAAAGAAAGATCATTTTCCACTTCCCTTCATTGATGATATGTTGGAGAGGTTGGCAAATCACTCTTTCTTCTGTTTTCTTGATGGGTATTTGGGATATCATCAGATACCGATCCATCCAGATGACCAAAACAAAACCACCTTTACATGTCATACGGAACTTATGCCTACCGTAGAATATCTTTTGGACTATGTAATGCTCCGGCTTCATTTCAAAGATGCATGATGTCTATATTTTTCGATATGATTGAAGTGATAATGGAAGTTTTCATGGATGACTTTTTCGTACATGGAAAAACTTTTGATAAATGCCTTGAAAACTTAGATAAGGTTTTGCAAAGATGTGAGGAAAAGCATTTAGTCCTTAATTGGGAAAAATGTCATTTTATGGTTAGAGAAGGAATAGTGCTTAGACATCTAGTGTCCGAAAGAGGGATAGAGGTAGACAACGCTAAAATTGAAGTGATTGAACAACTACCTCCTCCCATTAATGTTAAAGAAATTCGAAGCTTCCTAGGTCATACAGGTTTTTATCGACGGTTCATACATAACTTTTCATACATTGCTAGACCTCTGACAAACCTGCTAGCTAAGGATGTTCCCTTTGAATTTGATGATGCATGTTTAGAAGCTTTTGAAACTCTTAAGAAAGCGCTCATCTCTATACCAATCATTCAACCCCTTGATTGGTCGCTGCCTTTTGAATTGATATGTGATGCAAGTGATTATGCTGTGGGGGCAGTTTTGGGACAAACTAAAGACAAGAGGCATCATGCAATTGTATATGTTAGCAAAACTTTGACAGGACCTCAACTTAATTATGCAACTACTGAAAAAGAGCTTCTGGCTATTGTTTTTGTTATAGACAAATTTAGATCTTACTTAGTAGGAGCAAAGGTAATTGTTTATACTGATCATGCTGCGCTTAAATACTTGCCCACTAAGAAAGATGCTAAACCACGACTCATAAGATGAATTTTGCTACTCCAAAAATTTGACTTAGAAATAAAAGATAAAAGGGGAGTAGAAAATCCTGTTGCCGATCATTTGTCTAGAATGCAGGTTAAGAATATGCAGGAACTACCAATCAATGACTCCCTTCGAGACGACACACTCTACGCTGCCTCCAGATCGGATCCCTGGTACGCGAATATTGTCAATTTTATGGTTGCAGGATATGTACCACCAGGGGCAAACAGGAGAAAGCTCATTTATGAAAGCCGTTTACACATATGGGATGATCCTTATCTCTTCCGAGTGTGCTCTGATGGACTACTCCGAAGATGTGTACCCACTGAGGGAGGACTATGGATTATTGAAAGATGTCACTCATCACCATATGGAGGTCATTATGGAGCATTGCGAACTCATGTAAAGATTTGGCAAAGTGGATACTTTTGGCCGACCATGTACGAAGACACCAGGAACTTCATCCAAAGATGTGGAGCATGTCAGAGGCATGGCAATATCAATTCCAGAGATGCCATGCCACTCACCAACAATCTTCAGATAGAGCTCTTTGATGTCTGGGGAATTGACTACATGGGACCATTTCCAAAATCCGGCAACTATGAGTACATTCTGGAGGCAGTTGACTATGTTTCAAAATGGGTAGAAGCCATGCCATGCAAAGCTGCAAATTTCAAGAACTCCAAGAAGATGTTTCATGAGACAATATTTCCAAGATTCGGTATTCCAAGGATGGTGATCAGTGATGGAGGAACTCACTTCATTGACAAGAACTTTCGTATATACTTGATGAAGCAAGGGATCCAACATTACGTAGCTACTCCTTACCATCCTCAGACATGTGGCCAAGCAGAGACTTCCAATAAGCAAATCAAGAATATTCTACAAAAAACAGTCAATGAGATGGGAACTGTTTGGAAGGAAAAGCTACCCGATGCATTAGGGCATACCGAACAGCATACAAGACACCTCTTGGCATGTCACCTTATCAACTTGTCTACGGGAAGACCTGTCACTTGCCAGTAGAGCTTGAGTTCAAGGCTCACTAGACAATCAAGAGATGAAATATGGATTTAGAAGCTGCCGGGACAAGATGAATGATGCAACTCTCAGAACTAGATGAATGGCGAGAAAAGGCATATCACAATGCCAAGATCTATAAAGAGAGGACTAAAAGATGGCATGATAAGCGAATCAAGAAGAAGAGCTTCAACCCTAGAGATAATGTGCTATTATTCAATTCTAGGGTAAGGTTATTCGGGCATGGTAAACTACGAAGCAAGTGGGAAGGACCATTCACGGTGGTAAATTCATCATCACACAGAGCAGTGACACTTCAAAACAACGAAGGTACGTTATTCAAGGTAAATGGCCAACGCCTTAAGATTTTTCTAGAACCTTCTAGACCACCTGAAGAATTAGATGAAATTTATTTTCTGGCTTTACCCTAATTTATTAAAAATACAAACTTCGTCGTGAATTGGGCCACGACAGGAGAAAATTTGGAGAGATAACAGGCCAAGAATGCACCCGCGGAAGGGCACGGAAACCGGGCGAGGGGTGGGACCGACCGGTCCCACCCTGCACGGGTCGGTCTGCCCCGCGCCGCCCGCCTCGGTCCGCCGCCTCTCGGTGCGAAGCTTGTTCCGTTAGGGTTTCAGATATTCCAGTTTGGTGCGAATCCGCCGCCACCTGTTCGCGGTAGATGCTCGGGATAGATTAGGATGGAATGCCCCCTACCTCAATTTACCAGGACTATATAAACATTCTCCTCTCATCCCAAGAGCTCTCCTCTCTCAACCCATAGCAAGGAAGCTCTCCATCTCTCCACCTTTCACCAAATGGCAAGCCCAAACCACCCATACATAGTCAAAGAGCCGGAGGACGTCCTCCCACTGGCGGTCATCCCACCAAAGCAGCTGGCAGTGGTGCCCCCGAAGGCGATCGTCCCAGTGCCCTCGAAGGAGGTCGTCCGAGCTTGACCTCGAGGAGCTCCAATGGAGGAGGCCTTCTATGCCCAGGCTATCAAGAGGCCTGCCATCGCTCCACCAGCTCATCGACCGCTCCTGGGTGATAAGCCACGACCGCCAGGTCAACCGAGCATTGCTCTCTCCCAAGGCACTAAATTACTACCTCCTAGAGAGGGGGAGAGGCTGCTAGGAGTCACTACCAAGTTTGGGATGGTGACCGGTGCAAAGTACACCACCGAGAAGGAGTGAGTAACTCTGGATGGTGTGCGGGTGGACCCCAACAATGTGAAGTTCAATCCACCGCCAAGAGCCAATCCGGAGCCCCCAAAGAAGAAGGCGAGGACTGTACCAGCCCCAAGACAACCTCGCCTGTCTTTGGCCACCCTAGAAACTAGAATAGATCTCCAGGCCCAAGCCCTATCGGATGCACTAAAGGTCCTAGGGACCACTGTGCAGCATGTAGGGAACCTAGAGGTTAGCCAAGAGCGGCTACGTGGCAAGAACAAAGCACTCAAGGCTAGGGTCAAGGAGCTAGAAAAGAAGAACTAGAGATCAAGATGAGTAGGCACACATGTAATAAGTAATAGTCAGTTTGCTTAGCTAGTTAGTCAGATTAGTTAAATTGGTTTGCTTAGTTAATTCAATTCATTCATTAATTGTGTAATAAATGTGCCTTTCGATAATAAAGAAGTTGAGTCTTTAGAGTCATCATCTCTCTCTGGATATATATTTATTTTTGTCTCCACCTTGTTATGCATAAAAGGAAACAGGAAACAAGTGTGGGGGAGACAACTCACAAGAACTCAGAAGGAAAAAAACCAAGCATACAGGACAACAGGAATCAGGTACACACTCAAAACACCCTCATTTATTACCACTGAGCTTAATTGAATATCCTTTAATGAAACATGATTACACCTCAAGGATGAGTAGCTTAGTCATGACTTAAGGCAAGAATCACATAATTTATTTCCTGTACACTTGCTGCTGTTGGGAACTCTTTATAGGGACCCCATGCCTCTTAAGTTGTTGACAAGTATGAGATAGTAGAACATGAGAACCTGAATTTCTATGCCTAAGTTATTGGAGCATTTATTTTAAAACATAAAAACAATAGCAATGCTACTCCTCTATGGTCTTTAAATGCCTATAGAGCCATACATGATCATAAACTTTGAATCTCGCAGTGCAGGAATGACTAGGAATGAGCTTATTTTGATATCTTTGTCTAGAGTTATGTCTGAAGTTATCCAACCTTTTCTCAAGGACGAGTAAAAGCCTAAGTGTGGGAGTGTTGTTGACGGTCCTTAACGTTCAAATCCAACCGTCAACTAACCTTCCAAAAAGATATAAAAGCAATTCATCTACCTAGAAGTAGGGCTTTGACTAACGAATTCCACGAGTTTTGGTGAATCAATGGTTTTGCAGGTATACACTGGAAATGACACACTTTTGAGCTATAACGCAGCATAAAATGCAAGATTGGACGCCACGGCTACACAGGAACATTCCAGAAGGGTTGAGAAGACACTGGACCGAAGCGGAGGGCCAGCGGGCACCAGGCCAGACCGGCCGGTCTGGGGCCTGCCCGGTTCACCCAGGGAGGAGGATCCATTCAGAAGAAGAAGAGCTTTAGCGAGAAACCCTAATTAGCATCTTGGGAGGTGTCCCTTGAATGGATGACCTCTCGAGTTAGCATTCCAAGAGAGAGCTAGTTCTATACCTCTAGAAGCTAGTTCTATATCAGAAATATAGAGATAGAGTTAAAGAGAGAGTTTCGGGGGAGTATCGGCCTGTTGGTGCTACCTCTACGGCTTGTATTTGAGATTACTTCGGAATCGACTTCTGAGTTCAAGTAAGTAACATTGTTTATCTTGATTTACTGGTTTGCGACTGTTTTGAGTACTTTAATCCTTGTAGTTTTTGGGTTAGAGTAGTACCCGTAGTGTAAGCGTGGTGCTTAGACTTCATTACTCGTAAATGTACCCTATCATCCGGATTTGGTGGTAGCCCGCAGAGGTGACTTTATAGCTCTGTTGAATCTTATATATTCCACTATCCCGTCGACAGGCCGAGCATGAGAATAATTGGTAGTTGGGTTACAGTTTTGCCTGTGCTCCTCTATCCAATTCCCCAGTAAAGCATCCAAATCATATCTTACTTGAGCCTGAATTAGAAGCCTGAGTTATCTTTCTATATCCCTATCTTCTGTGGCCTTGTTTGCTACTCAGGTGGTTAAGTTGTAGTTTAGAAGACCCTCACACATCTTCCTTTGGGTTCGATAGTAAAACTGGGTATATTCATCCGGTGAAGTACTACAACGTATCCGTGCGCTTGCGGAATTATTCAGTAGGCATTAACAGATACCAACAGGCATAATGTTGACACTTGCACTGAAATCACAGATGGCCTCTGGAAAGGTGTGACATCCTATCGAAATAGGAATGACAGGCCTTCCAGGGTCTCCTTTCTTCTCAGGGAGTGAGTGGTCAATTCACTGCACATCCGCTGGTTGAGTGTAGTAATGACCTGCATTGTGAATACCGATAAGATTTGTAGTTTCTAAATCTTCTAGCTGGCCCGGAGCCTTACCTTTTTCCATTGGGGGAACAGTAGCTGCCAGTTGAGCTAATTGTGATTCTAACATTTTATTGAAGCTGTGCTAGTTTTTAATGGCAGAAGCAAAAGTATCTAATTTAGTGTTTATATTCTCTAAAACTTTATCATTTAAGGTTACCTTTTTAAACATTTGATCTAGTAATTTAGATTGACCAACAATTAGATCTCGTAAAGCTGGCAAATTGTAATTGCTGTAATTATTGTTACCTTGAAAATTACCTTGTCGGGGTTGCTGATTCCAACCTTGATTTGTTTGATTCCATCCTTGACCTTGTTGAGGACGATTGTTGGTGTTGTTGTTGATGTAGTTCACGACCTCTTGGATTTCAGGACAGTTGACTGCTGAGTGTCCTGTGTTTCCACATTCTTCACAAGTCATGTAAGAATCATTAATGTGCATGACTTCTCTCTTATCAGTGACTATCTTCAAGCTTCTTCATGATGAGGTCTAGCTTTTTAGTGAATGTATCGACTTTCTTGAGATGATAAGTGCCTCCTCCTCTCTTACCAGGTTGTTGGCGTTCTTCATTCTAGCTTTGATTTGAGGCCATCTTCTCAACGAGTGCTGTTGCATCAGCGAGCTTAAATGATAAGAAAGCTCCTCTAGCCGCAGCATCCATGGACTCACGAGTACTAGAGACTAGTCCATGATAGAAAGTCTGCATAAGTAGCCAATCCTCCATTCCATGATGAGGGCATTCTGCAATGTAATCTTGAAAACGTTCCTATGCCTCGGTGAACGATTCATCATGTTGTTGTTGAAAGCTTGAAATCTTCCCCACCTTGTGCAGTGGTCTTACTGTTGGAAAGAATCTGGTCAGGAAAGTAGTAGAGCATTTGTTCCATGTAATGTTGGTTGCCTTGTTATTATAGAACCACTGTTTTGCTTTCCCTAGCAGTGAAAATGGGAATAAGCGAAGCAAGATAGCATCTTTTGGTATGTCCTTGATCTTGAAGGTGCTGCATATCTCCAGAAAGTGTTGTAAGTGTGCACTTGGATCTTCATGTGCCTTTCCACAAAACTGATTTGCTTGCACCATAGTGATGAGCGCAGGCTTGTGCTCAAATCCATTATTTCTGATATCGACATTAGGCCCAGTACGGAAGTTAGCGGTTGTTGGAGCAGAGAATTCACTAGCGTCTTCTCAGCCATATCTTCAAAAATTAGTGTCAAGCTAACTTCTAATTCTTCTGATTCTTCTCCTTCGGATGATGGAGCTTGCTCTTGTGAAGAACAAGTTTCAGTGGAGGGTGTTCTTGACGGTGATTCAAAAATATCCCTCGTTATTGCAAACTTCCTCCTTCTTAAGAGTTTCTCTAGATCTTCGGTGTAATTGTCTGGGAGATCAAAAACTATTCATTCATTCATTACCCTGCATAAGATACACAAGTAGACTGTTTGAGTTAGAGGTCTATTGGGTGATCGATCTTATTGTGGTGCATATGGTTATCAATACTTTCCTAAGTTTATTAGCCTTCCCCGGCAACGGCGCCAAAAATACTTGTTGGCATTTCTAACGTCACTGTAATAAATCCTAAATCTCTATCCCACGCAATGATGCTAAAAATGTTGGTATAATTAACATGCCTTTAGCAACTAGCCACTAGCCTCTTTACCCTTACTCCCAACTATGAAACTAGGTTGTTATCCCCAATTGTAAAGCTAGGAATAAACTCTGGTACTAAAATCTTATCATTTTACGTGACTAGGCAGAAATAAATAAAGAATGTAAACTAAGAATGATTCTGCAAGCGGACAGATAATTATACCATTGTAGCATTTTACCTAGAGTATTACCAGGTTGTTATTTATATTCTACCACCAGGAAGGCATTGCTAAGAAGCTACTCTATAGTATTGATAACACTTATATGCAGTGAATAAGAGATGTAGCCAATGTCAACTCTCCTCAATAACAGGAAGGTGTCACAAGATAAATAATAAATAAATGATAAATATGATAATGATAATAAGCCATTGATCAGTCAGCTCCTAATAATACTAATTCACTCATAGCAATTCTAGATATGTTAACGTCGTCTAATCATTTAATAGAGAAATAACTTCTAAGTATTCAAGCTACAGTCAAAGCTACTTCATTTAGTGCAAGTATGTCTAACAATCATTGCTAAGTTATACTACTATAGTTCCCTAACACATCAGAGCAATGTACAGGAAAAGATGAGTACAGGAACCTCATGTATATAAATATACTCTTAACCTGACAATCCCACTCTACCAATCCACCGAGCGGGGGAAGGCCTACAAAGGACTCAATGGGTCTGTCACACCCACGATCTACCTCACTACCCGGCACGACTGGGGATATTCGCAGATAAGTAATGCATCTAGTCACCATGCCTACACACAACCTACCACTCACCAACTGATCGAATTGATGAACGCTATACGAACCAGTGTATGAATATAATAGCAAACTAACTATACTAGACATATTAAAGTAGACAATGAACAATGCAATCAAGAACATAATAATGAAGAATAATGTTGCTAGTAATGATCATACAGACGCAGATATTACAATAAGAAAGAAAAGCTTAAGAACTATACCAGACTGATCTTCTCTTCTTGACAACGTCGGGAATCCAAGATCGATGAAGAACATGACTTCCTCTACTCTAGATCTAACTAGGCTAAACTATGAACTAGAAGGCTATGAGGAACTAGAACTTGAAGCTCTAGATGACTTGATCACCAAATGACTCGAGTTGGAATGAATTGAATGAGTTAGGGTTTCCTGGGGGGTCTGGCCCTACTTATATAGCCCGGTGGGATGCACGACCGCCGTTTGATCAAACCGACTTCATGTAGGGCTGAGATTGATCCTCAAAGACGGTGGAGGAACATTCCAGAAGATGGGAGGTGGACCCCACAGGGGGGTGCCGACCGGCCTAGGCAGTGGGGCCGGCCGGCCCCGCCTCCCCTTCGCTCTGGTGTCTTCTGGATCCTTCTAGAGTAGTTTGGCATATTCCTGAGTTGCGGATAATTCCGTGGTGTAGATTTGTAGTTATGCCCCTTTTTCGGCATTTTCTGGATTAGTGCCTGGAAATTGGTAAATCACCAAAACTCAAGGAAATTATTAGATAAAACTCTAGCCTTCTAGATACTGATGTATGTTTCATGCCTTTTGATATATAAAATGTTGACGCTATCCACCGTTGTTGACGGTGGATAACATCAATTTTTATTAGAACTTTAGACATGAAAAGGCACATGAATACACATTAGTCTAGGGTTTTAACTGACAATTTCCACGAGTTTTGCATATTCTATATTTTACAGGGATCTTTCCAGAAAAGCTTAAAAGAGGGATTATATTGCATAATTATCACAAAACTTAACCGCGACGGAAAATATCGCCAAAAGGATCAGGAAGGGTCTAGAAGACACGAAGCGGCCGGGGCCGGCCGGCCCCACCCTGGCGCCGGTCGGCGCCCCCTAGGGCTTCTGGCCGCCGCCTTCTGGAGTCTTCCTCCCACGCTTCCTTGGCACCCAAGCAGCATCCCTACGTCGATTTAAGATCGGTTTGATCCAACGGTGCACACAACATGAGGACGCGGATCGATGACGTGGCGGTTCCTTGCCCCCTACTCCACCTCGGTCTATATAATGACGCCCCAAGGCCCCTCCTAGAGGCATTCTATACCCCGGTGCTTCATATTCTCTACATAATTAGGGTTAGGGTCCCTCTAGTTGATCTAGTTCTAGTTCATCTAGTTCTAGTTCATCTAGATGTAGCAATTAAGAGAGACTAGTTCTTCTAGATCTAGTCTTGTTTAGAGATTAGAGAGATTGAGTAGAGGAGTAGAGATTCTGGAGGAGTTCCGGCCTGTTGGTGCTTCTTCGTGGCTGTATTCTTCTGGATTCATCTCCCTCGCCTGGAGCTGCGTTCTGAGGTACTTTTGTATTCGTCATTCCGATTCAAGTAAGCAGTTGTTCTTATTTGTTCTTAAGTTCACAGCTCATATTGAGTGCTTTGATCTTGGTCATTACTTGGTTGAAGTAGTATTTTGTAGTGTAGGCGTGGTGCCTAGGCTAATTTTACTTGTGGATGTCCCCTGATTAGCCGGATAGTGGTAGTTCGCGTAGATGACTTTATAGCTGCGTTGATTTCTCTGTAGTCCACTTCCCGTTGATAGGATTGATTGGCTTATAGGTGCTTGGTAGGAGATTACTCTGTTTCTTCTCCTATTCGGGTTACTTGCCCAGTTAGAACGGTATTATACAAAGCTTACCGGTTGTCGAACAAGAGTTCAATAGCTATTTCCTCTTTCTTGATATTATCAAGCCTAATTGTAGGGCTAAGTCTATATACTTTGTCATCATCACAACTGTTCCCTGTGGATACGATATTTAAAACCTCCGGGTAAAATGTGACACTGGTATGATATCTGTGCGCTTGCGGATAATCCTACTTAAAACTTATTTAATCGAGTGCAGTTAATTTATACCAACAAGCATTTTTTGGCGCATTCTTTCTGGGAACGGTTTTGCTGATTTTGACTTAGTCTAGCTTAATCTTGTATTATACTTTTATCTTTTCTTATTTTATCCCATTCTCTTCATTATTTTTGTGTTCATCCTTATGGATGCTTTTAATTCTATTCCTATCTGTCGTTATGGCGTGCGCGAAAGCTTTGAGCCACCAAAATCTATAGAACCTATCATAAAACACGGTTATGAGTCTGTGCCCATGTCTAATTAATATGATTCGGGATAACTTATCACCCGAACTGGACACGGAAGTCTTGGTAGCTAAACACAATCATTTCATTCCCAAGATTTAGCTATCGATTCTAAACCTTTAAAATTCTATTTTGATGATTTAGACTTCCAATTAGCTAAGATGCTCGTAAATCAACACATCGGATCTTCTCGGAAAAGCATCTTGGAAAAAGTGTTGTCAACTTTCTTTCCCTCATAAAAGGCACTGGGGAGAGTTCAAGGATGGCATGTCGAATGATGTCATAGAAGGAGAGTCAAGCCACTTAGGAGTAAATTCTATCTTCTCCCCTTCTATGCCCACAATAAATATCTCTGAACCCATCTCTTAACCCATCCTTGACCCCAATGAATTTTTTTATGCTCTTTCTACTAAACTTTATAATGACCCTAAAAATCTATCCAGACATCTTAAGAATAAAAGTCATAGGAATGTCCAAGAAGAGCAACGACAACGGCAGGAATGCATAGAACATACTAGAAATACATATGCTATTGTAAAAGAATGGATGGAAGAGGACGAAGCTTTAGCACTAACATCTAAACTTGGTTTAAATTCAAATGGTGAGCTTAAATCAATTTCTTTAATAAACAGAACTCACCCAAGTTTAGAGAAAGCTTTAGAGACCAACCTTAGGGATATCAATTCATGAAAAATTCTAGAAAATAAAACATCTAATAAATGTCATAGGCATGAAATAATAGAGGCAAACTTGTTGCCTATAGACATCCATGAAGAAACACCCTTGGAGTTTGAAAAGGGAAATCACATCGATGAGCATGAGAATTATCTCATAAACACTTCATCGAATCCATGGTCATATGAGAAATCTCCTGAATCTTTTGGTCTCTCTAATTACCACACATGAGATCTTCAACCCCCTCTTTAGACCTGTTCATAAAATTTTTGAAAGGGTGGTTGTAGACGCATATGTTTATCATAAATATTGTAGATCTCGTTGTAATCTTAATATGGGTACACAAAGGCTAATATTTTAAAGGAAACCCCTTCCCCAACTGGATAATCAGAAGGTTTTCTAAGAACAACTTTGTGTCCCAAAATAACCACTCTTAAAAATAACATGAGTTTGCACCTTTTGCTGTAATACCCGTGTGAATTGAGCATAGAGTTATAATTATCAAAATATTCCCTTGGGTATTTTTGTCACTAACCATTCTAGGTTTGAAGTAAATGATTGATGGCAGCACCAGGTATGTCAAAACAACCATCATGCAACTTTGAATTACATCCACTCAAGTTTACATTTACTTTACAAAATCCAAGCTTGGGGAATGGGCTTACTTGAAGAATCTTAAATCATGTTGCTAATAATGGTTATCTCTACCTTTGTAATTCATGCTGAAAATGTTGCATAATAATCATACTCTTTCATCTCTATCTTAATAAAATCTCTATAAGTGCTTTCATGTCACCTTTATCTGCTATAGTAAGTTTTGGTTTGGAAGTACTCCATGGGTACTTTCATAGGCTTTTTAAATTAAACGTGGTGCTTAGGTTAAATAGCCTTCCTTAACCAAAATTAGACATGGAGTTTAGCTTGGTTATTGAACTAGAAATTGTTGTAGTAGACATTGGATATTTTGTAGACTAACCTCCGCAGAAAAACTTTCAATTTAACTTGGGTAAGTCATGAGATAAATTCAAATCAGAGATGAAGTAGGGTACATCATGAATTTTAATAACTTTGTAGAAGAAGACACAGCTCATTCATCATGGATAGAGGAATTGTGAGTATTAATGGTTCATTCACTTTATCTTCTACTGCGAGTTACTTTGCCTCAAGCCATATCTGTATAAAACATGATCTATGCTAAAATAATATTAGTACTATCTTTTCATTAGCATAGACAGAACAAAATGAAATACTGGACAAGCAACCTATGTTTAAAATTTATATACTCCTTCGGGTATGTATTATCCACTAATCTATTGCAGGCATAATAATGACTGGAGTGAAAAGAGTCAAAAGATCAAAGAAGCAAAAGATGGCAAAAGAATGAGTACAACAGAGGAGACAAGATGTCCATGAACAACTCAAGATGCAAGAGGAAGGACCACCAGTCATTTACCCTTCATCACTTAGTGCTATCACGCTTGTCGGGGGCCAAACTACCGGCCTGTTAAGGCCCCGGCTAAAGAAGATTAAGCAAGCCTTAAGCAGCCCAGGACCGGCCCACGAAAGCCAGACCAGACGAGCCAGCGCTCCAAGAGCCCACTAGAAGGCCGCGGCGGAAGCCCACAGGCGAATCGCGCCCGTCTTGTGGCGCGACCCTAGGGCGCACGGCGCCCCCGACCTGTGGCGCTCAACTCGCACAACCCCTGCGAAGCCTAGGGGACTCTGTGGTCGCGACCCTGGGAGGGAGGCCGCGATTCCTGCCCCTTTGGCGTCTTCACGAAGAAGCCACACGGGAATTGCACCTCACGACTAGGCCGCGACCCCGTGACCCGCACGACCGGTCAAGGCTGCGCTCGCTCTGCCCACGCCCCGCGCAGGACATGGGCGAGGGGCGCCTTGACTACACTGTTCCTCAGCGCAGGGTATGGACGCAAGGATCAGCGGCACTGTTAGCCAGAGCAGGGCGTGGCCTCACCCTTGACCGCACTGTTAGTCAAGGGCAGGGCGTGGCTCGGCGTCTAATCACCTCGCAGAAGCCGTCCCCGATGATCCGGCAGCCCGCGACCCATCCTCAAACCGTACGACATCATTAACTCCGGCATAATACTCCAAACGCTCTAATCAACTGTTCAACCTCTCCGTCCACTGTTAAGGCATGGGCGAACGCCCCGATGATGTGACCTCACCAAAGACAAAGCCTGATTAACGCGTGCGGCGCAAGGAAGAAGGACGTCCCGACCCTAGGAAGGCAGACGTGCCACTCCACCACTGTCCTTTTTTCTTTTTCTACACGACACGCCCATACCTTCTTCATGTAAGGCCGTTCCCTCCCTTCATCTATAAAAGGGAGGGCGAGCCATTTCGCTAGACAGGTTCAAAAGCTGTGAAGTTCGAATCACACAGCAAAAACCATCGTTCGCACATCACTCACACGCCACGATATTGGCGCCACGCTCAATCAGAGACTTGGGAGACCCTCCCTCTCTCGAACCGGTTGTAATCCCTACTAAGAACCGCCGCTAAGTAACACCATCCTTTCGAACTGGACGTAGGGCCTCACGCCTGAACCAATATACTTCTCGTGTCCTCTTAGCGAACCATCTGGGCATAAACGCGCATCTATAAATTTACTAGTTGGTGCTTTCACGAAACACCGACAACGCTCTAATAATGAAGGTAATATTCTAAGGTAAGTGGTCACTGCTCTTCTCTTGATCTTGGTGCACATAAATACACAAACATGTTAGAGTTACAACTTAAATTGATTAACCTAATTAACTCAACATGATCTGTCTTTTAAGATTGTTCATGGCACCGTTCTATTAATCTCAGTCTTAACCAAACAAGTTGTTAACACTGGATTTTGGTAAAGGCCAATGACAGGTGGGCCGATTCGGTAAAATCTATGAGAAAGCAGAAATCCAACGCGTTCGGCAAATGAGCGTGCGGTCGGCTAACTTTGAGCTATTCGGCAAGCGTATGTGCAATTGACTCTGGGTGATTCGGCAAGCATTGGTGCGGTCGGCTATCTTTGAAGACAGTGGCTCCATTTGGGAAGCGAAAGGTGGCAAACAAGAAGCCGAATAGAAGGAGAAAAGCGTGATGATCAAGGACTCCGAGGAGAACTATAGCAAGAGTCTCGCCATACTTTTGAGTTACCTTTAACATATTGTGTACGTCGTAATCTCTTAGGATTCATGTTATGTCCAGGGTATAAATATAGACCCTCGACCATTGTAAAGGATATTCACAATCAAAATCAATACAACCGGCCCCGTGCCACGTTTTCGAGTTCTTTTGTCGTGTCGTCGAGTTCTTCGAGAGGAGCCATCGATCCGTCGACCTCCGTAAGTTCCGGCAACCTAGCTATCATGTCTAGTATCATGCGGTGGATTTAGATCTTGATGCAAGTAGTCTTGTTCGTCTCGATGGGATGGCCGTGCGGCAGCGCGTCTACTTGATGATCAAGAAGTCTTTGCTTATGCTTTGTCTATCTCGACTAGATGGCCGTGCGGCAAAGCGCCCGCTTGATAGCTTAGCGAGGCAAGATAGTTATCGATTCTTGGTTAGATCGTGAGTCGTGCGGCAGACTAGAATCTGGCTCAAGGATTAGTTATCGGCTCTATTAGATTTGGCAAGATCTAGTAGATTCATTAAGTTATCACGTGTTGCATGACTTTAATATTTTATTTATTTGTAACACTCTTTTGCCCAATCTAGATTTGATCGGTTTCGGCTTCTTATTTTATAGATCTATTTGTTCTCTAATGTTCTTTACTCTTATATTATCATGATAAATAGATCGTATGCTTGCGTAGCCGAATTGGATCAATCTAGATTGTTACATGTTGCGGGTTCTTGCATGTTAGAAACGCTTAGACTTTGATAGGATCGGGTATCGTGCGGCAGATGCAGGTCTTTGATTAGTTTAGTCGTGATAATTTGTATGTTCCTTCTTCATGGACCCTGAGTCGGCCGTATTGCCGAGCTTGGTTATGCTTCAATTCATAGATAACTTTCACTTGTTCAAACATGTCTTCTCATACATGCACGTTCGGCAATCAACGCATTACGTATTTTACCCTCATATTAGCCGAATGAATCGTATGCATGATTGGCGCGCACAGCTTCTATAGCTGTATGTCGTCGTAAGTGGCTTCAGGGGGCCGAATATACGGAACTGTGCGGTCTCATCCGACACGTTCCGATTTTGTATTTAACAGTTTCTTTGTCCCTTGTCGGTTTTCAGGTCAAACCGACCGGCACGCTTCCGGATCTCCAAACCGTGCGGCTGTCCAATTGAAGTCACGCTTTTCGGCTTGTTTGTGTGCTTGGCGCGAGGGTGCAGATTTTGTGCCAACACACTTTTTGGCACGCCGGTGGGACCATCTCCTGATTCAAGATGTCGGACGTCAATAACAATCATGTTACGGACGTGACGCTGGATGAATTGCCGGACCAATTTAGAGCAACGAGTGGAGCAAGCATGCGAGCAATACAAGCATAAATGCTTAATGTCTTTCTCCAAGAACAAGAGCAACAAGGTTTTTCGAGAAGCGGTCATTGCCAAGGGTTCTTCTTGCACATCAAACTGATTGCTCTGAAGAGGAAGAAGCTCAAAAGGTATCGATTTGGTCCATAAAGCCTTGGCAGATACCATCGGGAACCACAACACGGCCTTTCTAAATACTTTCCGAGTAATCATGGCTAATACTTTCGGCCAACAAAGGCGATAAGTATTTTGAAGATGGTGTGGGTCCAATTCATGGACCAGTGCTTTTCAACATTCCAAAGTATCGAGAGAAGCAAACCGAAGATGAAGGAACATCTGGGATTAACAAAGATGAAGTAGAGACTCATGAAAAGCAACCACCTCCCACTTATGGCCAAGTGACGTTTGGCACTACCGAAAAGAGTACCGCAATCTGCATACAAGATATCTCCAAAGCATCAAACAGGTTACAAAGGAACATGTATGGGGATGGATATCATGAGTTCACCGACTATCTTTGCTCTAGATGCTCTACCGAATCCGGGATATAGAAGTGCGGCGCAGAATGCCATCCGGAGGACAGGCACGTGGAACTCCGAAGCAGACATTGACTTAATCATGCGAGAGGATGGCTGATATGATGCAACATCAGTTCGGCCTAAAGCCAAAGAATCAATCCTATTCATACAAGTCTGCGTACCCAGAATGGTATAACAGGGTTGCACTACCAGCAAGGGTGAAGCCACCAACGGACTTAACCAAATTTTTCTGGTCGGGGATGATACAAGTACCACGAGCATATTAGCCGATATACCCCGATACAGCTTGGGGAGGCGTCCTGGGCGAAGCCTTTGGAGGATTCGGTATTTTCCATTGTCTCTCACAGGCCCAGCTTTCACCTGGTTTACTTCTCTACCAGCTGATTCTATTGGTACTTGGGCAGAACTTGAACAGAAGTTTCATGCTTATTTCTTCACCGGAACTACTGAAAAGAAGCTGGTAGACCTTACCAGTTTAAGGCAGAAAGCTAATGAGACACCACAAGAATATCTTCGCAGGTTCAGAGAAACTAAGAGTCTTTGCTTCTCGCTGAATTTACCAGACGATCAGTTGCCTGGGATAGCAATAGCAGGTATGCAACCGAATGTCAGGGAGAAGCTGTTCGGCATGGAGTTTGACGATCTCGGTCAACTCGCCCAGAGATTAGCTGTCATGAGTAATCAGGCTCGGGGTTTCGAGAAGGGATAACCGCTATCGGAGAAGGGTAATGTTGCTAGTGAGATGTATCGAGTTTCTGGAAGAAGCAACTGAGTACGAGGATGAAGATGAAATAGCTGCATGCCGAAGTTGACTTGGGATAAAGAGCCTACCCAAGTAAGTCGGGCGGTGGCTGAAACAACAAAAAGGGGACTTACGATTTTGATGTCTCCAAATCAGATAAGCTTTTTGATCTGTTGGTGAGGGAAGGACGCATCAAGCTACCGGAGGGACATCCCATGCTACGCCCGAAGGAGTGAAAGATAAGAGATATTGTGGTTATCATAACACTAATTCTCACTCCATCAATGATTGCCGAGTATTTAGAGTTCGAATTCAGAAAGCAATTCAGGAGGGGCATCTGAAATTTGATGGCAAGATGAAGATTGATGGCAAACCTTTCCCTCAGAACATGATTTCTTTCTCTGTCGGAATGGTCTCTGCAGATGACCCTAAAAGCAAGGGAAAGATGAAAGTATTGACATCGAAAGAGCTAAGAAAAGTGGCTTTGTAGACCCCAACCGACAGACATCGCTGAAGAGTTAAAAGAGAAAGTTCGGTTCAAAAATAGCCGAACCGAGAAAGGTGAAACGTCCAGACCAAGGGTGACATCACGAATCTTGCTGAATAAATGGCAGAGGCAGCAAGAGCAAGAATATTATGAAGAACGAAAGTTCTTAGAAGAACGGTGGAGATATGAAGAAGAAATGTACCGCCGAGAACAAGAAGAACACATGAGGGAACTAGAACAGTCTCATTGGGGTTGTTCATTCTTTAAGCATTGTTGGAATGAAGGCTTGAAGCTGCCTGCTAGAAACAATTGCCCAGAATGCAGTGATCGGTATTATGGCTACTGAGTGCGGTCTCGAGTCAAACCGACCAGTCCATGAAAGACTTGGAGTTCAATTTCCCGAGGACGATTGGCGTATAAAATTAAATGACTTTGATCATCGAGAGGAAGAGATTCGCGGATCAGCATTGGGTTCATCCCGAAGAGTACGATGAGGAAGGAAATAATCATGGATGTAGATGGCAGAAAGGGCAATGGTGCCCACCGGGGGTTGAAAAAGTCGAAGAAGAGGAGAGTGCAGCGATTGAGAAACAAAGAGCCGGGAAATTTCGCTGCTTGAGAAGAAAAGAAGGAATGGCGTCCAAAGAAGAAATCCGATGAGAAGAGTCCTTCGGGTGATGCATGCATGGCTTTCTTCCTCCCATCGAATTCATAGCTCGACAATCAAGAAGTACAGGAGGAGGTTTATTCGATTTCGATGAAAGCGAAGTTCCAAGATCTAATGGCTCGGCTTATACTAACACGACAAGCAACTTTTGACAAGCCGGCCAAACATCGTCACTTGAAACCGCTTTTACGTGAAAGGATACGTCAATGGGAAGCCCTCGACCAAGATGTTTGTTGATGGAGGAGCTGCTATCAATATAATGCCATATTCCACGTTTAGAAAGCTCGGGATGACGGATGAAGATTTGCTTAAAACCGACATGATCCTTAGAGACTTTGTTTGGCAATCCTTCCGACACTCGAGGAGTCGTGCATGTTGAGTTGATGATAGGGTCTAAAACCCCGATCACTACCTTCTTCGTCATTGACGGCAAGGGGGCATACAGTTTGCTTCTTGGGAGACGGATTCATGCTAATTGCTGTATTCCTTCAACCATGCACCAAATCCTTATTCAATGGATAGGGGATGACGTGGAGATCATACATGCCGACGATTCGGTAAGTGTGGCTGCTTCGGAGCCAGCTTTTTTGGGAATATGATGGTGTTGATTGTTTCTCCGGCAAAGTATGGAAAGAAGGTCCTGTTAATGTATTCTACAAGGATCAACGGCCGATCCAAGCAATCGGCTCGAGCAGAATTTTTGATGGGTAACCCAATCGATGGCAACAAAGGAAAGTTGGGACACGGTTTTATGTCGGCCGACAAGTTAGAAGAGATAAATGTTGGCGATGATTCCAAATCAAGGCCGATGTATATTCTTGCAAATTTGAGTCCGAATATAGAGAACAATTAGTAAATCTTCTTAAGGAGTTTAAAGATTGCTTTGCTTGGGATTATACGAGAGATGCCTGGACTAGATTGTTCTATTGTTGAACATCGATTACCTATTAAGTCGGGGTATCGACCCTATAAACAACCTCCGAGGAAGATCTATAAAGAAGAGGTACTTGGCCGATGTGAAGAAGGAGATTGAAAGGCTATTGGAAGCAAACTTCATTCGGCCGTGCGGTATGCAGATTGGATTTCGAATATAGTTCCCGTTTACAAGAAGAATGGGAAGATGAGAGTTTGTATAGACTTTAGAGATCTTAACAAGGCCACTCCAATGGATGGGTATCCGATGCCAATTGCCGATTTGTTAGTAGACGCGGCGGTAGGGTATGAAGTCATTAGTTTTATGGATGGTAATGTTGGCTATAATCGGATCTTCATGGCAATAGAAGATATTTCAAAAACGGCTTTTAGATGCCCGGCCACATTGGTTTATTTGAATGGATTGTAATGACGTTTGGATTGAAGAATGCCGGTGCAACTTATCAAAGAGCCATGAATTACATATTTCATGAGTTGATCGGCAAAATTGTGGAAATCTACATTGATGACGTAGTAGTCAAATCTAAAGACTATGAGAGACACTTAGCTGATCTAAGAAGAACTTTGGAATGCACTAGAAAACATGGTTTGAAGATGAATCCAAACAAATGTGCTTTTGAGTGTCATTTGGTGAGTTCTTGGGATTCCTTATTCATAAAGGAGGAATTGAAGTTGGAAAAAAGAGCATGGAGGCAATAGATAAAGTTGTTCCCCAACTAATCTCACAAAATTACAGTCCCCGCTCGGCAAGATCAATTTCGTAAGAAGGTTCATTTCAATTTATCGAGAGAATCTTACCCTTTTCTCCATTATTAAAGCTCAAGAGGAATCAAGAATTTGTATGGGGTGACGTGCAACAAAAGGCTTTTGATGAAATTAAAGAATACATGAAGGCACCACCAGTTTTGGTACCTCCACAACTTAACAAGCCTTTTAAGTTATGCGTGGCGGCCGATACCCTAACGATAGGATCGGCCCTCATGCAAGAGTATGAAGGGAAGGAGCGAGTCATAGCTTATCTTAGCCGAAAGTCTGTTAGACCCAGAGACAAGATATTCGGCTATGGAAAAATTGTGCTTATGTGTGTATTACTCATGTACTAAGCTTCGGCATTATTTATTAAAAGCCGAATGCGTGATTATTTCAAGTCATGATGTGATCAAGCATATGTTGTCAATGCCAATTTTGAATGGAAGAATTGGCAAATGGATTTTAGCTTTGTCGGAATTTGATTTAAAATACGAATCGACAAAAGCAGTGAAGGGTCAAATTATTGCTGATTTTATTACGCAACATCATGACCTTAGCACCAGTATAGTAGGCATTGTACCTTGGACTCTATTTTTCGATGGTTCATCCTGCAAGCAAAGGTGGGGGCACCTGGCATTCTATTAGTTTCTCCACGGGGAATAACTTTTGAGTATGCTATTCCCATTGAATTTCATGTGACTAACAATCAAGCGTAGTATGAAGCATTGCTTAGAGGGCTTCGGCTTCTTGTAGAGATAAAAGCCATCATTTGTTGAAATCTTTGGAGACTCGAGCTGGTGATCAACCGGTTGATTGGCCAATATGAGTGCAAGAATGACGCGCTAAGAGAATACTATGAGGAATGTCGGGAACTTTTAAAAAGCTTTCGGATAGCAACCTTGCATCATATCCCTAGGGGGCACAATGAAGAAGCAAATAGATTGGCCCAAACTGCTTCGGATATAGTGAAAATCAAGAAGTCTTCACTATAGGAGAGAATATTCCGGATCTTTGAAGCAGGTGATTGGTGATTGGAGGCATGAAATCATCAAATATCCGAAGGATCCATCGCAGAAAGTTACCCGAAAGCTCAGGTACAAAGCCCTTAAGTTCGTCCTTCTCAATGATCACTTGTATTACAAATCTATAGATGGAGTATTACTCAAGTGTCTAAGCCAAGAAGAGGCCGAGAAAGGTGATGTATGAAGTGCACGAAGGATTATGTGGTGCACATCAATCGCCTTACCGAATGAAATGGATAATTCGGAGAACTGGTTATTTTTGGCCAACTATCTTTGGAAGATTGCTTTGACTATTATAAAGGATGTCATGATTGTCAAAAATTTGGCAATATTCAAAAGGCTCCGGCAGACCGTTATGAACCCAATAATCAAACCTTGGCCATTTAGAGGATGGGGCATAGATTTAATTGGTCGATACATCCTCCTTCGAGCAAAGGGCATAAGTTTGTGCTCCTGGCTACAGATTATTTTACTAAGTGGGTTGAAGCCATTCCTTTGAAGAAAGTTACATCGAGAAAATATGATCAGTTTTGTTAAAGAGCATATAATTTATAGGTTTGGGATCCCTCAAACTATAACAACCGATCAAGGAACCCGGTTTACTTCTTGAATTTTGCGACTTTGCCGAAAACATGGGGATCAAGCTGTATAATTCTTCTCCTTATTATGCACAAGCCAATGGGCAAGCAGAAGCATCTAATAAGATTATGATCAAGATCATTCAAAAGAAGATTGATGAGAAACCGAAGAGATGGCATTCGGTTCTCAATGAAGCATTGTGGGCTTATCGAATGGCTTGTCATGGGTCAACTCGAACATCTCCTTATGAATTGGTTTACGGGCATCATCTTTGTCTTACCATGGGAATTGCAATCGGGTTCAAGAAGAGTTATGTTGCAAAAAAGATTTGGAAAAAGAAGATTATACAAATTTGATGATAGATGAATTGGAAGATTTACATTTTATTCGTCTCAAGGCATTGGAAAATATTGAGAAGAATAAAATACGTGTTGCCCGGTATTATAACAAGAAAGTTAGAGAAAAGCAATTCTTGGAAGGTGACTGGTTTGGAAAACTATATTGCCGATTGGATCGAAAGACGGGGCATTCGGCAAGTGGTCTCCAAATTGGGAAGGGCCCTTTCGGGTAGAAAAATGCGTGCGGCAATGCATATATTTTGAAGACTTTGTTTGGGGAAGAATTTACGAGAGCTATCAACGGACGATATCTTAAAAAATATTACCCCAAAGATCGAAGTTGGTTCGTAAAGAGAATTTAAATCAAAGCGGCCGATGAGATAACATCGCCTTTAGTGAAAAAATATGAAGTTGGTAAATAGCCGATACGATTCGTGTCGTCTTGAGTTCAAAATATAACCGAATGATCTTATGTTGACCTCAACGTTCGATTTGGTTGGTTTATCGGGAAAAAAGAAAGATGAGATCCTGAATGATACTTTGCTTTCGGTGACTCGTCAAATCGTTTGTGGCGTAAGACTAAGATCTAATCGACTAAAGTGATGTCTTTGCATTCGGGAAAATCACTCAAGAACTACTTCGAATCGAGAGAGGACACGAAGACATTCATTTGGCAATCAACACAAGATCATAAACAAGACACATTCTCGAAGATGATTTCATTATTCACAGATCAATCCCTAGTTACAAACTACTCACGGAAACAACTTATTAAGAACAGATTGGGGATTGGTGGATTCGGCAAGGGCGAGTAGCGTGGTCCCCGTAGAGCTCCATTTGCTCCTCGATGTCCTCCACCTCGTGAGGATGACCTTCTCGCAAAACCAACGGCTTGAACAGAATAGTCCACATTGGTGCGAGAGGACATATTTGCCGCCAAAGCCGAGGGACACGCCAAGGTGGACACCTTGGATGACGGCCCGATCAACACGGCCATCCATGGCATCCGGGCGTGCCTCGGGAGTTTCTCCCCGGGCATTCACCTTGTCACCGCCCCGGGTTCGCCGCTGCCTTCAACCGATCGTTCTCCGCAGAGAGTGCTTTGAAAGATGAAAAGTTAATCAAGACAGCAAAGAGGATTGGGAGAAAAAGAAATCTATGTGAGGATACCGAACCGGTGATGGCGTCGCAGATCGCTTGCGCCGATCCTCCCATTTGGCTTGCGCAATGCCGAATCGCTTGGAGACGTCACCCGGCTCGGTCCGGGCTTCATCCCTTTCCTTGCGGAACCGGAGCGCCTCCTCATGAATGTACAAAGGGTCCTCGCCCTCGATTCCGCCGGACCCCAAGGGTTGGCGTTGTATGAGTTGTTGGACTCCAGAAGAGCTCGACGAACTCGAGGAGCCGGAGACGGGGACCGGCTGGTCTGAGGTTCCCGGTTGAGTCACCACCATCGGGGGAAGAAGGTGAGACTGGTTGATGATGACCCTCGCCCTAAGTAGATGAAGAAAACCAAGGTTAGGGGAGATGAACAGTGAGCAAGAACACGCAAAGGCGGCAGATTAATCTTACCCATGGCGTTGACGACGTCGCGGCCTGCTCCCTCCGGCCTCTCCCTCAGCAGGGCGTTTTCCATGGTCACCGGCGCTCGACATTGGTGATTTGGAGGTGGGGTTTTCTTCCTAAGGGTTTCGGCGAGAAAATGAGAAGATGATGATGAATGCTAACCGGCGATGGTGGTGGAAGCCGGAAGAGGGCTTTATTTATAGGCCAAAATGGAGTTCGTGGCGCACGACTCGGAGTATACCAAACGACAAAGTAGGGTTTACTTCTCTTTTGGGCCGTTACCGGACTGGGCCAAGCTCGGTTAAATCGAAAACGACGGTTCAGAGGAATCGGCTAATCCTCTGATCGGGAAATCCAAAATGATGGCCGTCTGTCTATTCGGGAAGCTTAAAAACATTCGGCTATGTCATCAGTCAGACAAGAATGGCAAAGGCCAAAGCACAACAAGGAATACAATTGTTTAAAAAATCACAGTGTGTTACAAGCCTAATGTTTTACTCATTTAAGAACAGTTTGATTGCGTCTATGACGTCATCTCTAATTCGGCTGACTTCTTCTAGCACCTTCTTGTCATCGTCCTCAGAACTCTAGATTCTGGTTAGCCTGGTTTTGATCTGCTGATGCTCCTTGATTACAGATGATATCTTTGTTTTGGCTGCATCTATAGAGTTCGGCAAGGTGGCAATTTTATCTTTGTGAGATTGGATTCTCACATTCAATTGAGCCAATTGAGCTTCCAACCTGGCCTTTTCCTCCTCCATGGCTACCAGTTCAGGTTCGAGTTACCAAAGACCGCTTAGCAGCACGGGATCGAGAGTGCAGTTCTTTAACTTGATGCTTTTTCGCCGATTATCATTCTGCAGAGCGGCTCTAGAGGCTATGTTCCTGTTTGCTCTCCTAACCTTGCCAAGGTGATCATCAAGATGAGTTGCAGATTCTAGAGAGACCTTGAGAGTTGGAGGGATATCTTGGTCAATAAGCTCAACCAGTTCTCTTATCCGGTGCGCATCTTGAACAAGAGCATTTATATCTTTGGCCAAGAAGAGGGATATCTCCTTTAGCCGAGCTTGGTTCTCTGGCGATAACCTCTGCTGAGAAGTAGCCTCTTCACCACCCTCATTAATGTACTCTTCAATGGTGAAAGAATAAGCGACGATCGGCTTAGCATCATCCTTTAAGAAGGAGAACCATTAGCCGATTGGTCGAATTATTTGAGAGATCAATAAAATAAAGTATTACCTTTTTGTGCGAAGCTTCTTCAGCTGATTCTGTCCCGGCTTGATTGAGGGCTTAGTTGGATGCCCAGAGAAGATGAACTTGAAGCCCGATGAGGGGAAGATCCTTACGCTATGTCATCCAAGATGTCATCTGAAAATAAGTAATGAGATGCAAAGTGCAGTAGATAAACCTTGGCAGAAGAAAGAAAAGAAAATATGTAGAAAACATTATTACCAATATGACCAATAGCCTCATGAATTTCTGCACTATCAACAGAAGCGTGAGGAGGAGATTCTTCTGCCATTTTATCCAGGGAATGATCTGCTTCTGAGTATCAAGTAGCAAAATCAGTTCATTTGGTGCAAAAAAGGGGAACAATCGGTTAAGAAGGTAATCACCTGTATGGCCAATGGACTCTTGAATTTCTGCATCTTCCTCTTGGGTTTCAACATCTTCAGGAGCCTGAGAAGATGTTTCGGTAATTCTCAACGCATTGGTTGATTTTGAAGACCTGACCTGTGGCTGAAAGAAAATATATAATAAGTAAAATAAGCCCCATCATGGTTCAGAACAAAACTGACCAAGAGTATACCTTGGGAGAGAGCTTAGCCTTCTTGGATCTTGTTCTTCTGGGCACATTAACATCTCTGTTTGATCCAGTAATAGCTTTCCTCTTGCCTTCTCCTTTCGAAGAAGCCGTACCCCCGAGCTACTTGGTGTTTTCATGAGGGTTGCCGGGGATGGAGCATTAAAACCTAAGGCGGGATGGGTCCGGCTTGGTAATATTGGGCTACTTGTGAAGGAGGGGTAGGATCGGGATCCTACAAAAACAAGACAATACTGAAATTTAAAACAAAGTCAGGAAAAAAGGTAATTGTGAGTATGAAGAAAGTTACCTCACCGTCGAATCAAATTGAGCATACAAATCTTGACACAAGGGGTGCATCGATATGTTAAAAATATGGGCACGCCACTCTTGCCACCAAGAGGAAAACAAAGGATGAGCGACTTCTATTAATCCCAAAGGTAAGGGCATGAATTCGGCGAGATCCCATCCAAGCTCAAAAACCCTTTTGGCCTCCATTTCATCTCCTACTCTCTCTCTGGGCCTTATGATGGTTGAGAAAAACAGTCTTGGGGGCAGCTTGCCCACAGACCCTAATTGCTCGGCAAACATGTTTGGGTTATAAAATTCATAGGAAGGATTCAAGAACCTCCCATGGTGAAACTCTGCTGGCAAGACACAGTGGCTTAATGAAAGAATTGAAGATCTTTGTAGCAACCCTATCCGAGCAGCCCAGATTCATAACTAAATTTGCAAAGGCAGAGTCGAGTATCACTTTCTCTATAAGGGAGCCATATCACATGATTGAAGCCTTTAAAGAATAGCTTGAATAGATGGCCAAGGTCTATATCAATGGTAATGGCAGTTTGCCGGTTCTCCATAAGTTTGACAAGCCTTCTCTTTCACTTGGCCGTCCTCATCATCATTGATGAAGGAAAACCCAAGGTGTTAAGGTCCACAGAGACTATCCGGTGCATGTACAGTTGTAGCCACATCCGCACAAACCACCAGGGACCATTTACACAATGAATTTCCCCATGTTGACGATTCGAACAATGATCCGATGCATCATGTGATAGATAGCTCCCGTAAGATATTTGCCCAGAGGAATTAAAGTTCCCGCAGCCAGCTCCTCGGCCATCACCATGTGATTGAGAGTTGGCTCATTGGATTTGCCACGTAAAAAAAAAACCCGCAAAGCCACATGTTCAGAAAGCTTTATATTCCTTGTTGTCAATGCATCCCGTGGACATGTAAGTCCGGATATATTTGGTCCACCCGCTTCCCGATTTGATCTTTTCGGTTGCTGTTGTGCTTGTATTTAGAAGGGTATCTTGGCTCCGTTACATTGAGGCCTGTCATCATGAAAACGTCGGCCAAAGTAAAAGACATCGGGCTATGGCCGAAGATGAAAGAATTAGTAGCATCGCACCGAAGTGGGAAGCTGCTATCAAAAGAGAATCATTCAAGTATTCCCGAAAAGAGATAACTCCAAGCAATCTTTGGATATCCTGGGAGTCCCAAAGTGGATCGCTGCTCTTGTTCAAGATCCTTTGGTACCACTTCCGCCATCCGTAAATCGGAGGGAAAGGCCAGGTTTTGAAAGTGTTTGGCCATCGGTTCGGGAAGCTACTCCGGATTTGAAGGGGATCCTCAAAGTTTCTTTCTCCACAAATTCGATTGGATTGGGATCTCCCATCGGGCCCAAGAAGTACGAATCGGGGTTCGCAAAGATAAGGAATCAAAATTTCATCCTTATGTTCCTTCGTAAGAGTGGAACGGCCGAAAAGAATCGAAAAAGTGAAAAACCAAGGAAAGAAATTGCCGAGTACATGAAAGGAATCGAAGATACCTCTGGAACTCCATCAAGGGTGGCCATTGGGGATTGGAAGTAAGCTCGAATCTAGAACGAGGAAGAATCGGGCTTTTGAATGGCGGCTGCGGATTTGAGCAGTGTTAACCTAGATGAGAAGAAAGTCTGTGTTCAATTTCGGAACAAAATCACTTTTATCCCGAAATTGAGGGGGCATGTGTTAACACTGGATTTTGGTAAAGGCCAATGACAGGTGGGCCGATTCGGTAAAATCTATGAGAAAGCGTAAATCCAACGCTGTTCGGCAAATGAGCGTCGGTCGGCTAACTTTGAGCTATTCGGCAAGCGTATGTGCAATTGACTCGGGTGATTTGGCAAGCATTGGTGCGGTCGGCTATCTTTGAAGACAGTGGCTCCATTCGGGAAGCGAAAGGTGGCAAACAAGAAGCCGAATAGAAGGAGAAAAGCGTGATGACCAAGGACTCCGAGGAGAACTATAGCAAGAGTCTCGCCATACTTTTGAGTTACCTTTAACATATTGTGTACGTCGTAATCTCTTAGGATTCATGTTATGTCCGGGGTATAAATATAGACCCTCGACCATTGTAAAGGATATTCACAATCAAAATCAATACAACCGGCCCCGTGCCACGCTGAAGTTCTTTTGTCGTGTCGCCGAAGTTCTTCGAGAGGAGCCATCGATCCGTCGACCTCCGTAAGTTCCGCAACCTAGCTATCATGTCTAGTATCATGCGGTGGATTTAGATCTTGATGCAAGTAGTCTTGTTCGTCTCGATGGGATGGCCGTGCGGCAAAGCGCCTACTTGATGATCAAGAAGTCTTTGCTTATGCTTTGTCTATCTCGACTAGATGGCCGCGGCGGCAAAGGCCCGCTTGATAGCTTAGCGAGGCAAGATAGTTATCGATTCTTGGTTAGATCGTGAGTCGTGCGGCCAGACTAGAATCGGCTCAAGGATTAGTTATCGGCTCTATTAGATTTGGCAAGATCTAGTAGATTCATTAAGTTATCACGTGTTGCATGACTTTAATATTTTATTTATTTGTAACACTCTTTTGCCCAATCTAGATTTGATCGGTTTCGCTTCTTATTTTATAGATCTATTTGTTCTCTAATGTTCTTTACTCTTATATTATCATGATAAATAGATCGTATGCTTGCGTGAGCCGAATTGGATCAATCTAGATTGTTACATGTTGCGGGTTCTTGCATGTTAGAAACGCTTAGACTTTGATAGGATCGGGTATCGTGCGGCGGATGCGTGTCTTTGATTAGTTTAGTCGTGATAATTTGTATGTTCCTTCTTTATGGACCTCGAGTCGGCCGTATTGCCGAGCTTGGTTATGCTTCAATTCATAGATAACTTTCACTTGTTCAAACATGTCTTCTCATACATGCACGTTCGGGCAATCAACGCATTACGTATTTTACCCTCATATTAGCCGAATGAATCGTATGCATGATTGGCAACCGTATGTCGCCGTAAGTGGCTTCGGGGCCGAATATACGGAACTGTACGGTCTCATCCGACACGTCCGATTTTGTATTTAACAGTTTCTTTGTCCCTTGTCGGGCCAGTCAAACCGACCGCACGCTTTCGGATCTCCAAACCGTGCGGGTTGTCCAATTGAAGTCACGCTTGCTTGTCGTGGTGCTTGGCGCAGGTGCAGATTTTGTGCCAACACAAGTTAAAACATTATATTCAATCTTAGGAAGACGATAATTATACTCATATGAAAATTTATATATAGATAGACAATCCTTCCATTGGTTAAGCAATTTTAGTCTTTTTCGCCATGTAAACTTAAATGCAACATTCAATGCTTAAGCTTTTGATCTTACCACTCATGTCATAAATAAACAAATCTTATAACACCAACTTTATCTTGTTCAAAGTGCCTAAGGATAGAGAAAAATAAATAAAGGGATAAATTTAGTTCTGTTGGTGTTTTTCACCGCAGAGAGCCCATGCACTTGATCTTTGCCTTGGTTTTGCAAACAGGACAACACATCGAGCAAAGTTTATTAATTCTACAAGTGAAATTTCGTGAACATGCACACCGAAAGCAAGATGCTGCCGCCTACTATTAATGCTCTACTTCAACCTATGGGCCAAACCAAAGAACAAAAGTGACATCATCATCACTAGAGGTATACAACCATCAAGACCTCCATCTCTCAAGATGAAGAGATACACAAGAGTGGAAGAAGAAGACCTATCGGTAGACTTTTAAATTTCGCACCCTTGCCATAAGGTAATATGGTAGTTATCTAATTAATTAGTATTCCTGTCTACATTAATAAATTTACCTTAACATATTCATCTTCATAAATATTAAAAAGAAAATAAAATAAAATAAAAATCTTTATTGCTTCATTTACTGTATCATAAAATATTAAAAGTCCCACGTGAATAAACTTGTGGTAACCCCGTAGCAATATTTTGTGGTGGTATAAAAAAAAATAATAATAATAGCTCCTCGTATTTAATTTCTTGCATTATAAAAATCTTAAACCCCATAAGAATAAATATTCTCTGTGGTGGCATAAAAAATATATATATATATAAAATATAATATAATATAATAATACAACTATATATCATGCACACATATTTTATTTCTACATAATTAAACTAGAAAATCCTAAAAAGAGAATCCCGCTAGAACTTGTCAATTTGAAATCAACTCATAAGAATAATCAATTACTTATTGGCTGATCGCTAACCTCTTATTAAATTCGAGCCTCGAGTTTTTGGTTTTCTTGTTGGAGTATAACTATGCAGGAACAATATTATGATAAAGAGAGAGTCTATCGCTGGCACCCACCGACCGGCTGCTGGGTTAGCTCACTCTAAAGATCATCAACACCAAGTATTGCAAACATCTAGCTTGGGGAGGAGCATCCCCTAGTTATCGTAATTATACCTAGGCGATTATCGAAGTCTGCTTTTATATAGTTATAAAATATCAAAAATATATGGGCACATGAAGGTCCATGCCTTTAGAGTCTTGTGAGTCCAATAGAAATAAAAAGATGAATAACAAATTAAAATCAAAAAACAAAATACTTATCTATATATTAAGGTGTGATCATAGAGTGTGTCTAGTTAGTAAGAGCCAAATAAAAACCGGAGAACATTAAAATTTTGTCTTGGAGATGATGAATAGTTGCTCTACCGTAATTCCTTTCAAGTGCCTAGTTTTCAACCAAGAATTCTCCCGAAGTTTTAGACATGACCGCTTTGATATAAGAATTTACTCCGAACCCGAAACTTGTGGAGGCATATGCTTGAGCTAAGTCTAGGTAATTGATTGATATGTATATGAAGGTCTAAGCTGCTATTTATCTTATTTCTAGCATTACTAAGTTCTAGAGATTTATTTTGAAAACCTAAAATCTTACATGATGAGCTCTTGTATGATAAAGTTTGAATTCCTACCGAAGCCATATAATACATTTAGAGTTAGGAAAACCCTTGCGCATTCATGCTGCTTGCTTTGCATTGAGTTTAATCAACCTTTGTTGTATACCTTATGAGAGCCTTGTCATGCTTTTAAAATCAAGATCACTTACACACTCCACCCACATATGCATTACTCCTACTCTAGGATGTAAACGCAGTCATTTTCACTTTCATCCAGATCCACCTTAAAAATGTTTTTCTCCTACACTGGGAGTAAAACACCCAAAAATATACCCTATAGGACAGCCCCCATTTAATTGCTCTAAGTTCTTATCATTATCTCTCCGATCATTTATATTCAAAGGATAGGCTATGCAAAAGTATTGAAAAAAAAGAGAGAGTAGAAGAAAAATGGGAGTAAAAATGGACAAGTATCCAACAATTAAAACAATGGGTACATAGATGTCCGCCTCCCAGATTAAAAAAAAGAAGAAGAAGAGAAAGAAAGAGAGAATAAAGATAGCTCATGTTTTCCTGTGAAGAGTTCTAAGTTTTAAAGGAGGGAGTTATCTTCAAAGGGTAAAAGTAGAATTAGGATTAGCCACTAAATACCATAAATACACCTATCCACCATATTCCATACACATGCACATCTTGATTTGATTGTATGACTCGATTCTCTGTGGATCCATTGTTCGACTTTTACAACATATGAATTGCAAGTATGCTCATCCTTGTATTGCCACTCCTGTAAGCTCCACTATAAATCCTTAGTTGTAGAAAGACATAACATCATTAATGCCTCAGTGAGATCCATAAATACCATATATAATAAGAAACTTGAGGGTATCATACAATTAAGCTCTGAGTTTTATTTCGAAAACTTACAAAACACCGGAATATTGGTACTGTGAAGAATTTGAGACATAGTGCTTGACTTGATTGTTCTAACTTTTGATTGCTCAAGACTTATGTAAAAGCTGTAAAGCTCCATAGTTAAAGGTAAAATGGGTAAGTTTGGAAGTTAGAGCAGTTTTGTCTAAACCGGAGGAAAATTAAAAGCAAATGTGCTTAAAAGAAATAAAAGTATTGCAGCAACTCCTGATCCAAATATTTTAATAATTAGGCTTAGGTTGTTTGCCAAGGGACTGACAAAAGGTAAGCTTGGGGGAGTTGTTGACGGTGGATAACATCAATTTTTATTAGAACTTTAGACATGAAAAGGCACATGAATACACATTAGTCTAGGGTTTTAACTGACAATTTCCACGAGTTTTGCATATTCTATATTTTACAGGGACCTTTCCAGAAAAGCTTAAAAGAGGGATTACATTGCATAATTATCACAAAACTTAACCGCGATTTAAAAAAATATCGCCAAAAGGATCGGGAAGGGTCTAGAAGACACCCGAAGGGCCGGGACCCGGGCAGGGGGCCACTGTGTGGGGCCGGCCGGCCCCACCCCGGCACCGGTCGGCACCCCCTAGGGCTTCTAGCCGCCGCCTTCTGGAGTCTTCCTCCCACGCTTCCTTGGCACCCAAGTAGAGCATCCCTACGTCGATTTAAGGTCGGTTTGATCCGACGGTGCACACAACATGAAGACATGGATCGATGACGTGGCGGTTCCTTGCCCCCTACTCCACCTCGGCCTATATAATGACGCCCCAAGGCCCCTCCTAGAGGCATTCTACACCCCGGTGCTTCATATTCTCTACATAATTAGGGTTAGGGTCCCTCTAGTTGATCTAGTTCTAGTTCATCTAGTTCTAGTTCATCTAGATATAGCAATTAGGAGAGACTAGTTCTTCTAGATCTAGTCTTATTTAGAGATTAGAGAGATTGAGTAGAGGAGTAGAGATTCTAGAGGAGTTCCGGCCTATCGGTGCTTCTTCGTGGCTGTATTCTTTTGGATTCAGCTCCCTCGCCTGGAGCTGTGTTCTGAGGTACTTTTGTATTCGTCATTCCGATTCAAGTAAGCAGTTGTTCTTCAGTTCACAGCTCATATTGAGTGCTTTGATCTTGGTCATTACTTGGTTGAAGTAGTATTTCGTAGTGTAGGCGTGGTGCCTAGGCTAGGTTTACTTGTGGATGTCCCCTGATTAGCCGGATAGTGGTAGTTCGCGTAGGTGACTTTATAGCTGTGTTGGTTCCTCTGTAGTCCACTTCCCGTTGATAGGATTGATAGGCTTATTGGTGCTTGGTAGGAGATTACTCTGTTTGTTCTCCTATTCGGGTTACTTGCCCAGTTAGAACGGTATTATACAAAGCTTACCGGTTGTCAGAACTAGAGTTCAATAGCTATTTCCTCTTTCTTGATATTATCTAGCCAAATTGTAGGGTTAAGTCTATATACTTTGTCATCATCACAACTGTTCCCTGTGGATACGATATTTAAAACCTCCGGGTAAAATGTGACACTGGTATGATATCTGTGCGCTTGCGGATAATCCTACTTAAAACTTATTTAATGGAGTGCAGTTAATTTATACCAACAACCGTCAACACTTGTCATTTTCCCTGTACACCTGCTTCCTCAGTGCCTCCAGAACCATACCATTAGCTCGCTCGACCTATCCATTAGCCCTGGGGTAAGCCACCGAGACATATTTGACCACTATGCCTCTATCATCACAGAAGTTCCAAAAAGCTATCTCCAGTGAAAGTTGACCCTAGGTCGATGATGATGATGCAGTTGGGTAGGCCAAAGCGGTGGATGATGTCGTCGAGCAGGTCTGTTGCTTTCGCAGTCATTGCCTTGACCAAGGGCTTGTATTCGACCCACTTGGAGAACTTGTCAATTATCACATAGACCCAGTGATAACCTTCAGGAGCTAGTTTGAAGGGACCGATCATGTCCAGTCCCCAACATGAGAAGGGCCAGCAAGCTGTAATAGTTTTGAGTTCATGGGGTTGTTTGGCGTTTATTTGGCAGTTGCAGGTCCTAGAGGCAGTGGAGTGGCAGTTTGGAGCTCCTAGGTCACTAACAGGTGGACCCAGCAATCCTAGACAACTAAATCTCGTCCATCAGTTCCACCAACTTCACTATACGGTGGGGATGAAATGTGGAGGCACCTCGGTGGATCAGTGATGTGGGATTCCAGGTTAGGTGGTCGGCCGACCTAGCACATGGTCGGCCGACTTTGCCATGTGGCCATTTGGCCTCCCCGCCACGTGTGTTCCTCCTCCTATATCATTTCCATGTCACTTTTATGCTTTTTCCTATATTATACCTACATCCAGATACTTCTCCATGTACAAGTGGAACCAAGTGAAATATAATCAAACCTTACCACTTTATAATTAATTTTCCATGTTTTGTACTATAAAGTAAAGGTGAATTGTGGTGTTAAGCACCATCAATAGTCCTTCCTACTCAATACAGGGGTAAGTCACAAGATAAAATGATAATAATAAGTATAAATCATCAACATAAATAGATAGGGACTCCTAGCTATATCATTAAGGTTACTAGTAGAACATCAAGAGATATTCCTAAGTTATTCCTAGCTACATGCCAGTGCATACTATGGTTAGTGCAATTATACTTAGTAGTCATCGCTAAGAATTAGCATTACATGATTACATCTATCCATGACATACTAGGGAAGTTTGAGAATATAGCATATCCTTCCTTCATATACAAATCTTACTATGCCTATAACAGGGGGTGGAATACATAGGACTCACAAGATTGCCACACCCATGATCTACCATCAAACCTGGCTTATAGGGTGCATTTGTAGGTAAACAATGTACAAGCACCACGCCTACACAATGTTGACCACTTACCCAACGATCGATTAGATGAGCTCTATACGAACATATGAATAAGTATAATATTAATCTAGCTATACTAAGGATATAACCATAATAGACAAAAAAACACATAAACTATGAATGTAAGCATTATGATAGTCATCAATTCAATTGTAGCAATCATAAAGTATATATAGTAACAGAGAACAAAGGTCAAAGGAGGTAAAGAACTAACCAATCCACAATCTTGATGGGATATGGCATCCAAGCTAGCACTTGCATCCCTCTAGTTCTATCAAACTATCTAGGCTCTAGCTAAGGAGCTCTGATTAGGGTTTCTGGCTAATGATCAGACTTCAAATGAGAGATGAATGAATGAAGCTCTCCCCTAGGGTACTGCCTGATGATTGTGAGCCATTGGATGAAACCAACTTTGGCGAATAATGGAGATCAATCCTCAAAGGCGGTGGAGCAACCTAGGTTAAACGGGCCACAAATGGGCTAGGGGGAGACCGACTGGCCTTAGGGTGGGGACGTCCGGTCCCTTGTGGGGTCTATCTTGGTCCTGCTTCGGCACGGTGTCTTCTGGTCTCTTCTGGAACCATCCTGCATTGCCATGAGGTCCAATTTCTTGTTCCATGTTCTGATATGGATTCGGGATCATGTCTTTTTTGGTTTACACCTGTAGAACTAGTGAAACACCAAAACTCATGAAATTCTTTTAGTGCAAACCCTAGGTCTATATTGGTGATCACAATTGCATCCTTTTCGATAGCTGGTTGACGGTTAATTTACTTAACAACTGTCGACAGTACTGATGATGGCTTGGGTTGTATAAACTTTTCTAATCTTTTTGTTCTTATTGTCAAGAGCTTATACAAACCAAGCCTAAAAACCTCAATTTTCTCTCATACTCGAGGTTGTTTGCCATCAATCACCAAAAAGGGAGATATTGAAAGCATCTAGGCCTCTAGTAGATTTTGATGATTAATGACAATGTAAGTTCATTGTGACTAATGTGTGTTTTGTAGAGGCAATTTGAGTTAGGTTATGATAATGGTGACTGATTGGGCAATCAATGGTTTTCATGCCTCTACGATCAAAATCATTTTGGTTTCCAAAAGATGGACGTCAAGGTCAAGGACGACTAGTTCTAAGTGTCATTTGGTATTGGAGAGACACTTAGAGCAGTTAGAACTTTGTGTAACCTTTGGTCATACTATTAAGAGGGGTATGAATGGGTAGGTAGTTTAAGTTAGGTGAGTCTAGTGAGTTAGGTGTGGTGCACACTTGTTCAATCTAGCACTAGGTAACTCTAAAGTTGGCCCAAAGATCAGTGGAAACAAAGCCATTCACAAAGTTCGTAAAATTGGAAGTGAATGGAGGTCATTTTGCTTGGCCGGACGCTGGTGCATACTTGATCGGACGCATCCGGTTAGTGTATGCAGGGCACTGAAGTGACCGGATACTGCTCCTGGTAGCTGACTGGACGCATAGGTGCCACCAGGTCACGGTCTAGAAGGGACCGAATGCTGGCCAGTAGGGACCGGACGCTGAGGCTCACGCGTCCGGTTAAAGTCCAGAGAGGTCCAGAGAGGGAAAATATTGACCAGATGCGTACGGTCACGGTGGACCGAACCCTTCCCATTTTTGGTTAGTCAGTCTGTGATGCTTCCTAGTAACCGAACGCATCCAGCAGTCAACGCAAAGGACATGTCCGGTCACCACTTAAGTAGGCTGAAATACGTCTTCGTGTGGAGTTTGTGTTGGGGTATTTATACTCTCTTGCCTCATTCATTTGAGGTCTCTTGCTCATTCATTCAGCCGATAGACATCGAGTGCAAGAGCCAATTGAGGTTAGAGAGATTTGCTAATCCAAGTTTAAGGATCTACTATTGCCAAAAGAGTAGCAAGTGTGCATCCACTGATCTCATTAGCCTTGTCATGGTCAAATGAGAGTTCGTGCTGATTACTCTTGGTGATCAGCATCACCTAGATAGCTTGGTGGCGATCAGGAGATTCGTGATCTTCTAGTGGAGCTTGTGGATGACTCAACCCATGGTGTGAGCGGTTGTGGGCGATTCACCGTGTCAAAGTAACAAAGAATCAGCCCGTAGAGAACACTGGGTCCTTGCGCGGATCAAGTGGGAGATATACCCTTGCGAGGGTGCTCAAACGAGGACTAGTGGGGAGTGCCAACTCTCCGATGCCTTAGAAAAACATCACCGTGTAGCGCTTTTTACTTTGAGCGTTTACATTTGAGCAGTTACTCCATGTCTTTACTTACCTAGAATTGCCATGCTAGAGTAGGCTTGAAACTTAGGGAACAAAAGTTTTGTGTGTAGAATCAAAAAATACTCTTCTAGGCACTAGGGGTGAAATAGGCTAGCGATAGTCTTATACTGTTGCGAGAAAATTTAGAGAAGCCCAAATCACTCCCGTCTTAGGCATCTTGATCATTTCAGTCAAAAATACCCTGAATACCACCAAGTGAAATGCTAGGTCGGTACTTTCTGTATGCTTCCGGACTTCTCTCCTCATGCTAAGAAATACCAACAATTGTATCTAGAGTAATCTAATGAAATAATTTTTGGGGGCTCTATCTAATGTATTCTTATTTTATTTATTTATTTTCTTTTATTTTTCTTGACATAAGGCGGCGGCGAAGGCTGGGGGAGCCCTACGGCTAGCGCCGCCGCTCTGTTCGTGCTGGTGGGGTGGGATGGGCCCCCTCATTTAGACGTGTGACTATAGCATCTTTGCAACGAGTCTGCTCACCATATTGATCGTTGCACAAGGTTTGGACGTCGGACGAACTCACGAACCGAACTTGTTTGGACAGCCCTCACGTGCTTGACGGTGGCGCCAGACGCCAGGGCGGTGCGTGCATGTGGTCGGTTTCCCTTGTCCTCCCCGTCAGGCGTCGGTCTCTCGGTCCTTGGCGTGACAATGCTGACGACGCGGACCGGTGAACGCATACTACCTTAGTTTCAATAAACATGTAATTCTCATATTCTGAGAAGTTAAACCTTATAAATTTTAATTAAAATTATTAAAAAACATACTTAATTTTATAAGATAAAATAAATATCATTAGATTGGCTATAAAATATATTTTTATAATAAATTTATTTTAAGATATAAATGCTAATATTTTTTGCTATAAATTTAATCAAAGTTGATATAATTTGACTAACATGCTTTCCGTAATTGCATGTTTTTGGAACGGAGGGAGTACAACGGAGAGTGAGAGATGACAATAGTAGGATCAGACATCGCATTCGCGCCGGAAGCAGCCGTAAGCCTGTAACTCGCTATGCTAGGCTGCTTTTCAGGAACTAAATTTTAGTCCCGGTCACATGGAATAGGCTTAATAGATCCATCTTGTTAAGTACAGCGGTGCAATTAGTTTAATAATTAACTTATGTAGCATCTTCCTAATTAGTATCTAAACAATTAATGATATGACACGGACTAATTTTTTGTCCATCAAACCCCGTCTTCTCCATGGCTGGCATGTGGTTCAATTTATTTGAAGAGGGTTCTGTTACTAATATGTTTACTTCCATTGTGAGTAACGAATTTGGTTTCAAAGCCTTATGCGCTCTGCATTTCGAGGATCTACGAATTCCCCCCGCTATATAAAAACTTTCCAAGGTCCGCCTCACAGTATCCAAGTTGAAAGGGATAAGTTGAACAAGTATGGTCATCTTTTATTAGGACGTACTATTAAGTCAAAATTGGGATTGTCCACAAAAAAATATGGTATAGCGTGTTATAAGTGTCTACCCGGTAGACTTGATTTTACCAAAGATGATGAAAACGTAAGTTCGAGTGTTCAACCACCATGGCACCGCCCAGATAAATCGATGGCCATGGATGAGGCTGAGGCGTGGCTTGGTCACTAGAGGCATGGAGTTATGGCGCCGTCCTTACAATCTTGGGAGGCATAGCAGATTCCTTTTTATAGTGTCGTAATGTACGTAAACAGGAACGCTCCGTATTTTTCAGGTGTACTCCCTCCGTCCCTAAATAATTATCGCTGTAGGATGCGTGCCACAAGTTTGACTTAATTTGTAAAAAATACGTGCAATATTTATATCTTCAAATAATTTTGTTAAAAAACTAGATCAAAAGATCTTTCCGATGATACTAATTATGATACTAATCGATGATATTTATTATTTATTAAAATTGCCGGTATTTCTTTCGGGGAAGCGGCGTTTACAGTTATTTAGGGGACGAAGGGAGTATGTATAGTATATATAGAGGATTTGTTGATTTGTTGTTGTAACGTACATAAACACAGATTGTGTGGGGGTGGGGCGATCATAGTGCAGGTGGAAAGCTTCATATTTTCATGTTTATATGAGTAGTACTAGAAAATATACCCTACGAGAAGATAAGTTATATCATGACATTTGTACCAAGCACGCAATGGGTTAATGCCCACTTAATCCATTTGAAAGTGGTACGGAACTGGGACCACTTCAGGGGCGGAGGGAGGGGGGCTGGGGGCCTGGCACACCCCAATGCCGTTCTGATCCCTCTAGTAAAAATTCCTTCACGATATGATTCTTCCAGTAATTCAGTTGTTTATTAGCTTGATGACACGCTGTAGTAAATATATGTACAGTTGTTTAGCTTGACACTCTGTAGTAAATATATGTACTGAACAGCTGTTTAGCGTCTCCTAATTCAGTCCAAACATCATGTGCATTTGAGCCCAGTAAAAAATTGCCCATTTAAGCCTATTCGATGGCTCAACTAGCTTCCCCTAGGCCCCAGGACATTGAATACGAAGCGCACCCACTCGACGCGAGTCAACGGCTGGCTGCTTCATTTACAATGCTGAATTGGAAGAGTCACCCTCTTGATGTCTACCGTATGGTCTGTGAGACTGAGCCTAGACTGGTCATCTTCTCTTTTGCTTCACTTTCTTGGCGTTCTAGTGGCGTTCTAGACGAGACAAGGCGAAATGGACAGCGTTCCCTTGATTTGGTCATGGTGACAAACATGTCAAGTAAAACTAAGATCACACCTAGAGATAGCTTATAATGTTCAAAAGCATAAAATTTATTGCATCCAAACATTTCAAGACACTCTAAATCTAAAGTATTTTACACAATTATAGTACTTTCTAAAACTCTAAAATTACTTTACATCCCAAGGGAGCCTAAAAGTTTTCATCATCTCCATGTTACAAGATACTTACTCTAGAAACTACTCCTTCCATCTAAAGAAATATAGTTCTCATTTCCTAAAAAGTTGAATAATTTGTAGTTGACCAAACCTAAAATTTATCTATAAAATAGTGAATATTATTATATTATATTAATTATGGATATTATAAATAGTTATGTTATTTCTAATATAAACTTCATTAAACTCAGAGAAATGTTGATTATCCTAAACTTGGTATAATTTTTATTACATACTCCCTCCATTCCAAACTGTAAGTCATTCTAAGAATTTTAGAGAGTCAAAACATCTCAAGTTTGATTTTTATATAACAAAATAATAACATTTATGATATCAATAAGTATTGTTAGATTTTTCATTAATTATATTTTATAATATATTGTAATACACGTAGCGGGAGGGTGGATTTGGGGGAGAGGGGGGCGGCGCCAAATTTTGGGGGCGACGGCAGTGGCTGTGGCGGCGGAGGCACGGTCAAGGAGGGAGGAAGGAGAGAGGAGGCGCAAAAGATTGAAATAAAGGGACTTAGCCCAATTACTTCTTCATGTAATCAGATTACAATGCTTTGATATTTATAGTTCCAAGTGGACTCTAACGGGAAATTCCTTATCGAACACGGACTTTCCAGTTTCTTAATCTTTACTATCTAAATAATTATTAATAATAAAGGTAACTTACAACGAAGATCACGGCGGGCGGCATGGGTGGTCAGCGGTGGGGTCTGCGGCCCCCTTGCCCGCACGCCAGAGGCGGCGGCGGCTAGGTGGCGCCGCCCTTCCCTAATGCCCCCACGCCGCCTCCTCTATGGCGGTCATGGGGCCCATCACTCTTGACCGGGTCCTCCTCAGAGCCCCTTTTGGCCCATCAGCTCTGTAATTTGTCACTGTCTTAATTTGACGTGTGACAGAACTCTCCCTTTCTCCGATTAGCGCGCCCTCACGCTGAATCTCAGTCCAGGCAATGTGTCCTTCTGCGAAGCTAGTCGGATCCTGTCGGTCCATATACAGTTGGATGAGAAATTGACCTTTACAATTATCATCATCTGTGTCCTCATCTGCAATAAAGAAAAACAATAGTGGAAGGAACCAAGATATCCATCAATAAAATGACAGAATGAAGTGTTGGACTGTATCAATCCTATTGGTTTCGAATCAAGTGCTGATGAGATATTGAGCCCCCCAATATGTAGCTGATGCGTCTCCTCTGGTGGTGTGTAGAAAATATGAATTTCCTCAATAAATTCCCCCGGAATGTGGCGACAGATCACAACTGGTTTCTTAGCAGATGGGTAACAGTGAAAAAATTCCATGTTATCATGCAGTAAGTTGCCAGATGTAAAGTTATTTGGAGATAGCAGTAAACCATCCTAGTTGTTTTGGTTAATTTCCATGCCACCTATCTGAGCAAAATGATGGCCTTTGTCATCAAAGAAAATCATTGTCGCCCAAGGCATCCATGTAGATGACCACTTATCCAATGACAAAACAATTAAAAAAGCAGGAGTCTGATCATAGGTATTGCGATAATTGAAGCCCATAGCAAAGAGTTCGGGTGATTTCTTACACCAAGTTTCCATCAATTCTGGTAAGTAAGCAAATGTTGCTGAAATATAGTACCTGCCTTTATAGCAAATGACACCGTCTTCTAAAGTCCACCACGATGCCGCTTGATTCAGCCAAATTATGTCAGCGATCAGCTTCATAGTTTCATCTTTCCAAGCTGCCTCATGTAGTTGTGCTAACAGATTCGGTGCAAGAATATCTAAAGTGGGTTGAAGTACACCTGGGGCCTCCAAGGCATGGACAATATGGTGCATCTTATCACCAGTATATGAAATATTTGGATCAGGAAGCAACTAGTTTGCTGAATCCCCGATGTGCTGATCTAGTAAAAATTCCTGACGCAATAATTCAGAAAAATGTATCCAATGATCCAGTAAAGCATTTGTGGAAATTTGCATAAGCCGGGCAAAAATATTATCTGTTAGATGTAGAAAGCATAAGGTACCCTCTGCTCTGCTGGCACCTCATATAAACGAAACAAAATTTCCATGTGTGAAATCCAAGAGATAAGGTCTACAGTACCATCAAAAATTCGAGTTGATGCTGACGGTCCTTAACGCCTATTTTATACCATCAACTATTGCTCAATATAACATGATATCAACCATAAAGCATAGTTGTAGGGTTTGATTCTAACAAGTTCCACGAGTTGTGTTGTTCTCGATCGTTTTGCAGGTATATCCAATTTTGCACAGAATAAAAGTATCTCAAATGATGAATTGGACTACACCATTGCGATGGGCTCGTCAAGACGATCGAAACGGACATATTATTTGCTATATTCGGAGTTCAGAGTCAAAAGATATCAATTCTACACCGAAACCAACACTAGAAGACTCTAGAAGGCACCAGAAGGCGATGTACCGAAGGTGGGGCCCACCTGCTACAGGGTGGGGCCGGGCCGGCCGGCGCTCTCCAGAGCCCAATCGAGGCCTGCTTCGACGGAGGGCCTCCTACCGCCTTAGGGATTGCATCTCCACCGTTGCCGAAGTCGAATTAGTCCCACATCGCCTGTCTAGAAGAGGTGGAGGCTTTTCGAGACTATAAATAAAGAGGTAGACCCCCTCCCTAAGGGCACCACATTATTATGGAGATGTAGAGGCGTCTCTCGAATGGATGACCTCTCATCTCTAGAGAATTAGGGCTAGACTTTCTAATGTAGTAGATTAGTTCTAGTTGAGAGTTAGGGAGAGCGGTGCTACGCCCGGGTTCCGGAGGAGTCTTCGGAGGAGTCATCAGAGTTTTGGTATGTCTTTGTATTTATTCTTTGTAAGACTTATGCTTTAATATAGTTTATCTTCTCTATTTACTTTTATGCATTACATTTAATTGGCTAGTATAGTTGTTATACTTTAGCATAGGATCTCCTTTGTATTAGGTGCTCTAGTTATTATATGTGATTAGAGTAGTAATCGTTAGTGTAGACATGGAGTCTAGGCTATAGGTTACCCGAGATTGCACCCAGTCCAACATATAGTTGTGGTAGCCCTGGTGGTGACAGCCACGACGGCCGACGTATTCCACCATGTTAGGGTTGGTGTTTGTAGGACCGTAGTCAGAGCTTCCTAGTCCCTTTCTCACCCCTTTCCATGACTAGAGTTCTGATGTCCCGAAGTGTTATTGTGTTATTGCTTTACCTTCCATAAATCAGTTGTTATAGAACCCAAGTAATAGAGAAGTATTTAGGAACCTTGAACTCTCCCGTTGTCCTCTCACTTTAGCTATTTACTCTTTTATCACAGAATTCTCCCGTGTGTGTCATTATGCATAACTCCTATCATTTACCCTTCACCCCTACTCTAGTCTAGTTGGTGTACTAAGTTAGTAGATACATGATGGTGAACTATCAATGTCTTTATCCATTGTTTCCCAGTGGTAAAATATAAATAACGATACCGGAATACTCCCGGTAAAATGCTACAATGGTTTTTCTGCGGCGCTTATGAATCCTTCATATTTTAGTTGTGCATAAGAAATACCAACAAGCATTTTTGGCGCCGTTGCCGGGGATAGGGATTTACGTCTATTTCCAGTAGCGACGTTAGAAATGTCAACAGTTGATGTTTACACGGTTGAAAGCCCTAGTTTGGTTTTGGCTAATTGATGAAACCTTAGACTAATCTATTTGGTTAAACATGTGTGCAGCCTTAACATGGATGGTCTACTCAAGATAGAGCAAGATGATGAATGGAGTTGACCACAAGTGCTCCAAGTGAGAAAGAGGAGATGAAATAGAGGCAAATAGGCTCAAGGCAAAGGTATAACCTGTAGGGCCATTTATTTTTGGTACTCAAGACACCATAGAGGGTGTGAGTGCATTTAGGATAGATAACCGTACTATTAAGAGGATGATCACATGTCGATTGCAGTTATCCATGTGCCACTAAGTGTTTGACTTCATGCATTGCATTAGAACCTAGTGTGCTAACCTAACTCTTGCAAAATTCATTTGGAAAATGCTAACACACGTGCACAAGTGGTGAGAAACTTTGGTGTTGGCACATGAGAGCAAGGGTAGATGGGTTTAGGTGAAAACCCCTCCCGCCAAGCTTGCGAGGCGGGACTCGGTGATTTTTGGAGTGAAAGGAGCCCTTCCAGGGGCATCGGACACTCGGTCCCATGGTGTCGGACGCGTCCGGTGACCCTATGAAGAGTGGTGTTGCACAGTTCATGCATCGGTGCGTCCAGGGCTTATTCTCCCATGCGTCCGGAGCAAAGCAAAATCTTGTCGGAACTCAGGCTGTGCGTTCATCGATGCAGAGGCGTCAGATGCCGCACCGTCGGACGTGTCCGATGTGTGTGTGCACGATTCTGAACCTTTCTGTGTTGCGTCCAGCATTCCCTTGAGCGTCTGGTGTACATCGTCTGATGCACGCTATTTCAGTGTAGTCGTGTGTGCGTCAGACGCGTCCGGTGCAAGTCACCTGAGCGTTCGATGCCTCCTCAGTGTGCGGGTAACAGTAAAATTCAAACGAGGACATGTGGTGACGATCGTGGCTTAGGGGCAGGTGTTGGACGCGTCCGATGCTTGGCATCTGAGCGTCCGATGGCCCCGAGTCAGCACCACTTGGAACATAACGGTTCATCTGTTTGAGTGGTGGGTATATAAGCATGTTGGCCGGCTTAGTGAGCAACTCTTGTATATTTTGATCATTCTTGAGCATCCTAGAGCTGAGCCAACATCCTCCCTCCTATCTTGCTTGATTGCTTGCATCCAAAAAGAGATTGGGAGAGATTCTAGTGCATTGCTTGTGAGTTCTTGCATCTAGTGGCACTAGTGATTGTTCTCACTACGTGATTGCTTATTCTCTTGGTGGTTGCCACCACCTAGACGGTTGGAGCAGTGGAGAAGTGTGAGCAAGCCGGTGATTGTTCTTGGCCTCACCTCAGTGGAGTGTGAGGGGTTCTTGACCTTTCTCCGTGGAGATTGCATAAGGTACTCTAGTGGAATGCACGTGTCATTCAACTCCTAGCCTTGGTAGGTTCTTGTGGCGCCTTTGAGAGGCTCGGTGTGTGATACCTATTAGCCACCAAACCACGTGGTCAAGGAGGGCACAACGAGGACTAGCGTGTTGGCAAGCACGTGAACCTCGGGGATAAAAATTGTCTTGATCATCTTGTAGTTGATCCATCAAGATCACTTTTTCTCTATTGAATTGATTGGATCATCAACCGGATTTCCATTGATTGAGTCAAGATGATGATTGGCTACATCCACAAGGCTCGGTTTGCATACCTTGATCCCCTCCTTACATTGTGCAAGTAGTATTCTAGATTGTGTAGCATAGCTTGTTAGTATAGCTTTGATTGCTAAGGACTTTACTCTTAGTGTGCTCTAGTGTATTAGGTTGCTAGTTGATTGATTAGGAGGCTTGCAAACTCCCTCTCTAGTAGGTAGCGCAAAATTCGCTTGAGCGTCATCTTTGTCACTAACCGGTTCATCTAGTGATTTTGTAGAATTCTTAATTAGGCTATTCACCCCCCTCTAGCCAATTGGACCTTTCAGGTGGTATTAGAGTGAGGTCACCGTTGATTGAGGCTTAACAACCTACGGTGTTAAAATAGCTCAAGTCAACCATATCAATCATGTGGGGAAGCCGCCACACTTTGATGGAACCGGATCATTGGAAGCATAAGATGTGTGCACACTTGAAATCACTCAACCGGAAGGTTTGGAAGGTTGTGGACAAGGACTTTGCGGTGATCGACCCCAATGATCCCACCGCAAGAGAAGAAGAGAAGCTCCAATTCAATGACATTGCAATCAACACATTATATGAGTCTCTTGATTCCAAGGTGTTTGAGCATGTCAAGGATCTCGAGAGAGCACATGATGTTTGGACAAGGTTGGAAGAAACATATGAGGGGACTCAAGCCGTCAAAAGTGCCAAGGCATACATCCTCAAGGACAAGTTTGCTTTGTTCAAGATGGAAGATGATGAGAGTATTGCTGAGATGTTCCACTGATTGCAAGTGATTGTCAATGATTTGAAGAACTTGGGTGAGAAAGTGGAAGACAAGGACTTCATTCACAAATTCTTGAGAAGCTTGCCTGAAAGTTTTGAATTCTTGGTTACAATGATGGTGAGAGAGGGGCTTGACAAGCAAACCCCAAACCAAGTACTAGGTGAGGTGATCACACATGACACCTACCATGTGGAAAGGAATGAGGGTTCCAAGGATGAGAAGAAAGACAAAGAGAAGAAGAAAGACAAGAAAGTGGTTGCATTCAAGGCTACTTCATCAAAAGGCAAGAAGAAGCAAGAATCAAGTGATGATGAAGCAAGCACAAGCTCTAATGAAGATGAACAAATGGCTCTCTTCGTGAAGAGATTTGGCAAGTTTATGAAGAAGAAAGGCTATGGTGCTAGAAAGAGAAGAGATCACTTCAAGAAGAAGGATGACAAGAAGAGATGCTTCAAGTGCAATAGCAAGGATCACTTCGTTGCCGATTGTCCTCTCAATAGTGACAATGATAGTGATGATGACAACAAGAAAAAGAAGGACAAGAAAGACCAGAAGGACAAGAAGGGTGACTACAAGAAGAAGAAGAAGGGGCAATCATACATGGTCATATAGGATAGTGATACTTCTTCAAGTGATGATGATAAGAGTGATGATGACAAGAGGAAGAAGAAGGGGCAAGCAAGCATTGCTATCAACAACAAGCCTTATATCTTCAACACTCTATCATGCTTTATGGCTAAGAGCTCAAAGGTACTATCCAATGATGATGATGATAGTGAGGAGGATAGTGATGATGAGGAGTGCTCCAAGGAGGAACTCATGAGCATGCTACAAGATGCTCAAACTTATATTGAGAAGAAGAGAAAGAAGTGCAAAGAGTTGCGCAAGAGCAAGTAAGCTCTTGAGCAATCCTTTGATGTGCTCAATGCTACTCATAAGAGGCTAACAGAAGCCTATGAGAAGCTTGAGAAGGCTCACACCAAGCTTGAGAAAGCTTACTCCTCTCTCCTTGATCAAGCTAAGATTAAGGATGTTGTAGACACATGCAATGTTGGAGTCACTTGTGATATTCTTGATGAATCATTTTATACTCCTATTATTGTGCCTCCCACTAACCCCTCTTGTAGCTCAAGCAATGCAAATCCTACTATTAGTGATGGTTTCACTTGTGATGCCTCACTCATTGTGGAGAATGAGACCCTCAAGAGAGAGGTGAATGAGCTCACTCACGCCCTAGGCAAGACCTATGGTGGTGAGGCCCGCTTGCTAAAGTGCTTGGGTAGCCAAAGGTTCTCTCTCAACAAAGAGGGATTGAGCTATACCCCCAAGAATGGCAAGGCGGCCTTTGTCACTCACAAGACTAGTTTTGTGAAGGGCAATGGTTAGTTTTGCTCTAGTTGCAAGCAAGTTGGGCACGTAGAGCATTATTGCAAGAACAATAAGAATGCTCACATATCCTCAATTCAATTTGATTCTTGTTATTTGCTTACCAAGGGTGCTAATGGTGTGAAGGCTAAGTTCATTGGTGCTCCCATTGTTGGCCCAAAGAAGAAGGTAATTTGGGTGCCCAAAATCTTAGTAACTAACCTTAGAGGATCCAAGCAAGTGTGGGTACCTAAGAAGAATTGATTTGCTTTTGTAGGTCAATTACAAAGCCGGAGGAAGGCATTGGATGCTTGATAGTGGGTGCACTCAACATATGACCGGTGATAGAAGGATGTTCAATTCTATCTCATCAAGTGGTGATTGTGGTGTGGATTCAATTACTTTTGGTGATAATGATAAGGGCATGGTCAAAGGCTTGGGCAAGATAGCAATCTCAAATGATCTCTCAATTTTAAATGTCTTATTAGTGGAATCTCTCAACTTCAACTTATTTTCCGTGGCTCAATTGTGTGATCTTGGTTTCAAGTGCATCTTTGGCATAGATGATGTGGAAATTGTGAGTGTGGATGGTACAACTTAATCTTCAAAAGCTTTAGATATGAAAATCTCTATTTAATGGATTTCAATGCAAGTGAAGCTCAACTCTCAACATATTTGATCACAAAGTCAAGTATGGGTTGTGTTGGTATAAATTAACCGCACTCCTTTAAATAAGATTTAAGTAAGATTATCCGCAAGCGCACAGATATCATACCAGTGTCACATTTTACCCGGAGGTTTTTAAATATCGTATCCATAGGGAACAGTCGTGATGATGACAAAGTATATAGACTTAACCCTACAATTAGGCTAGATCATATCAAGAAAGAGGAAATAGCTATTGCACTCTAGTTCTAACAACCGGTAAGCTTTGTATAATACCGTCTAACTGGGCAAGTCACTCAAATAGGAGAAGAAACAGAGTAATCTCCTACCAAGCACCTATCAGCCTATCTGTCCTATCAACGGGACGTGGACTACAGAGGAATCAACGCAGCTATAAAGTCACCTGCGTGAACTACCACTATCCGGCTAATCAGGGGACATCCACAAGTAAACCTAGCCTAGGCACCATGCCTACACTACGAAATACTACTTCAACCAAGTAATGACCAAGATCAAAGCACTCAATATGAGCTGTGAACTTAAGAACGAATAAAAACAAGTTGCTTACTTGAATCAGAATGGCGAATACAAAAGTACCTCAGAACGCAGCTCCGGGCGAGGGAACTAAATCCAGAAGAATACAGCCACGAAGAAGCACCGACAGGCCGGAACTCCTCCAGAATCTCTACTCCTCTACTCAATCTCTCTAATCTCTAAACAAGATTAGATCTAGAAGAACTAGTCTCTCCTAATTGCTACATCTAGATGAACTAGAACTAGATCAACTAGAGGGACCCTAACCCAAAATATGTAGAGAATATGAAGCACCGGGGTGTAGAATGCCTCTAGCAAGGGCCTTGGGGCGTCATTATATAGGCCGAGGTGGAGTAGGGGGCAATAAACCGCCACGTCAACGATCCGCGTCTTCATGTTGTGTGCACCGTCGGATCAAACCGACCTTAAATCGACATAGGGATGCTCGCTTGGGTGCCAAGGAAGCGTGGGAGGAAGACTCGCAAGGCGGCGGCCGGATGACCTAGGGGGTGCCGGCCGGCGCCGTGGTGGGGCCGGCCGGCCCCACCTGGTGGCCCCCTACGGGTCCCGCCTGCCGGTGCATGGGTCCCGCCGCTTCAGTGTCTTCTAGACCCTTCCTGATCTTTTTGGCGATATTTTCCGTCGCGCTTAAGTTTCATGATAATTATGCAATGTAATCCCTCTTTTAAGCTTTTCTGGAAAGGTCCCTGGAAAATATAGAATATGCAAAACTCATGGAAATTGTCAGTTAAAACCCTAGACTAGTGTATATTTATGTATCCTTTCATGTCTAAAGTTCTAATAAATATTGACGTTATCCACCGTCAACAACTCCCCCAAGCTTACCTTTTGCCAATCCCATGGCAAACAACCTAAGCCTAATTATTAAAATATTTGGATCAGGAGTTGCTGCAATACTTTTATTTCTTTTTAAGTACACTTGTTTTTAAACATAAATTTTCCTTCGGTTTGGACAAAACTGCTCTAACTTTTAAACTTACCCATTTTACCTTTAACTATAGAGCTTTACCGCTTTTACATAAGTCTTGAGCAATCGAAAGATAGAACAATCAAGTCAAGCACTATGTTTCAAATTCTTCACAGTACCAATATTCTGAAGTTTTGTAAGTTTTTGAAATAAAACTCAGAGCTTAATTGTATGACACCCTCAAGTCTCTTATTATGTAGTATTTATGGATCTCACTGAGGCATTAATGATGTTATGCCTTCCTACAACTAAGGATTTATAGTGGAGTTTACAGGAGTGGCAATAACAAGGATGAGCATACTTGTAATTCATATGTTGTAAAGTCAAACAATGGATCCACAGAGAATCGAGGCATACAATCAAATCAAGATGTGTATGTGTATGGAATATGGTGGATATGTGTATATATAGTATTTAGTGGCTAATCCTAATTCTACTTTTGCTCTTTGAAAATAACTCGCTCCTTAGAACTTTTCGCGGGAAAACATGGGCTATCTTTATTCTCTCTTTCTTTCTCTTTTTTTCTTTTTTTTATTAATCTGGGAGGCGGGCATCTATGTACCCATTATTTTAATTGCTGGGACACTTGTCCATCTTTTACTCCCCTTTTTTTCAATACTTTTGCATAGCCACACGCACCCTTTGAATATAAATGATCGGAGAGATAATGATAAGAGCTTAGAGCAATTAAATGGGGGCTGTCCTATAGGGTATATTTTTGGGTGTTTTACTCCTAGTGTAGGAAAAAAATATTTTTAAGATGGATCTAGATGAAAGTGAAAATGACTGCGCTTACATCCCAGAATAGAAGTAATGCATATGTGGGTGGAGTGTGTAAGTGATCTTGATTTTAAAAGCATGACAAGACTCTCATAAGGTATACAACAAAGGTTGACTGAACTCAATGTAAAGCAAGCAGCATGAATGCGCAAATGTTTTCCTAACGCTAAAAGTATTATATGGCTTTGGTAGGAATTCAAACTTTATCATACAAGAGCTCATCATGTAAGATTTTATGTTTTCAAAATAAATCTCTAGAACTTAGTAATGCTAGAAATAAGATAAATAGCAGCTTAGACCTTCATGTATCATATCAATCAATTACCTAGACTTAGTTCAAGCATATGCCTCCACAAATTTCAGGTTCCGAGTAAATTCTTATATCAAAGTAGTCATGTCTAAAACTCAGGAGAATTCATGGTTAAAAACTAGGCACTTGAAAGAAATTACGGTAGAGCAACTATTCATCATCTCCAAGATAAAATTTTAATATTCTTCAGTTTTTATTTGACTCTAGACACATTCTATGATCACACCTTAATAAATAGCTAAATATATTTGTTTGGTTTTAATTTGTTATTCATCTTTTTTATTTCTATTAGACTCACAAGACTCTAAAGACATGGACCTTCATGTGTCCATATATTTTTGGTATTTTTCTAAATTTTTCTATGATACTACTGTGAACCTTCATGTGCTCACATATTTTTGGTATTTTATGACTATATAAAATAGACTCGATAATCGCCTAGGTATAGTTACCCGATAACTAGGGGATGCTCCTCCCGCAAGCTAGATGTTTGCAATACTTGGTGTTGATGATATTTAGGGTGAGCTTGTCAGCGGTGCTCCTGGTAGGTGCCACTAATAGACTCTCTCCTTGTCATAATGTTGTTCCTGCATAATTACACTCCAAAAAGAAAGCCAAAACTCGAGGCTCGAATTTAATAATAGGTTAGCGGTCAGCCAATAAGTGATTGATTGTTCTTATGAGTTGATTTCAAATTGACAAGTTCTAGCAGGATTCTCTTTTTAGGATTTTCTAGTTTAATTATGTAGAAATTAAATATGTGTGTACTATATAGTTGTATTTTTATGCCACCACAGAGAATATTTATTCTTATGGGGTTTAGAATTTTTATAATGCAAGAAATTAAATATAGGAGCTATTATTATTTTTTTATACCACCACAGTAAATATTCCTACAGGGTTACCACAAGTTTATTCACGTGGGACTTTTAATATTTTATGATGCAGTAAATGAAGCAATAAAGATTTTTATTTTATTTTATTTTATTTTTAATATTTATGAAGATGAATATGTTAAGGTAAATTTATAAATGTAGAAAGGAATACTAATTAATTAGATAACTACCATATTACCTTATGGCAAGGGTACAAAATTTAAAGTTTACCGATAGGTCTTCTTCTTCCACTCTTGTGTGTCTCTCTATCTTGATAGATGGAGGTCTTGATGGTTGCATACCTCTAGTGATGGTGATATCGCTTTTGTTCTTTAGTTTGGCCCATAGGTTGAAGTACAGCTTTAATAGTAGCCGGCAAAGCATCTTGCTCGGTGTGCATGTTCACAGAACTTTCACTTGTAGAATTAATAAACTTTGCTCGATGTGTTGTCCTGTTTACAAAACCAAGGCGAGAGATCAAGTGCATGGGCTCTACTGGTGGAAAAACACCAACAGAACTAAATCTATTTCTTTATTTATTTTTCTCCATCTTTAGGCACTTTGAACAAGATAAAGTTGGTGTTACATGATTTATTTATTTATGACATGAGTGGTAAGATCAAAAGATTAAGCATTGAATGTTGCATTTAAGTTTACATGGCAGAAAAGAATGAAAATGCTTAACCAATGGAAGGATTGTCTATCTCTATATAAATTTTTACATAAGTATGACTATCGTCTTCCCAAGATCGAATATAATATTTTAGCTTGATTGGTTAAGACTGAGATTAAGAGAACAGTGCCATGGACAATTTTAAAGAACAAAGCATGTTGAGTTAATTAGGTTAATCAATTTAAGTTGTAACTCTAATATGTTTGTGTTTTAATTTATGTACACACCAAGATCAAGAGAAGAGCAGTGACCACTTACCTTAGAATATTACCTTCATTATTAGAGCGTGATGGCACTAAGTGATGAAGGGTAAATGACTGGTGGTCCTTCCTCTTGCATCTTGAGTTGTTCATGGACATCTTGTCTCCTCTGTTGCACTCATTCTTTTGCCATCTTTTGCTTCTTTGATCTTTTGACTCTTTTCACTCCAGTCATTATTATGCCTGCAATAGATTAGCGGACAATATATACCCGAAGAAGTATACAAATTTTAAACATAGGTTGCTTGTCCAGTATTTCATTTTGTTCTGTCTATGCTAATGAAAAGATAGTATTGATATTTTTTTAGCATAGATCATGTTTTATACAGGCATGGCTTGAGGCAAAGTAACTTGCATTAGAAGATAACGTGAATGAACCATTAATACTTACAATTCCTCTATCCATGATGAATGAGTTGTTTCTTCTTCTACAAAGTTATTGAAATTCATGATGTACCCTACTTCATCTCTGATTTGAATTTATCTCATGACTTACCCAAGTTAAATTAAAAGTTTTTCTGCGGGGGTTAGTCTACAAAATATCAAATGTCCACTACAACAATTTCTAGTTCAATAACCAAGCTAAACTCCATGTCTAATTTTGGTTAAGGAAGGCTATTTAACCTAAGCACCACGCTTAATTTAAAAAGCCTATAAAAGTACCCATGGAGTACTTATAAACCAAAACTTACTATATAGCAGACAAAAGTGACATGAAAGCACTTATAGAGATTTTATTAAGATAGAGATGAAAGAGTATGATTATTATGCAATATTTTCAGCATGAATTACAAAGGTAGAGACAACCATTATTAGCAACATGATTTAAGATTCTTCAAATAAGCCCATTCCCCAAGCTTGAATTTTGCAAAGTAAATGTAAGCTTGAGTGGATGTAATTCAAAGTTGCATGATGGTTGTTTTGACATACCTGGTGCTGCCATCAATCATTTACTTCAAACCTAGAATGGTTAGTGACAAAAATACCCAAGGAAATATTTTGATAATTATAACTCTATGCTCAATTCATAAGGGTATTACAGCAAAAGGTGCAAACTCATGTTATTTTTAAGAGTGGTTATTTTGGGACACAAAGTTGTTCTTGGGAAACCTTTTAATTATTGAGTTGGTGAAGGGGTTTCCTTTAGAACATTAGCCTTTGTGCACCTATATCAAGATTACAATGAGATCTACAATATTTATGATAAACATATGTGTCTACAACCACCCTTTTAATGATTTTATGAACAGGTATAAAGAGGGGGTTGAAGATCTCGTGTGTGGTAATATTAGAGAGACCAAAAGACTCGGGAGATTTCTTATATGAGCATGGATTCGATAAAGTGTTAATAAGATAATTCCCATGCTAATCGATGTGATCTCCCTTTTCAAACTCTAAGGGTGTTTCTTCATGGATGTCTATAGGCAACAAGTTTGCCTCTATTATTTCATGCCTATGACATTTATTGGATGTTTTATTTCTAGAATTTCCTATGAATTGACATCCCTAAGGTTGGTCTCTAAAGCTTTCTCTAAACTTGGGTGAGTTCTGTTTATTAAAGAAATTGATTTAAGCTCACCATTTGAATTTGAACCAACTTTAGATGCTAGTGCTAAAGCTTTGTCCACTTCCATCCATTCTTTTATAATAGCGTATGTATTTCTAGTATGTTCTACGTATTCCTGCCATTGTCGTTGCTCTTCTTGGGCATTCCTATGACTTTTATTCTTGAGATGTCTTGATAGATTTATAGGGTCATTATAAAGTTTAGTAGAAAGAGCATAAAAAGATTCATTGGGGTCAAGGATGGGTTTAGAGATGGGTTCAGAGACATTTATTGTGGGCATAGAAGGGGAGAAGATAGAATTTATTCCTAAGTGGCTTGGCTTTCCTTCTATGACATCACTCGACATGTCATCCTTGAACTCGTTCCAGTGTCTTCTATGAGAGAAATGAAGTTGACGACACTTTTTCCAAGATGCTCTTCTGAGAAGATCTGATGTGTATTGATTTACGAGCATCTTGCTAATTGGAAGTCTAAATCATCAAAATGGAATTTCAAAGGTTTAGGATCGATAGCTAAATCTTGGGAATGAAATGATTGTGTTTTAGCTACCAAGACTTCCGTTTCTAGTTCGGGTGATAAGATATCCCAAATCATATTAATTAGACATGGGCACAGACTCATAGCCGGAGGTTTTATGATAGGTTTATTAGATTTTGGTGGCCCGAAGGTTTCGCGCATGCCATAACGACAAAGGAATAGAATTAAAAGCATCCATAAGGATGAACACAAAAATAATGAAGAGAGTGGGATAAAATAAGCAAAAATAAAAGTATAATACAAGATTAAGCTAAACTAAGTTAAAATCAGCAAACCGTTCCCCGGCAATGGCGCCAAAAATGCTTGTTGGTATAAATTAACCGCACTTCTTTAAATAAAATTTAAGTAAGATTATCCGCAAGCGCACAGATATCATACCAGTGTCACATTTTACTCGAAGGTTTTTAAATATCGTATCCACAGGGAACAGTCGTGATGATGACAAAGTATATAGACTTAACCCTACAATTAGGCTAGATCATATCAAGAAAGAGGAAATAGCTATTGCACTCTAGTTCTGACAACCGGTAAGTTTTGTATAATACCGTCTAACTGGGCAAGTCACTCGAATAGGAGAAAAAACAGAGTAATCTCCTACCAAACACCTATCAGCCTATCTGTCCTATCAACGGGACGTGGACTACACAGGAATCAACGCAGCTATAAAGTCACCTGCGCGAACTACCACTATCCGGCTAATCAGGGGACATCCACAAGTAAACCTAGCCTAGGCACCATGCCTACACTATAAAATACTACTTCAACCAAGTAATGACCAAGATCAAAGCACTCAATATGAGCTGTGAACTTAAGAATGAATAAAAACAAGTTGCTTACTTGAATCGGAATGGCGAATACAGAAGTACCTTAGAACGCAGCTCAGGCGAGGCGAATCTTAAGAAGAATACTGACCACAAAGAAGCACCGACAGGCCGGAACTCCTCTAGAATCTCTACTCCTCTACTCAATCTCTCTAATCTCTAAACAAGATTAGATCTAGAAGAACTAGTCTCTCCTAATTGCTACATCAAGATGAACTAGAACTAGATGAACTACATCTAGATCAACTAGAGGGAACCTAACTCTAAATATGTAGAGAATATGAAGCACCGGGGTGTAGAATGCCTCTAGGAAGGGCCTTGGGGCGTCATTATATAGGCCGAGGTGGAGTAGGGGGCAAGGAACCGCCACGTCATCGATCCGCGTCTTCATGTTGTGTGCCCTTGTCGGATCAAACCGACCTTAAATCGGCGTAGGGATGCTCGCTTGGATGCCAAGGAAGCGTGGGAGGAAGACTCTAGAAGGCGGCGGCCGATGACCTAGGGGGCGCCGACCGGGCCGGGGGTGGGGCCGGCCAGCCCCCCTGGTGTGCCCTCCCCGGGTCCCATTGCCGGGTGTCTTCTAGACCCTTCCCGATCCTTTTGGCGATATTTTTCCGTCGTGGTTAAGTTTTGTGATAATTATGCAATGTAATCCCACTTTTAAGCTTTTCTAGAAAGGTCCCCTGGAAAATATAGAATATGCAAAACTCATGAAAATTGTCGGTTAAAACCCTAGACTAGTGTGTATTTATGTATCCTTTCATGTCTAAAGTTCTAATAAATATTGACGTTATCCACCATCAACAGGTTGGTTGTGGCATAGAAGGCTTGAACATGTTGGCATGAAGCAACTCAATAAGCTAGTGAAGCACAATCTTGTGAGAGGGTTGAAGGATGTGATATTTGAAAAGAACAAGCTCTGTAGTTCATATCAAATAGGCAAACAAGTTGGCAACACCCATCCTAAGAGGAGCATGATGAGTACATCAAAGGCATTTGAGTTATTGCACATGGATCTATTTAGACCAACAACATATGCTAGCACTAGTGAAAACAAGTATGGATTTATGATAGTGGATGACTACACAAGATACACTTGAGTCTTCTTTCTAATTGACAAGAGTGAAGCGTATGGCATATTCAAAACATTTGTCAACAGATGTCAAAATGAGTTTGAAACAACAATCAAGAAAGTGAGAAGTGACAATGAAAGTGAGTTCAAGAACACAAGAGTTGAAGAGCTTTGTAATGACATTGGGATTGGACATCAATTCTCGGCCAAGTACACTCCCCAATCAAATGGTGTTGTTGAAAGAAAGAATAGAACCTTGATTGACATGGTAAAATCAATGCTTAGTGAATACAATGTGGATTTCTCATTTTGGGCCGAAGCTATCAACATGGCTTGCTATTGTAGCAACCGTCTCTATTGTCATGGCATGCTAGAGAAGACACCCTATGAGCTAATGGAAGAAAGACCAACATTGCATACTTTAGAGGTTTGGATACAAATGCTACATTCTCAAGAAAGGCACAAGATTGAGCAAGTTTAAGAAGAAATGTGATGAAGGGTTCTTACTAGGGTACTCCACCACAAGCAAAGCATATTGAGTTTAGAATCTTACTCATGGCATAGTTGAAGAAGTGCATGATGTGGAATTTGATGAAACCAAAGGCTCTCAAGATGAAGAAGAGAATCTAGATGATGTAAGAGGAGTTCAATTGATAAATGCAATGAAAGAAATGGATATTGGTGACATAAGGTCTAAGCAAGATGATGATGATGTACAAGTGCTATCTCCTTCAAATGTGCAACCAAATCAAGATCAAACAAGTACTAGTGGCTCTCATGATAAGCTGTAACACCCGGGTGTTAGTCACTAGTTTAGCTACGAGATTGGACTTAAGCTATATATGTTGAGTAGTGTTAATGAACTTTCTTTCATGTGTCTTACATCAATATCCATCTATAGTGATCACTGAAAAAGTTTCGTAAAGTTTGGAATCAAAAAGCCACATGAAATGATAAGCTTTATCCGTGTTTGAAAGGCCTTATCAAGTGTATAAGCATATGGAGTGTCAACCAAGACTAGACATAATGCCCAAAGTACTCTAGTTGAACTTAGAAACCAAAGTCATGAAGGGTTCGTGTTGAGCAAATGTCAAGAAAATGCTCAAATGAGGCTAAAATCCTAGTTTAGAGTTTATCAAGTTGTTGTCTAGACCAACAGAAAAGTATAGCTTGTGTTTGTATTCTGAGGTTGGACCCTAAATAAAAGTTGGAGTTTAGTTTGTGTTCTATAAACTTTATTTTATGAGCAAGTGCTAGATCAGCTTAGAAATAAGTCAAATAAAGGCCACAAATTTGAATCAGCAGCTGATTTTCCAGGACTTGGAATTTTTCCAAGTCTAGGAGCTGATTAGTGAATGTCATTAGGTTGACATCCCGCGTTCTCATGTTTTTATTAAGCAACATGAGTTGCTCTAAAAATAGAAGTTGAAGATAATATAATGAAGAGGAGCATGCAAGAAGTTGGGTTCAATTTGAGTAAGTTTGATCAGTCAATTTTAGCAAAAACTGAAGCAAGGTTTAACCCTAATTTACAGGCTGACACTGTTAGTTTCAAGTTTAATTATCTGCTGATCTGAACCTCTACTCAATAATATGTCTTAATAAAAGTTGTAGAGCATCACGTGGTCAACAAAAGTTGTTAAAGGCCCATAGTCCAAATCTGTCCATAACTGGCCCAAACTCGACGCCCAAGATGGCTACTGTTGCACCCACCAGGTGTCCGACACCGGGCCTCAATGGGACGCGCGGCCACCATGCCGCACACCCACGCGTCCCTGCGCCCTGTGCCGGTCGGCCACCTCCCCTGTCCTCCTGCTGCTCGGTGTGGAGGCCGAGGACGAGCTCTCCATTCCATTCCGCACTCCCTTGCCTCTTCCTCGCCCTCCCAGCACCGCCGTCGCCGCGGTGAGCGCGAACGTGCACACCGTCTCCATGGCCGCCATTGTTGCGAGCAGCAAGCTCCCCACCACCGCGTCCTCACCCTCACGGCCCTAGCCAAGCACAGCGCTGCCTTCACATTCTCGTGCCGCCCCGGCTGCACCCTTCTACCGGCCAAATGCGCCACCGGAGCAGCTGCTGCTGCCGCCGTCGATGCCCATGCCAGCCGCATGGGGCTGGGTCTGGGATGAGCAGCACCCCTCTCTAGGTGCGTACCGATGCCGCCAAGGCTGCTACACCGCCTCTCGCCGTCGACGTGGCCCCGACGACCGGAATCACGAGCTCCCCGTGGCCTTTCGTGCTTCTGCATTCAGAGAAAGGAGAGAAGGGTTTCGAGTTAGAATAGAAACAAGAACAGAGGGTTTTCTGCGAACTCATGACTCACGTGAATAGTACTAAATAGTGCGTCCGTATCGTGGAATAATATCAGAACAGTCGAGGGGCCTCAGTGTAAAGCTGATTTCTCTTTTCTTTTTCAATATGCTTTTAGCTGGCTGAATGTTTGGAAATTCATAATAATTCATAGACAAATCAAAAATAGCAAATAAGGACTTTTTAGAATCCTTGTGAGTAGATCTATCCAGTGGTATAATAATATTGTATGTTTTAGTATAAAGTTTATGCAGTAAAAATAGATACTTGCTACCTAGGGTTTTCTTTTGTTATTTTCATATCTAATGTTGTGGCACTCTAAATGACGTGAAATTTGTGTTGTAGGATACTGATGGTGTGTGTGTGCTGTGATAAAAATTTAAGGTTCATTGGATGCAGTTTGATTGAGTTATTGATTTATCTTGCTTGACATCTAGTAAATGCATTTAATTGATTAATAATGAAAATAAAAATGGTAAAATAGAAAATGTGGTTCCAATATCTTTCAATAATGTTTTCATAACTTTTAGAAGCTTAATATGACCATGTGTTTATAGAAAATGTGGAGTTTTAGATTTAAGTTGCTCTCACATGCTTAATAGCAATTAGGATTTGTCTTTTTCATAGAGATTGCTATGATTATCCAAATGCAATGAAATTTGAGCAGCAGTCTCTTAGGAGTGTATGTAAGCTACTGTAATTTTATTAGAATTTATTGTGCACTTTTGATATGTGTTCCATATATGCTCCTTATTCCACCTAGTTATATAAATAAATGGAAAAGGGTATGAAAATAATTTATTTAGTAGTGGTCATCATGTTTTATGATGTTTATTTAATATATGTCAACTGTTGGTAACATTTCTTGTGCCCAATTTGATGTTTAAAACATGAGTAAAATATTATTGCACTATTTATTCCATTTGGAGGCTTTCTGGACAGTTTCTAGAACTTTGATGATTGCACCTTGTTAATTATGATTTCTGTAAAACTTGTCTATAACAAAGTTGTAGATAACCTACATATATAGCTTGTGTTAAAGTTTCATAGCTATAGCTTTTATAGTTTGTGAGTTATGGCTGTGTAATATTCAGCTTCAGAAATGGCTTTTCTCTGGAATTTCTAGACCTGATCCTATACATGTGTAATTTCGACCTAGTAAACTTGTGAATCATGCTTTTATGATTAAATATAAATTATAGGCAATTTCATAAGCATTTCAGATTATCTTGTTTCAAGTCATTTGGAGTTGTAAAACTCCAGATATGATTTATTAACTCAGCTGCTACATGTATATCCAGAATTTGGTAGATTCTAGTTTTAGTGTTGCTTTGTGTGATGCTAAGTGGTAACTCATGTCTTAGAGGGTGGATGAGATACTATACATGAGAACTTGCGATATTTGTGTCAGACTTGATATGATTGTTACCTCTATGTTTGGCATGATGTGAATAGCTTTCTCTCTAAGTGCTATATCTTTTAGTGTGATTTGATCCTTGCTTTACTTTCTGTATGTGATGCATTGTCTATTGCACTCCCATGTATTCATACATATGCATTGTACATCTTATCTAGGTACGTTAGATGAACAATGTGAAGGACCTGATGTTGAAGTCAAACCTGAAGACGGTGCAAGCTAACTTGACTGACTTTGGGTCATATTCCAGGCAAGCCCCGGAGCATTCTAAGTCTCCCACCCTTTTATAAAATGCTATTGAGTACTTTATATTGTTTATTGCATTAAGTTATAGGGGTTGATTGGAAACACTTACTGCATATATATCCTCTCCTTATCCAGCAAATTATACCTTGAATCCTATTTAGGTTCAGGAATCGAGATAAATGCTTAGCCATGCTTAGACCGGTAGAAGTCGGGTGATTTCCTGTCATCCGCGAGATATAGGGTGTTACTTCTCTGGTCACGGTTGGCTATATGTGCTATCGTGGAAAAGAACCAAGTGATAAATTAAAAGAAGACCGGGCAGGGACAGTGGACCCTGTCTAGTCGCTTAAGGACTGGAAGCGTTGTCCGTTCTTGGTCATGTTGAACGCAGCCCAACATATAGTTGGCCGGACCCGAGCGTCTGACCGCAAAGCCGAGTAGCTCAACTCAAGACGGGAACACGGGGGGCGGTTGAGCAATTCGTGGGAAGCGGCATACTAGACCAAGGGCAAGCATGTATAACTGATACTGGCGGCGTCCTTGGGTTAACATGGCTTGGACATCCTGGCTACCGACTTTTCGGTCTTGCCGACGTGATAACCGGGCCCGCGCCTGAGTTGTACCAAGGGTAACCTAAGGCGACTCTGATCTAGACTGCCTGGGTGTGTGTTGGGAATACCCCCGGAGCTCAGTAGGAATCGATTCAAATCGTCGTCTCTCCCGGATAGTGAGAACTTGACTATTGCCTCCGGCTTCGTAGAACTCACTAAATAATGATGGTTCTAATGTTGATGATGATCATAATGATGATGTTAATGATGATGGCTATACTAAACTGGCTATGGTTATTAATGCTTGTTATAATAAAGTAATTATTTAGTACAGGTGCTAATCTAGAAGAAAGGTTGATTAATAATAATCTGCTGCTAGTATGATAAAATACTACTCTCATATAACATGCTTTTATGCAAAATATTGTCAAGCTACCCCACTTATATAAAGCCTTGCATACTCCTTGGTGTCACTTTATTTCTGGTTTATGGCGGGTAAGTCTAGCTGAGTACATTCTCGTACTCAGGGTTTATTCCCACTTGTTGCAGGTTGTGATGTATCATGATTACTGCAAGATTTGGATGGCTCCTACCATAGCGGTAGGTATGATCATGGGCATGATCCGTCTTATCTCTCTTGTCTCTAATGCTTTTGTTGGAATTGACCTTGATACTGGCATGTATTTAAACTAAGAATGATGTTAATTCCAAATTACTTTGCTTTCGCTACTTTTTGTACTTATGTTGTAATAATTATTTTGAACTCTGATGTATTGAACTACTTGTGAAAAGGATGTAACATTTGACTTGTTTTGTTGAATCATTACGATCTTGGCTTATATATTGGTTGGTTTGAAGTCCTTCATGATTTCAGTGGACTACCGGGATTATATGGGCTCAAGTGTGAAAATTTAGTCACTTCGGTGATTGTTTTTATACTTGTGCTCTTATAATTTAGACGGTTCATTACAACTGGCATCGAGCAAGATTCAATATTAAACATGTCATTTATGTATTTAAAATAAAAGGTTTTATTTGCAAAAGATTAGTTTTGATAAAACTATTAGCTACATATATATATATATATATATATATGTAGGGTGCGTTCAAATTTAAATTTTAACTTAAGTATGCCAGTGGTCAAAACCTTTATGCCCAAATAAGGACTCTTAGGTGGCTATATAAGTACTAACTTGGGGGGTTTAAATTTTACATCTATGCCCAGGCCAAGGTATGTATGTTTGATGACCGCACTACGGCTACCCTGTGGTCAAATAGTGGAGGTAGTCCACATATATGAATTAGCCATATGTGTGCATTAGAAAGATGATATATGAGAGCATGACCGTCCAACTGGCGGTCTAGGGAAGTGCTAGATTGTGATACTGGAATAATTGTCATGTCAAAACCATGCAATTAGAAAAGTATTTAATTGTGGGTATATCTGTCGGGTAGTGATACTGAAGTATGTATATGGGGACATGCATATAGAAAGTATTTAGTTTACTGTTTTACTTGGATTTTGTTGTTTGTGCTATATTGTGGGAATTATTGGGCTGCAATGAAGTCTTCTGCAGGTACGCCAACCACGAATATGTAGATTAAATATACATGACGACTAGTTATATGTCGAGAGTGCGTGTTATGCCACCGACATAGAACGTGATTGCCACCTCAGGCTAGCAAATCTGTGAGGACGAATAGGACGAAGCATGCATCATCATGATTGTTGCTTTGCACATAACTATGCTCCTCTCACCTTTGTTTCCAATAATAAGTAACTTGTGATTAATGTAATGTTGCTATCTTTCCCGCGTGGAGTAGACAAGAATACTTTGTTCTATGTTGTTGAATTGGAATGATTGTTGTTGGTGTGTGCTTAGCCTTGTCTGCTTAGCCCTGCATTGTATGTTTACTTTCTATGGAATTGCATAACAAGTTGGTAGTGGCTGAAAATCTGATCTTTTGAAACTAAAACATGTAGTGATACCTTGATAGAAGCCGATACCTGCTCATTTGAATATAATATCATGTTCTCTCTTTCAAGTTATCTTCACATTAGTTCCATAGCTATATGTATGTGAAAGCTTGTTAGTGAATGAGTGTGTAGATGTTGTCTTGTGATGCTTCTAATATCAATTAACCAAGTAAAAATATTACTTAGCTTTGAATAGAAATAGTTGAGGTTACAAACTTAAACTTATGGGTCTTCTCTTGTTTAGTCTAGTGGTGAATATGTTGTCTCATCATGCTCTTTCAAAGATGCTTTAGATCTTACTTAAATAATTAGGGTCTGCCTGTTTATTCTATCTTGTGAAGTAGGCTAAAATATTATGATCTAAGGTAATAATAATTGGTGCTACTAGTATAACATAATTGTGTGCTCTCTTGTTAATAAAACAATGGAAAACATTGTTTGGTGTGTATTGAACTTGTTGGCTGTTAGGACAGTTTCTGTGGTACCCATATTTTTGTGATGATAACAGTGTTTTCTATGAATGTGGTCAACATGAAAGTTGTAGCTAACTTCTTTATATTTCTTGTCCTAAAATTTCATAATTTTAGGACTGATCGTTTAGGAGTTATAGATTTTTGAACCTTGCTGTCCAGTTCTGCATATCCTCTAGACAGATCTGATTGTTTAGATTGTTTGACCTGAGGGCTTGTAGAATTATACTTTGGTGTTAATAGACAAAGTATAGTACATTTTCTAAGCTTTCCAAAATGTCTAAAATCACTACTTTTGATTGTCTAAATCTCTAGTTATGAGCTTGTAAAAGCGAGAAAAGACAGAATCTGTCCAAACCTAGATAGAGAATGTCTTCTTTGTATTGTTTACCCTTGCTAGCTGTAGAATTATCTTAATATGATAATAATAAAGTTTTAGACAACTTAATAATCTTTCTATCAAGTTAAGAATCACACTCATTGGATCTCTAAAACTCTAGTTATGTATCTCTGAAGTTCATGTCGGGTTTTTATGTCCAAGTTGATGCAAACCTAAAATACTGATATGTTTGGTCATGTTAACTTGTGGAATAGTTTTTAATATGAATAACCAAGTTGGGGTAAACTTCCTAAGACTTTGAAAAAGTCTAGAATCACCTTTGTTTGATGCCTACAACTCTAGTTTTGATTGAAATGCACGTGCTTGCTGCGTTACTATATGTCTTGGTTGTGTAGAGCTGCATGATAGTGTTTTTCATTCTTGTTAACTTGGTGTTTGCTCTAGGTGTTTGCTAGCCTTGCATGAGACTTTCTAAGATGCTACTTCTTGTGTGTGGTATGTCTATGTATTCTTGGTGTAGCCATAACCAAAATCCTTTGAATTCTTTGCTACCTTTCTTACAATTCATCATGTACCTAAAAGACTTGGCTTTATCCACCTGTTTGGTAGCATATCTTGCTTCCTGATTGATCTTTGTAAATAGGTCAATGTATTGTGTTGTTGCATATGAGTGCTTGTTTTATGTGAGTTTGTGCTTTGAATGGTTGCTTAAGCCCATTTGTTTGAGTTCTTAAGTGCTTGTTACGCTGTCATGTTTGTGTGGATACTTGTTGTCTAACTAGTACCATAGTCGTAGCCTCGTTTGTCCTCGGTGAGCACATGAGTGTCGAATAACTCATCTTAGCACAACGCTCCTATCATGATAATCGCATGGTTGTCGTCTCCGATTAAGTTCTCCATCTTAGGAACCTGTGCCTGTAGACATGGTTGTTAACCTTTGAGTTTTGTGTTGTAAAAACTTGTAACCATGCCTATGTTCAAACCGTAAGCCCCAGGCCAGACCCATGATGTTTGCGTATGGCATAGATGTGCACCCTTGTGAAGATCCTAGTTTGTTTGACCAAACTAGTTGAGCTTTCATTAGCGCCATCCCTTGACCATGGTGGTTTCTTCCTAGAGGTGAGGACCCTTGCGTGATCAACCAACCCTGTTAATATCTTGCTAAAGGCCAGCCCTTGACCTTGGTTGCTTTTGCTAGTTGTAGAGACCATAACAAAATCTAAGTTGGACCTCTTAGTTGCCTATCCTTTTGATGATCTGGTGCGACGTTAATCCCTCACTGTTTGATCTTGAAATCTTTCGCTTGAAAATCATGTAGTTACCGTATCAATTCAATCTCTAATTGGTCTGTCAAGTTGTTGTCTTAGAGGTTTACTCAATTCATCTCGATGCTCCAAGATCTTTATATGTCCAACATTCTTCGTTATATCGGCTTTGCCCTTGGAGTTTGTTCCATTCATCTCCAACATTTCTAATTCTCGGGATGCTTATCAATCTTGATCTCATGATCTTACTTAACATGACCGAGTCTCATGTTAATCACTTACTTAATAGTTCCTTGGTGGACACAAATGTGTGCGTGGAAATAAAGCAAGAATCTCATGTTTAGTTGTCTTCGGCAGTTAATCCATGTTCTCTGGTGCTGTGTTTTGATCTTTGAATCGCACTTTTGTTCACGCCAAATCCTGCAATTACTTTTGCTCTCTATCCCTCCTTTGAATGATGCTTGTTCTTATGATCAAATCTGTGCCATTGAAATTTTCCTTTTGGTGTAAGTTCAATAATGGTGTTACGATTGGCATTCTACGGTGCCGTGACGAAACCTAGAGCTTCCTTGTGACCGGCCGGCACATGGTTGTGTTACTGGGTGCGCACTGGTATCGAGTTTGCTAGTCATAATCCATTGCCGAAACTATACCGATGAGATATATCCTTGTGATCTTTCCTTGGTTAGCTTCTTATATGTTATCAAAAGTTCCATATATTCATAATCCGTTGTGCTCCGTGTGATTTCTCGTTGGCTATAGGCTTGGTAACGGAGTTATGGTCAAGAACTAACGGTGCCACGGTGAAACTGAGGGCTTCATGTGGACTGCAGCCACATAGTTATGTTGCTCGGTACGCGTGAGTATCGTGGTTTCAGTCATGATCCACTACGGAACCACATTGATGAGTCATCACATTGTGAGCTTTCCTTTGGCTATCTTTTCATCTCCTATTGGAGAACTTTCATCGATCTTGATACAGTGAAGCCTTTTTCTGGAATTACAAAGAGGATGACCTTTGAAGAACAAGTCATCGACATCAATGTTAGCAGATTGCAAGAGATGTAAGATAAAAGACCTTGCTTGGCCCTCTGGAGGCAGTGGTAACGCTCTCCTGCATAGATGGTACCATCTGATGGGTTAAAAAAAAGGGCACACAACACTTAAAGCTGGATCAATTATCAGATAGCCAAAGACCAATGGACATGTACGTTTCTTTACAAGTCACCCGATGTTGATGCCTTCCCACTAATTCCCTAGAGTCACTTGAAGGCTACACATGTCGTTAAAATCAACCCTCTCATGCTGTGACCCCTTTTCTGCTGACTTTGATGGTGATTGTCGGTGTTGGAATCAATTACAAGTTCTTGTTGTAGAAGCCGAAGCCTTAGAGCTCTTTAGTATTGAGAGACAACTTATTAGTTACCCAAAGGAAGGATAAATCTCCAACTAGGTAATGACTCTTTGGTAGAACGATGTTAGACAAAGGAATCTATGGACTAGCTAGCAATGCTCGGGTCAGTCTCACTTTCAAACCTTGCAGTAAACACGCCAGCTCTATCTTGGACAATCACACAAATAGAAGAAGATACTTTATCAACTTGAAGAGTCTTCAGTACCAGTCCCTTATCCTCAAGTAGTCAAGGTGTCCTGAGCTGTAGACTGCCATGAGTGCAATCAAACACCATTTGAGAAGTGTTTGACAACATAAATAGAATTACGTTTTGAGTGTTGCTTGATCCTAACAGACGATGCCTCAATGTCAAAAGTAATTCATTCAAACCAGTTATGGCACGGTGCAAGTCAATCAACCCTACTGTGCAACTGTGCTGTGAAGTACAATTTGTACCCAATTTACTTGATAGCGAACTATTTCTCTAGTTTGGTGAATGCTTGCAACCTTTGTTGCCCTCCAAACCTCGCTATTGTCTTTCTTTAGCAGTAGGTGTCAAATTGCTCACTATCCTTGGTACCCTCTTTGTGTTTTTACCCAAGAGGTTGCATCCGATTCAACACAAATAACTGTTACCACTTGGATGCAAAAGGTTTCCCTAACAAAGGACTGTCGAGAACGTGGAAGCCAACGAAGTTAGCTATCACCTTCACCACTTACTTCATAGACCTAGGTGCTATAGTGTTGCTATCAGAGAAAGAGAATTGCACACATGGAACCTTATGCAGTTTTCCATCGATTGGTATCTAAGTGATGAGTCGTCACCACAATCGTAGACCTCACCTTTTGGTTAGCCGGTTTTTCCCATCACTTCAGAGAATGTTATCCGATCCTTGATCCAATGCTTTTTGGAAAGATGTACTCAAACCATTTTGGTAGAGGACTGCTTTTCAAACATCATGAACTAACGCTAGACTATTGCTTTGAGTATCCTTCTGGAGATTGCGATCTAGTGCAAGTTCATCTGGCCTATGTTACATTCTCCTATCAAAGTAGATACTTGTGAGTAACTAGTTCGGGAACCAAAGCGATCTTCATATACCAAGGATGATATACGTTGCTATCCTGGATTCCTCCCAAGGTAATAATACTTCATGGAAGTCAATGTCCAAAATTCTTCAGACAAGAGTTAATTTTCCCAACAACATGATAGATCGGAAACTTGTCCTGTAGCTAATACTCATTCTCATCCTCCAAAGCATGATGAGCATAACCACATGTTGGACGAGGTTGACAAATAGAGCTACCACTTTTGGTGCTTCATTGTTAAACCCTCAATATAACTAGTTGTGCTTATCGCCCTGATGGAGTTTGAGCAACTATGTGCTTTTGCCATAGTTGTGAGTGAGTGATACATTTCTCTTTCCTTGAAAAGTCTTTCGTCCTGGATCTCGGGACGAGATTCCTTAAGGGGGAGAGGGTTGTAACACCCAGTGTTAGTCACTAGCTTAGTCTGCGAGATTGGACTTAAGCTATATATGTTGAGTAGTGTTAATGAACTTTCTTTCATGTGTCTCACATCACTATCCATCTATAGTGATCACTGAAAAAGTTTTGTAAAGTTTGGAATCAAAAAAGCCGCATGAAATGATAAGCTTTATCCATGTTTGAAAGGCCTTATCAAGTGCATGAGCATATGGAGTGTCAACCAAGACTAGCCATA